>JAQFVV010012403.1:8198346-8798346 GCA_028023455.1 Epiperipatus broadwayi | reverse complement strand
CAAGAAAGAAGATTAGTATATTTGGTAATTGTATGTTTTCAAGAAAATCAAGACACCAGTCGTATTTTTGATAAATATACAGTTTCAAGGGCCTATAATCTACCGAAGATGTGTTAATTGTTAAATTAAAACAAAATTCACAAATCAATTGTTAAATTTAAAAAAAGATAAATAAATTCTGATAAATTTAATTAAAAAGCTGTATTTCAATTTTTTTTCTCACATATTATAATGTGGGAAGCCAAGAAATGTTCTTAACATTGTCATACTTTTGTTCAATTCAGTGTTTGTTTTTTGTTTTTTTTTTTCCAAAATATTTATTAAACAAGTACAATGTTTACAGTGACAATTATGTATACATGGTAAATTAAAAGGAAAGCTAGAATTACAAACATAAAAACGAATTACATGATTATAAATAAATAAAAGATAGTATTATTCTGGGCAAGAGGTAAACCCGAATACCTGGTCTACTGTTAACACACAAGTAGACCAATTAAGCTCACCAACTCACCTAGACAAATTGCCTCACACTACCAAGAGTCATGTAGTCAATCTAGAGTTTGGTCAGATCACCATTGAAAAAATCACTACAACTATGAAGGCTTAGGTATTTATGCTAAATCTGATGTATTCAGTTAAATATTATCCATTTTGATAACATAAGGATCTGAACCTCTGATTATTAACAAAACCACTTTCAGCAATATATTAGACAGAAGAGTCCATGTTTCCTCGAATAATACTTTTGGAGCTAGGAGCATGTGTTTGTTTTTATCAGCAGTTTTTTCTTAAATTATCATAATGTTAAAAATCAGCAGTTTTTTCTTAAATTATCATAATGATAAAAATTTGGGACCTTCCTGTTACAGAATATGATGCAAGATTTGAAATACAGGCATTCTTATACTTGGAACTTAATTGTAAATATAGGGGTTTGAACTCAGACTTTCAAGCAACTTTCAACTATTCACACTATCTCATACTACTTTTGCACATGACCACACCAATGTAGAAAAGATAAATAATTACCAATATACGTATTTTGTGCTGAACCAGCACTCACTCATCAGTTGGTCCAGATTAGCATTTCCCACACACCTATATAACCAGGGCTCAGTTTATATGAAGATAGCAAATCTTTATACTTTAATGGACAGGTTTCAAAATACTCCAACCTCTAATTCTTCAGCCATCCATACCATTAAAAATCTTATGATAGAATGCCCAAATCCCATGCTGATGCTAATATTATTGTTATGCCTGTGTTGACTTCAAGTCATTCTGATCTCTCATGTATAGAACAGTATCCATTTAAATACACAGACTTAATATAAACTGAGCACTGATTATATATATATGTGTGGGAGATGATAATCTGGACCAACTGATGAGTGCTGGTTCAGCACATAATATGTATATTGGTGATTATTTATTTTTTCGACATGTGGGTGGTCATGTGTATTAGTAATATGAGATAGTGTCGATAGTTGAAGGTTGCTTGAAAGTCTGAGTTCAAATCCCCTATATTTACAATTAAGTTTCAGGTATAAGAATGCCTGTATTTCAAATCTTACACATTAAGCCTGCATTCTACCCATCCCTCTTCTGTGTATTTAATTAAATGGATACTGTCCTATACATGAGGGTTAGAATGACTTGAGGTCAACATGGGCATAACAACAATATTGGCATCAGCATGGGATTTGGGAATTCTATCATCAGATTTTCAGTTGTATGGATGGCTGAACAGTTGGAGGTTGGAGTAGATTGAAGTCTGTCCATTAAAGTATAAAGATTTGCTATTTTAATATAAACTGAGCACTGATTATATATATATGTGGGAGATGATAATCTGGACCAACTGATGAGTGCTGGTTCAGCATGAAATATGTACATTGGTGTTTATCTTTTCTACATGTGTGTGATCATGTGTATCAGTAGTATGAGATAGTATGGTTAGTTGAAGATTGCTTGAAAGTCTCAGTTCAAATCCCTTATATTTAGAACATGATGCAGTGGACTATTTCCAAAGGTATGGGATGCTACTCTACCAAAAATATGCATTAATGGTCATGATATGATTGCACCCTGTCGACATGAATGAAATGTAAATATTGTATTATATTTTTTTCTTCATTTTTTTGTTAATAAGTTAATCCAAAAATAAAGAAGAAAATAAACTGTAAATATTGTAATTAATTTTTTCATAATGATTTTTAAAAAAAAAAAATCGTAATAAAAAATAAATTGCAAATATTAAATATCTTTCCTAGCAGGCTTTTTTTTTTTTTTTTTGTAAATATTTTTTGGGGGCCCTTGAAACTGTAGATTTATCAAAAATATGGGCTACCATTTTGATTTACTTAAAACTCACAACTACTGTATATTTTATATTTTATTTATTTAAAGTACAATCAAAATATATTAAATTTTGCATAAATAAATTAATAAGCTTAAATTAGCTATAGTGATAAGAAGCATTCTAACGTGTTTTAGGCAAGATAACCAATAATATAGCAGTTCCACTACAAGACCTCTTGCAAAACACAGGGTGATGAGAGGAGTAATTATTTATATTGACATCTTAAAGTGTATTAATTTTAAATTAAATTGTAAATGTTTAAAGCATTTATAGTGTATATGTGTTAAAATATATTTTTAGAATGCACTATTATCTATGAATTTTGGTATCCATGTGAAGGCTTCTAACCAAATAGTGAAATATATGATCATACTATGTATGTAAAGTAATCCTGAGAGAGCTTTTTTTATACGTAAAACCACTAAAGATAAGCTCTGACACTTAATTCAGTCTTCATAATATGCTTAATAAATAATTCGTAAAGATCCTAATGAAGGCAAATCGGATTAAAAAAACAGTTTAAGTATTTATTTTTTACTTCGAATTTATAAGGGTTAAAAAATAAATCAGGAGACAAATTTAACCCCAATAATCCACTCTACATCACTTTACTCTAGAGGTCTTTTTGCCAAAAAGTCACGTGATGCTTTGTTTTGCAGACAAATTAAAGATTTTAGTTTGTTGAGTTTTTTTTTAAAAAAAAAGTTTAGCTTCACAATACAACTATGAGATGACAAATAATTGATCCCAAAAGTCCATTAAAATAAACTTCACTTTAAGTCAGACTGTTCAATTTATTTGTTAGAAAATAACTGCTGCAAATGCCAAAAATAATCAACTACCTGAAATTCACCTTTGCCTTAAATATTGAAAATTTGCTTTCAGATATTTAAAAAGAAAACTTTTTTTTAAAAAAAAGCATTATATAAATATATACTATTTATAGTATGCTTGAAGGTGTAAATATAGTACATTTAACATAAGTATAGTGAGTGATTGTAAATTATTAAATGGGTTGAAATTGCTTTAGATTTGCAGTCTTTGGAGATCAATGTCCATAGATTAGGGCCCAATTTCGTCATTTCTAGTCCTCGAACTTTTTTTTACATGAACCATTCGATTATTTTTTTAAATCACAAGTTCTTCTCCGGTAAGCAATCGCTTTATATATTTTTTTTAGATTGCTTTCTTTGCAATCTCTTAAATGTTGTTACCTGTATTTATAAATTTATTGCTGTTGTTATTATTATTGTTGTTGTTGTTGTTATTATTATTATTATTATTATTATTATTATTATTATTATTATTATTATTATTATTATTATTATTATTATTATTATTATTATTATTATTGTTGTTGTTGTTGTTGTTATTATTATTATTATTATTATTATTATTATTATTATTATTATTATTATTATTATTATTATTATTGTTGTTGTTGTTGTTGTTGTTGTTGTTGTTGTTGTTGCTGTTGTTGTTGTTTGCTTCAAAAGGTAAACTTTATTAAGGCTCAAAAAGAATTACATAAGTCACTTGTGAAAACATGATGTCTTAAATACAAGTTGATACATGATATTACATATACAACCAGAGTTTACAGTCTTGTTTGTGATAGAGAAAAAAACATGATTTACAGTAATTGGAAAAAGAATAACTGTTACATATCAAGATACATGTGTCAAATTAGGTTTACATAGAATTTTTAAATCCAATATTGAGAAAAATACATAGAAGCACACAATAGTATGAGTGAAAACATATATGGAAGGAGAGGGTTCAAGTTTGTGTCAGATTGTTGTATAGTTGTACATAAATCGAGCTATTTGATGGGGTTCATTATAGTTTTCATGGCAAAGACTTATTGTCATGTGTTACATAAGTTGCATATGAAAAACATGAATTCTTAGATTCAATTTGATGCATGAGATTACATATATAATGAGGATTTATAATTTTGCTTATGATAAAGAAAATATGATTTACAATAGTTTGAAGAAGAATGATTGGTGCATAACAAGATGCATATGTCAAATTAGATTTGCATAGATTTTTAAAAAAAGTATTATTAAGAGATAAATACATGAAAGCACAGGTTGATATTTATTAATATATCATTGGGGAGTATTAGTGTTCCATTTGTATATGGCTGTACATAATTGTACTTATTTGTTGGGGAGCACTATAGATATCATGACTAAGTCTTATTGTTCATGTGTTGTGCATTTAAAGTTCATTTGAGGTAAGTTGGTGAAGTAGTCATGCAAACTTCTTTGGATCAGCAAACTGATCAAGGGAATGTAACATGTTACTCTCAAGTGGTGCAGTATTTATGCTAGAACTTTTTATGGCATGATGTTGGAGCTATGAATTCATGCATCGTAGGCATTTGAGCTAGTTGAAATTGCAGAGTCATCTGGAATCAATATAGAGAGCAGTGTGCCTGATATAATGTTGGACTTGGGGGACAATTCTTAAATGCTGGAAATATGGTAATAATAAATTTTCAATAAATAGTTGTCAGCATGTCAGACATCAACATCATAAGTGGGAGGGATACAATCTTGTGTTTTTAAGTCTAAGTTTTTAATCTTTAATGGACTTAAAATATCTTTGCTATTGCTGTCATAAAAATTGTTCTCAATGATGGTGTCATAATTTTTCTCATGAACTAAAGCTGGAAACATGGTAGAATAACTTTTGGCACCAACTACATGGTCTTGTGATTGTGTGGTAGCCATTTTGATTGGTTTTAGTGATTTTAAAATGTCATTTTTTTTAAAGAAAAGCTTTTGTAAATTTAAAATTGCCTTAGAAAAGATGTGTGATATAGTTAATTGTTTTAATATATGTTAAATTTACCTGAAATATTGCAGATTTTGCATGTTTTGGGGGTTTAAACCCAGAAATTTTTGCTTGTTACCAAGAAATACAAAGGTTTGCTGCTGCTGTTGCTGTTATTTTATTATTATTATTATTATTAATTCTGACTGCATAGTATACTAATCAAGAATACTTCTTTTTCTACTCTAGTGCCATCTATTGTAATCTTAAGAAATCAGTATTTGATGCAATTTTATCTTTATTCTATGACTGTTTTCTGGTTTTGCCCTTATTAATGAGGACTTTGGATTCAGTGCTGAAACTAATCCACTTAAGCATCTTGAAACTCTCTTTAACTTATTTTTTTGTTACTATCAAGTGAATAGCCTAAAATTTAAAAAAATAAGCAGTTTATAAAATTGTAAGGATCTATATCAGCTAAATAACTGCATTAAGTTTTAGTAGTATCAGTTTTAGTTTAACTGTAGTCATTGTTTTTCCTTGGTTTGGAATGTTAATGCCAATGCAAAATCATTTGATTCTGTTAGCTTACTAAAGTAATAATTGAAAGGTTTCTAGTCTTTCACATGCACCTACCATTGTCTCTCAGACAGCCAATCAGATTTTAAACAGGTGTCTTAAGAACGATCAGGCCTTGACACATGACAGAGATTTTGATAAGAAAAGGATGATATCATCTCTTCTCTACTTAACTTTATATATATATAAAAGCCAGTCTTAAGCATCTTCACCTGAAAGCTTGAAGATATAAACATATTCATTTATTACTCACTGAGTTTTTAATTTACAATATTACAGCGCGAAATCTTAGATTTACCACACCGCAATTTTTTAGATGTTAATATAATTTATCAGTAATGTATGTAAATAACATTTGTCTAAATAGCATGTTGTTATTAAATTAGTAATAATTGAAAGGTTGCTAGTCTTTAACATGTGCCTACCATTGTCTCTCAGACAGCCACTCAGATTTTAAACAGCTGTCTTAAGAACGATAAGGCCTTGATACATGACAGAGATTTTGATAAGAAAAGGATGATACTACCTTTTCTCTACTTAACTTTTTATATAAATAAGCCAATCTTAAGCATCTTGGAATGAAAGCTTGAAGATATAAACATATTCATTTATTACTCACCGAGTTTTTAATCACGATATTACAGCGCGAAATCTTAGATTTACTAGACTGCAATTTTCTAGATATTAATATAATTTCTCAGCAACATATGTAAATAACATTTGTCTAAATCGCATGTTGTTATTAAATTAGTAATAATTAAAAGGTTGCTAGTCTTTCACATGTGCCTACCATTGTCTCTCAGACAGCCAATCAAGTAAACAATTGTATTTCTTTTTTCTAGATTCTAATGCCATCTAGTGTACAATTGAATAATCAATGGTTATCACATGATAATGAAATTTAATCTGCAACTGCTGTTTATGAATTTTGCTTTTATCAATAAGGACTTTGAGTTTTTTAATTTCAGGATATTAACTTGTTGATCAAGAATTATATAGTAATAAAGAACAAGTACCTCCTATATCTATTACATCTTCAGAATTGCCCAGAATTTTAAATGAAGAAGTAAGGCATGGCAATTAAATGTATGAAGAAAGGAAAGGATCCAAGTAATGATGGAATTATAATTGATATATTAAAAAAAGCAGGTGAAGAAATATACTTTTTTTCAGCAAAGTTATATACCAAATGTCTAAGTGATAAAGATATACCAGATGATTGGAAAAATGCAGTATTAATATTAATATCTAAAAAAGGTGATAAAGAAGATATTAAAAATTACAGACCTATCAGCCTTTTATCAGTTTTATATAAAATTTTTACCAAGATAATTACAACTCATCTACAGAGAACACTGGATTTCCACCAACCAAGAGAACAAGCTGGATTTAAAAGTGGTTTTAGTACAGTAGATCATATTCAGGTACTGAGAGAAGTTATAGAAAGGACAAATGAATATGAGTTGTCATTATGTTTTGGATTTGTAGATTATGAAAAGGCATTTGATTCTATAAACATTTCTTCAGTGATTAAAGCATTGGATCATCAAGGTGTAGATCCAGAATATTGTCATATTTTAAAGAATATTTATAAAAATGCAACAGCAACAATTATATTACATAATGATACTGGGGAAATCAACATTGAGAAAGGTGTAAGACAAGGTGACTCCATATCTCCAAAACTTTTTACAGCAGTGCTGCAAGAAATATTTTGTGGATTAAAATGGGAAGCTAATGGAGTGAAAGTAAATGGAGATTATTTAAGTCATTTAGATTTTGCAGATGATGTAGTTGTTTTTGCAAATAATGCTTTAGAGCTGCAGGAAATGTTGCAGGAGTTATCAGATGAAAGTAGGACTAAAGATAAATGTTAAAAAGACTAAAGTAATGTTTAATGGATTTTTCTTAAAATATGAAAATAAAGATTGATTATGATGAGTTAGAAGAAGTTAACATTTACAAATACCTTGGTCAGATTATTAATACAGATGGAAATGTAATGGATGAAATTAATCATAAAATTAAACTTGGTTGGAGTGCTTTTGGTAGAAATAACTTGATACTAAAAGGAAATATGCCTATGTGTTTGAAAAGGAAGGTTTTTAATAAATGTGTTTTACCACTTCTTATTTATGGATCTGAGACTTGGACACTTAATAGAAGAGAAATATAAGAGATTTCAAACCACTCAAAGAAGTATGGAGAGATGCATGTTGGGAGTAACAAGAAAACATCGAAAATGCAATATATGGGTTAGAGAACAAACAGGTGTTACTGACCTCATTGAAAAAATTAAAAGACTGAAGTGGAGTTGGGCTGGACATATTTCTAGAAGAGATAATAATAGATGGACAATTGAAATCTTAAGATTCCAAGAGATTGGAAAAGACCCAGAAAGAGACCACATGTGATATAGATGGATAAAAAAAGAAAGTATGCAAGGGGCGATGTGGAGAAGAGAAGCTAAAGATTGGAGAAGATGGATTGAACTTGGAGAGACTTTTATCCTGCAGTGGATTGGTAATGGTTGATGATGACGATGATGATATTTTATATGTAAAATCGAGGGTGATACTGATGATACAACTTTCAAGCTCAAGTATTATTAATCTTATATGAAATTCATAAGGGCTAAATGTTTCTAAAACTGTAAGCACCAAATGTAACAGGATGGTCTAACTGTGGTAAGCACGAAGATGGTTGAGTTCCTTCTGATGAGTAAAAAAGATGAATCGCTATTGTCTACATTCATGTATACCCCCTTACATTAATTTCATACCTAAGAGAGAATTCTACTCTTAACTTGTGACCTATGTATTGTAGTTTACTCCCCTTATTTCGGATTTTGAACTCAGGGAGATGTGTATGATTCTCACATTCAAGGAATGTTTGTATCACCAAATTCATGATATCTGTAACATGAGTAAATGCCTATTAATGGGAGTGAGTATAGAATATTATATACATGCAAGTAATGATCATTATATGTGTATGAAGATATAACTTAGTAGAATTTAACCACAGAATAATAAACCAAGAGACGTGTTTTAACTTTTAAATAAATTTAATAAACATATATGCATGAATTAATATTTGGAGTATAAAGTTTACAACAAAATTAGGGAATCTTATTTAAACACCTGTTATTATCCTTCATTTACGTTTGGTTTATACTAATGTTTCCCATCCTGACCAATGAAGAACAGCCACTACATACATTGGTTAACATGAATTATCTGATGTTTTAATAGACCCCCTTGTTATATATAACATGTGTGCATCAAAAGAGAGTTACAAGTTTAACATAAAAAAAAATAAGCAAAGAAATATATTGAGAGATATTAATAATTAACATGAATTTTGAAATAAACAACAAATGTGTGTATGTTGTACATATGTAAATGTGTAATTGACATATTTTAAGTAACATTTTACCTTATCTCTCATTCGCAATGATCAGATTACGTGATGATCAAGATTGTATCTTATAAATTTTATCTACGCATAATACTGACCTTAACTTTATTATGAATTTCCTAAATTTATATTAAGTTGTTCAGCCTATATTAAAATAAAAAAATAAATTATTATATTTAGCATATGAATAATTAATTATCGATGACGTCAACTTTCTAGATAGACTTTACAATTCGTCTGGATAATGTTCTGATGGTTTATCTTTATAATCCATGGGAATTCCTTTAAGCATAGCTTGGAATTAGAATATCTGATGGAAGCTTTCAAACTAAAGTTTTGAAACGAGGAGTAAAAAAAAAATTGATGATGGATCATTCCATTGTTTATCAATCCAGATGTATTGAGATAAGACAAGTCCATGTTGGCCTTGACAATTTCTAGCTCCGTAGATGATGACTTCTCTTCCACGACAGTTCCCTTCTGCAATTAGCAACGCATGATTGGTTTTGTCAATAATATATAAAATCTTTTTAGTTGAAGTTAATTGGAACAATGCTAATATTTCTTCTCGTATTGCATGTTTTGGTTTTAACTTCAAAAATTTATAGTTTTGTTTGCAAATTATTACTTTCCGAACTCTTTGCTAAATTATTTTGGAAGTAAATGTTTCTATTCGCTTTCTCAAATCGTAGAAAAACATTTCTTTTAGCAGTATTATGAATTTGAACCGATTGACATAAACCTTTAAATTTTTCTTTTAAGTTTTTTATGCAGGGAATGGTGGATTTTTCTTTTTTACTCAGGTAAAAGGCTTTTTTTTTTAATTCTTTGAACAAGAAAAACTCGTTTTTTATTTCTTCTATATATCTATCCAATAGGTTCGTGCTAATTTATTTATATTTATTTATAGTTGTGAATGAGATATATAATCAAAACTGTAAGCATAAAAATTAAAAGTATACATAGAAATAAATGCATGAATAAAGTGATATAATATTTTTGATAGAATCGAGGCAAAATTCTCTATACATTAGTGTCACCCAGTGCAAGCCAGAGTAACTAGTGGCTTGCATTGAATGGTTCTACTGTATGAAGAATTTTGCCTCTGTTTTAACAGCTTGCGTAAACATAGGGAATGGTGATCATGTGGTGTTTAGTGTATTTTTGATGCATCAAAAATTTAACAAGAACACAAGGGAAACATTATATATATATAATGCTGGTTTTACTAATGTCATACCGTTCATATTTTTTTCACATGGACTAGGTGCAATTTGAAATTTATAAGTGCAGTTTCTAATGTTATGATTGACTACTTACTGGTCTGCATTGAGAATAGATTTTATTTACTTGTTTAAATAGGTTGATTTAGACTTCTTTATATCAATAATTTCAATCTCTGTGGTCAAGTTGCAATCTTCAGTGTCTATATAAGTATATTAAACCATTAATAAGGGTGGGATTCCATCTTTATTGTTAAAAGGAAGTTGCCTTGACAACAGTTAGAAATTGTTGATTGTTATTGATATTGGGATTGTCTAAGTGTTGACTGGTTTTTGATAAGTATATATATATGATTCTCCTCTCATCCTTCTTACTATTAAAATGTGTATCACTTATCCATTTATTTCCAAATGATTATTTCATACTTACAGTCTTGAATGTACAACAATTTTCTTCAGAGCTGAAAATTATATGCATATATATATATATCACATCACTATGCATTACTGCATCAATTAAATATATATATCACATCACTATGCATTACTGCATCAATTAAAACATTAATGTATGAGGAAATATGAATAGAAAACAATTTTATTATATGTGTATAGCTTGATAATGTAGTATATACTTAGACCACAAATTAGAAGATATTGACCATTACAAATACCTTGACAAGATTATTAATATTGATGGAAACATAATAAGTGAAATTAATTATAGAATTAAACTTGAATAAAGTACTTTTTGAAATAATTTAATATTGAAAGGAAACATGCCTGTATATTTGAAAAAGACTTTTAATGGATGTATTTTAACAGATTTTACTTATGGATTTGAGATCAGAACACTTACCAGAAGATCACTCAATGAAGTATGGAAGGATATATATTATGAGTAACAAGAAGAATTAAAAAGTGAAATATATGGATAAGAGAAAAAACAAATATAACTGGCATCATTGAAGTAATTAAGAGACTGAAATGGGATTGGGTTGGACATATTACTAGAAGAGGTGATAATAGATGGACAGTTTAAATTTTAAATCGTATCTCAAGAGATTGTAAAGGACCTAGAAGAAGATCACATGTGAAATGAGTGAACGAAATAAAAAAGTTTTCTGATGTGTTGTGGAGAAGAGAAGCTAGAGATCAAAGAAACTAGATCTTCATTCTGAAGTAAACAGATAATGATTATAAATGAGGATGATACATATTTATTTATAGTTGTGAATGAGATATATAAACAAAACTGTAAGCATATAAATTAGAAGTATACATAGAAATAAATGCATGAATAAAGTGATTTAATATTTTTGATAGAATCAAGGCAAAATTATCTAAACATTAGTGTCACCCAGTGCAAGCCAGAGTAACCAGTGGCTTGCACTGAATGGTACTACTGTATGAAGAATTTTGCCTCTGTTTTAACAGCTTGTGTAAACATAAGGAATGGTGATCATGTGATGTTTAGTGATTTAATATTTTTAATGCATCAAAAATTTAACAAGAACACAAAGGAAACATTATATATATATATAATGCTGGTTTTACTAATGTCATACATACCGTTCATCTTTTTTTCACATGGACTGTGGTTTTTAATAACAATTTTCCAACAAGATAATACCGATCTCATATCTAGAAAAATCTCTAATCACTAAGACAAAACGTTAAAAATAATATACGTTGGCAAAATTTATATTTTTTATTTTAAAATTAGTTTATGATAAATATGGTACAATAATCATTAATCACTTCTTCTATCTCTCTTTCTCTCTTTTATCTCTTTCTGGATCGATGTTCTTTTGCTGATTAACTTGTACTATTTTTAAAGTACCTTTCTTTTATTGATTAATAATAAATTATCTTGTGTATCTTGACTATTTTAAATTAAGATTCCTAATGTCAGCAGTCTTAAATTTATGATATTCCATTGTATAATAAAGTCTTCTACTTATTTACAACTAAAAACAATTTAGTATTTTAAGTTATTTAAGAATAAAAAAAATTTGAATCAGAAGTTAACAATTTGAAGAGTATTATTTAAAAGTTCTAATAAGCGTTTCCATGATATATGTTGTATCAAGACGGGTGTTTATTTAAGAAAAAAAAAAACATTTATTTTGTTGAATCTTATTTACGTAATAGAATAAATATTAAAGAGTGTTAATAATGATCGAAAATATTGCCCGTTTGATACTTTGAATAATTGAATGAGTGATGATAAGAACATTTAAATAAAGATTGGAAAACGAATAAAAAGTTGAAAAAAAAAAAGACTTTTCGGTTGAAATACGAAGGTTGAATGTATTTGATACCTAAACATTATTTGATATTGGAAGCAATTAACCATGCAATTAAATTAATAGATTTATGTGTTAGACATATATACAGATAATAATTAATCTGAACTCCTCTAATTCAAATTTTTCTATTATCTGGACAAAATTACGAAATATGGTTTTGATTTATTATTTTAATTAATATTATATAAAAATTTTATGTTTATATAAATATAAATCAATTTTTATTTTAAAGTATTATATTGTTATAAGTAAAATGAACTTAACAGTATACAAAAATATTTATATATATATAAAATTATAGATACTAAAATTAACGTTTATTTAAATTTCCCCGCAGAGTTCACGTTCATAATGAAAGGAAGGATAGTTTATTATTGAAATACGAAAAATTCATAATTCTAAAAAAGCCTAGAACCAAAAATTTGGGATTAATGGTAGTTTAGCTATATACACACAGATATTGCAGGGTTTGATAACAATAAATGTTGATAAGCTCTGCTATGTGGTTGGATGAGATAGGCATTCATTTTTGTGACATTTCTAAGAAAATATTCTAACTTCAACAAAAACAGTATCTTTATTTATTTAATTAACAATGCACATATTTTAAACTGAAGATTTTTATAGGTTTATAGATTTGAATGTCAGTAATTTAATAGAAGTTTTTTACCGCTTTTTATAAATAAATTTTTGTTATAATGAAGAAAAGCATAAATTAGGAGGAATAGCGAGCTGAAATCATGTTATATTGTAATATTATTTGTCTGAACTACTTTAACCCAAAAGTGAATTAAGTTTCATAGATCAAACCATAATACTTTACATATTTAAAACTGTAAACAAAACCTCCCAAATATTTTCCCAATGAAATAAGACTCTTCCATGAGAAAGTTATAGATTTTAAATAAAAGATTTCACAAGTTTATACATTTAAATGTTAGTGATTCGCTATGTACTTTAATAAATAAATCAACGATGCGATAAGACAAATGTGATTTCATTTAACCACTTTTTCTCTTTTAGACAAACATCATTGCTATAACTGAAATTTGATTGGCTATCTTATTATTAAGCTGAGCACTGATTGTATATATGTGTGAAGATAGTAATCTAGACCAACTGATGATTGCTGGTTTAGCATGAAATACGTATATTGGTGATTATTTATCTTTCAACATGTGTGTGATCCGGTGAGTCAGCAATATGAGATGGCACTGAGAGTAGTGGGTCGTATGAAAGTCTGAGTTCGAATCCCGCATATATTACATAGCCTGTACAATGTATTAATTTATATAAATAGTGTGTAAAAAGTCTGCCCATCCCTCTCATATGTATGTATAAATGAATTTTTCTCCTGTGCATGAGGGTCAGATTGACTAATACATCAGAATAGGTAGAATGACAACCTTGGCACTAACATGGGCTTTAAACATTCCATCATCAGATTTTCAATGAAATGGAAGGCAGAAGAGTTGTGGGTTGGAGTAGTTTGAATCCTGTCCATTAAAGTATGAAGATTGGCTATCTTAATATAAAGCTGAGCACTGATTGTAAATGTGTAAGATAGTAATCTAGACCAACTGATGATTGCCGGTTAGCATGAAATATGTATATTGGTGATTATTTATCTTTTCAACATGTGTGTGATCAGGTGAGTCAGCAATATGAGATGGCACTGAGAGTAGTGGGTCGTGTGAAAGTATGAGTTTGAATCCCAAATATATTACATATATAAATGCAGGTTTAAGCCTGTACAATGTATTAAAACTACAGAGAGAAATCTTGTTAAATTTTTTCTGTATTTGTTGCTAACATAAATTAAATTATAATAATACTCTATATAGCCTAGATATAGCATTTATCATCATCATCGTTTTCAACCATTATTAACCCACTGCAAGAAGAAGATCTCTCCAAATTCAATCTAGTTTCTCCTGCCTCTAGCCTCCTTTCTCCACATTACCCCTACACAATTCCTTATTTCACCCATCTACCTCACATGTGATCTTTTTTTAACAATCTCTTGAAATCTAGTTTACAATTTCAATTATTCATCTATTATCATCTCTTCTAGCAATATGTCCAGCCCAGTTCCATTTCAGAGTCTTAAGTCTTTCAATAATGTCAGTAACTGCTGTGTATTCTCTCATATTTCATTTTTAATCTCTTCTTGTTACTCTTAACATATATTTCATCATATTTCATTGAGTAGTTTGAAGTTTCTGTATTTCTCTTCTGTTAAATGTCCAAGTCTGAGATCTATAATTTAATATGCTGTTCATATTTTATGTTATTAATATTTATTTTAAATGATTCCAATTTTTAAATATCCACATAATTTATGCATTTATATTGCACATATATCATATAGTTGTCTCTTTATAATTTGGAACAGAAGCAAAATAAAGCATTTGAGGTCTAAAGATTCTTAGATCAAAATTCAATCTATCATTTCTAGTGCTCAGAAGTTATTACTATACTTAAAAAAAAAAAAATTGAAGCTCCACAAAATGTTTAATAAAAGCTGGTATTTTTTCTTATATTTTAATTGGAAAATTATAATTTTTAAAATATTATTACATATTAAAAATTAAAAAATGGCATAAGAATATTTTAAAAAAATTAAAGAAAAAGATTTATAAATAATACATATGTGTGTGTATATATATATTAAAAACTTTAATTTTTTAACTTCACAAATAT
Organism: Epiperipatus broadwayi; assembly: GCA_028023455.1. Taxonomy (NCBI): domain Eukaryota; kingdom Metazoa; phylum Onychophora; class Udeonychophora; order Euonychophora; family Peripatidae; genus Epiperipatus; species Epiperipatus broadwayi. The sequence goes on along the minus strand of JAQFVV010012403.1, from coordinate 8,782,960 downwards.
ATTCCATTTAAACTTATAAAAGGTTTAAAATGAAAAGAAATATATCTGCTTAGCAAATCAACAAAATTTAATTGATTTAAACTAATTGGCAATATATAATTTGATTAATGAAAATGTAATGCTTTGGCTAAAGTTATTCATGATATAGAGAGATGGTCATAGTTTTTTTTTCCATTATTAAATGCTGTATAAAGAGTGGTCAACTATTTGCAGCAATAGTTATATATATATAAATATTAAGCAATTAGATCATCCCACATGATTAAAAAATCCAGTACTGCCCCCTGTGAACTAATATATAGATACATTAGAGTTCGTATTTCAATATAGCCAGGTCAAAATGGTATATTGAAATACGAACTCTAATGTATCTATATATTAGTTCACAGGGGGCAGTACTGGATTTCTTAATCATGTGGGATGATTTAATTGCTTAATATTTGTATATTTATTTCAGTATAACGTTATGCACTGGATTATATATATATATATGACTGATTTTTTACTAATATATATATATATATATATATATATATATATTGTAACTTAATAAAATAATAGCTAAATTACAATGATGCAAATACGATCTACACTCTCATTTCGAACAGAGGATCAAAATAACATCAACAAAGCTGAACAGTATTATTAAATATATAAGCTAAGATCAGTGGGTTTTAAAATAAGTGTCATATGCTACAATAATAATAAGAAAACTACAGAGGTAAATAATGGTATCAAACTAGTGTTAAGATCAAAGCAATATGAATAACTGAAGTGGAGAAGAACTCTCAACTCATATTTATAAAAATGAAAGACTTAATATCAAAAGCATATGTCATTAAGATTACATTAAAATCTTTCTCTTCACAACCTCTACTACTATCACACTTCTTAGCAACCCTTTAAACATCTTATTGCCATGATCAGAGACAAAATTTGTAATATGAAGGTGTTTTCTTAAATTTTTGCTACAATGATATGTTATTGAACAATTCTTCTTTAGCAAATGTAATTTCTGATAACATTAATTATAAAATGAAGTGGGAATTTCAGGATAAATATGACTAACTTTAATCATGATAAAATAAATTCTCTTATAATTCTTAAGGTTTATTTAACAAAGAATGAAAACTTAGTAAATATAAAGTAAGACATATATTTACCCCTATGATAATATCTTCCACAATTATGAAAGCAATAATAATATTTTTGTATAAATCGCATATTGTTGTTAAGTTAATAATAAATTGAGAGGTTTCCAGTCTCTCACATATGCCTACTGTTGCTTCTCAGATAGCCAATCAGATGTTAAGACAACTGACTTAACATTTGATTGGCTGTCTGAGAAGCAATAGTAGGTGCATGTGAGAGACTGGCAACCTTTCAATTTATTACTAACATAGCAATAATAGTATTATTAAAATTTTAAAATAAATGTGGTTAACTCTTAATCTGGTTTAACAGAAAAATAATCTTTGAGATTGGTATTAAGATATTAAGAATGGATAAAGGATTTTATGGCCATTCTAAATATCACACTAATAAACTTACTTTAAAATATATTTTGAATTTGAATTCAGTAATTTTGTAATATTTAACGTTCAACTATGTGTTAGTTTAAATATTTGTAAAATCTATATTTGTGTTAATATAAATACACATGTAAACTATAAGATATATAAATACACCTGGGTCTCTTTTTACGCAGATTTATTTAACACAATTTTGAAGTTACGTGATTCACGTTTCTCCGAAAGTCAAACTCCGATAATGTGCTATTACTTTAAATAATAAATTTTGCACACTTACATCATATTGGAAGTAATAGCACATTATTGGAATTCGACTTTCATCTTAGTAATTTCAATATTTTCAGTGCTTTATAATAGTAAGATTTTATGCAATAATGAAATTAAAATCATGATTTCCACATTTTATGTATATACACATTAAATTTTACAAGATTATAATGTAAATTTGTTCAAACATTGTGCATGTTAATTTTGCATTTTAAATCACATTCTGTTTTTGCTTTTTAAAAAAGAACGTAATCAATTATTAATCATTTAGTGTCCATAAGTTTATTTTTAAAAGGTGAGTAATAGCAGTGGGCACAATTAAAATTGAAAATTAAAAAATTAAAGACAAAAATAAGAATTTAATTTTTAGTTGTTAGATTAATTACTAATTACATTGTCACCAGAAAACCATTAACATAACATGAGAGTGACATTGGCACTAGTTGTATTTCCTCTTGTGAAGAATCTGATTTTTTACCAGTTTGCAAACGAACCTGTTTACTGGCAAATAGCGATAATAATTAAAACGTGTATAAAAAATGTAAATTACTGTAAATTATGCATAAAATATATTGTTTTGAATAAAATTAAATATTATAGTTAAAAAAAGTTTGTCTTGTATCAATTTTTTTCAAATTTGAAATTTTTTATTAGTCATATTTTATTTCCTTATTTTTTTTGCATGAATTTTAAAGTAATTTTACGTTGGTACTTTGCTTTTACATGATTTTTGAAAAATCACAGTCCATATCCCCCCTTTTTCAAGGTAAGTTATGTCTATTTTTGCACGATTTCGTTTGTGTGTGTTTTCTGAGGAACCTATCTATCGCATAAAATGAGACCCAGGCGTACTATTTCTATATTAAATAGACAATCATCATCTTAACAAATGATAAATTTTATACTCAAGCACTTTTGAAGGTCTAAGCCTTCATTTTCAAGAACTAGCTGGAATAAAATATTCAAATTAGGGTGAACTAGATTTGCCACTTCCTGAAGATGGCATAAAATGTTTCTTTTTTATTTATGGCATGGACATAAGAGATGATATAATATGCCTCTTTAACTCTCCTTCACAACTCGTGCTGCTCTCAATTTTGTAATCTCAATGTATTATAGAATTATAGCAAAATCTTATAAGTATGAAAAATAATTTTAGAATAAGCATAGTGATATTAATAAACAAACAAAATAGACTAAAGTAATCTTAAATGATGAATATACAATTATAATTCTTCATTCAACAAAATCATCTCTTTCTTAGATGTAATTCTAGTATTTTACTTATACTATTTACTAATGCAATAAATCTCAAGAGTGTGCTCTTGAAAATGCAAAGGTAGGGACCTCTACAGGTCTTAACCACAAGCTTACACTTGGGAAGAAAAGAGGGTTCTCTTTTCTTCCAAAGTGTAAGCTTGTCTTTTCTTCCAAAGCATAAGCTTGAGGTTAAGACCTGTAGAGCTCCTTCACATTTTCAAGTGCACACTCTTGAGGTTTATTGCCTTAGTAAATATTACTTACGTAATCAATGTGCATTAAATAAATTTATATTTTAGTTATAATTTTAATAAAGTTACTCTTATGACATTTCTATACCCCATGTACTCTTAATGCATTATATTTAAATTAATTCATAATATATTTATGATTTATTAGATTTCTGATTAATGAATGGATGATGTGGGAAAATGACTATAAGAAAATTTAATTATCAATACAATATTTATTTCACATAAAACAAATAACAATTAATGACTACAAAGCCAAGAACTTCTACAGATATAAATTTCTGCATTTATATCAGAAAATTAAAGTTTACAAATGCAATGTGAAAAATAAAATTAATTGAATATAATGCAATTAGTTAATAAAGCTTTCTATTAATTTGAATTTTAATAAGTTTTCACAGTTATAACATTTATATCATAATAGTGTCCCTATATATAAGCTTATCAATCCAGCAATGATATAGATGATAAAGAAGATGTATATTATCTATTTTATGCCAAAATATAATTTAAAATTTGGAATTTTAATTATTTATCAAATTTATGTCTTAAGTACGAGCAAAGCATAATACAGGACCTACACATCCATAATTTATACTCAGATAGACCAAGATTGCGATAAAAGATAAGGATGCTATTCCTCAATACCTGACAAAAACAATTAACCACCAAAATAAAGTCATTGTAAAATATTACATATGGCTTTATACAAAATACACTCTTAACAATAAAATAAACCCATATTTGGATAACAAAGTAAAGGCAGAATAAAAGTTTGATGGCCTGAAGTCATAAATAAATGCATTTACTTTTGAGGTCAATAAAGAAATGAACTAGGACTTAATCTCTAGTCATGAGATGATGAGAATGAACCATCAGAAACAATAATAATAATTGAGTTTGCCTAAATAAAGCATCATATGATAAAACACATCTGAAGATATCACCATAAAATAAAGTGAGTCTAAGATAAATCTCCAAATTATACTGGAAAAAAAAGCATTCTAAAAAAATAAGAGAGAGATTAATGCTTCTATATTTTAATCAAATGCAATAACTAACAAATGTCTAAAAATGATAAATAATATTTAATGCTAATATAACTTTGTAAAATTAGACAATAAAATAAGCAATAAGATAAACAATATAAATATACATTCACTTATACTTCACTTAGCATAATTATAAACTTTTAATAAATAAATAATTCATAAGAAAAGGCACATATAAAAATATGTAATTATCAAACAATGATATTTTGAGAACTTTGACAAAACTGTTTATAAAATAGCATGTAAAAAGATATCAAATAATATGCATATAAAATAATGACATTATAAGCAAAATCATAAACATAAATAATAAAATATTAAACCTTTTACCATTAAAGATCATAATCCTTTTTCTTTTGTTTCCAACTATTAAACAGGATACAGTTTATCAAGCAAATAAAGTTTGTAGACAGTGAAGATATCCAGAACACAAAAGTATAATATAATTAAAATACAAAAAGCACTTTCCAATTATTCTTAAGTAAAACATTTAGAATTAAAGATGCTAGCAAAATGTGTAGATATGGCCATTCATTTTAGCAATCTTTTATGGATTAAGCAGTAAGAATATTTATTTCATATTTAAAATAGACATTAAATACTTTATCCTTCAAAACATTCCACTAAATAATGATAATAAGAAATATTAAGCAGGAGAAATAGTTCTTTCTTGAAATATCAGTTAAAATTATTAGAGCAGTATCTAGAACAATGATGAAAGAGAGAGAGAGAGAGAGCAGGATTTCATAATTAATGCAGGAAAAATTCACATAAACTTGATTAAAGATAATATTAATTTCAAGAATATTCATATTTCCATGTATAATACATAATCAATTTGCTAAAAATACTTCAAAAGCACTTATTGTAATTTTTTCAAATAACATTCAGTCAATTGTTTTTTTCTTTTATAAATCCAAGAAAAATATTTTTTTTGCTTCATGTGGAATAGACACAATGAATAAAATTCATATTAGGCTGCTATTAAACAATAAATAATGCTTTCTTGAAATATTATAACAAAAATGTATATTCAAGTAATATCTTTTAATTAAGTCAAATGTTTTATCTTGATGAAAAAGAAATAATTTTATATACATCTTTAAATAATACATCCATCATAAGAGGTCAGTTTTCATTATAAGGAATTCAAAGTTTTTCACACAAAGTAAATTAATTCCAAATAATATTATTTTATATAAGGTAAGTAATTTTAAAAATAACATAATAAAGTTATTAAATAATTTTAAAAACATAATTGTTGCAGAGAATTTAAAATATATTATAGCAAACTTGAATATTAAATAGACTTTAAAATAAATCTTGAAATCACAATAGTTTTACATAGACTAAGTAATGATAACAATGTCTTTTAAAGCTCCTGAAATCTCGAAATTTAAGTAGTATAGAATGTAGTGTGAATTTCTTGTACTTGAGGTTCTAATTTAAAAGTTGTGCCTAGATAAAATTAGCTTTTAGCCAAACATTACTTTTAAAACTAATAAAAAAAAGTGTTTAAATAAAGTTAAACTTATTCAATTAAATAACTGCAACTTAAAAACATGAATGCAACATGTAGAAATTATTATCAAATGTTTTATTCCTAAGTGATTTTATTCCCCAGCATTTTTCCCCAAATGTGTTTCTCCCCAAGTGTGTTTGCAGGTATCAATTTTTCCTATTTATAGCCTAAATCATATGATTACTTTATTATTTCTAATATTGACATTTTAATTTCCACCCTCTTTATTTCATTGATTTGAATCCAATGTCTTAAAACTCTGAGGAGATATTGTAAAAATAATCTCTTTATATATTCATTTTTTAAAAATTATTTGATTTACATCTAGATAGAGAAATTAGTTATTATTTCCTGTTACAATAAATTATTTATAAAAAAATAAATAAATATTATAGTGAAAATAAAAATACATTATAAAATTAAAAATTATCTTATTTCAAATAAAAACATTATCTTACAATATTTCTTTAACTTTTTGCCTGGTAAAGCGGCCATATTGAATATTTAAAAAATTATGTTAAGCCACAAATTTTATCATAACTTAAGTTTGTATTATCTAACGAGAAGAACAATAAAAAAAAAACTCCATAGAAAGGAACTGCATTCTCCGTCTTATAATTCCTTCCATAGGCAAACGGAAGTGTGCAGCGTATGAAGCGATTCTGCCCGTAGCAAATCAATATTACATCTACTAATCACACCAATATATCCAATCCATTGACCCAATCTAACCACGAACCAAAAAACCTAAGATTACCCTCCCCTAATATAACTTTACAAATCTATACAGCCATTCATGCCCGACTTAAGTTTAACATTGATATATTTTAATTTATCGGAAAACAGAAATCATAAATAAACTTAAAGAACAAAATTAAATAAATGGAAATGATATTACACAAATAAATAAAAAATACATCAAATAACATTTTAACTACTTTAGACAGATAGGAAACTAATGCAATTATTTTAAATACGAAAAGTTTTAATTTAATGTTCATTAATTGTAAAGTTCTTACGGTTTTAAACAGTTCATCTTTATCTGTCGTTTGTAAGTTTGAACGGGAATTCCCACGCCATCCTGAAGATATTGGTATACATTTAGCCGATGTTTTATTTATTCATTCGGAGGTTTTTTAATTTAGTTGGTCCTCAATGTAGAAAACGATAGTTCATTTCTCTTTCTTTCTTTGGCAAAACTGAAGTGATTGAATCGTGCATCTCTTCAATCGCTTCTCCCACACCTCCGCACTAACACCTATCTGTCACATCGTAATAATCATAATCCAGTCACTAATTAATAATTTCCAAATTTTCCTTTTATACGTATTCGAAGGATTGACTTAGCATTATGTCATCGATGTGATGATCCTTTCGCTGAGGTCCGATTTCCCGATGGATTTCTTTCATTGGCTATTTGTTTCTATTGTTTTCCAGATCTGACCGATGTTTTTACATTTAAATGCCCAAGGCTGGTTTACATTTAACTAATTAACAATCATTTCCATTTCTGATTAATTAACCTGTTTTCCAAATCAAAAATATATTTAAAGATAAATTTAAAGATATAATTTTATCTCCAAATCTTTTTAAAATTTAGTTTTAAAATACTTTTTCTTTAATAAAGTTTTATTTTAATAATTTTTCATTATCTGTGCGATTTAACATATATGAGTTTAAGATGATATTTAGTTTCAATTTTTAATTCTTAAAGAAAATTTTTAAATGCGAACTTTTTAATTTACTTTCATGTTTAATAAATATAAAAAAAAAAACAATGTAACGAACGTCTGTGCTCGTTACAATATATATATTGTTTTATACACAGAACACCAAAGAATATAATTAAGCTGAAAAAAAATATAGTCATTGATATTCAAAGTAATAAAAAAAGAATAAAAGTTAATATTTCTAATAATTATTTTCATAAATTCAAAATCATCATGCACACAGCTTAAAATTATATTTTTGTTAGTAGGTTAGTTGGATTCATCACAAAATTTATAAAAAATTAGTATATAACAATACTTACCTAAGGTAACCCATCACTTGAATACTTCATAGAATAAAGACACTAGTATCTTTCATTTTTTCTAGTAGCCCTTCAAATGTATTTCCATACAGGGGTTTGCAATGAATATGTCATCCCTAATAACAAGTAGTTAATATTGATCAATAATTAGTATAATTTGAATATAATAATAAAGAACTTCATACAGTTTGTAATTTATTAAAAAGTACTAAAATAGTCACTATATACAAAATAAAATAATAAAATAAAATAAAAAGGGAATGAAATATTAAATTCATTATAGAGGTAAGCTTGAGGTACATAAGTTAGTAGTTTAGAGTCAGTGCGATATAGTATTATTGATCCTATCTTTATAGGCTTTGAGGGCTTATATTGGTTCATGCTACTATGGCCATAAATTTAGTAATAGCTTCATCAACTGCCACCTCTCTTTGCATTTGATATGCAGCTTTGGAATTTACATTGTAATAGTCTATAATCAGTCTAAGTTTAGATATATACTGTCAAAATCTTTACTTTTAGCATTTGCATATTTTTATTATTATTAAAATGCTGGCAAAACATTATAAAAAAATCTAAATCGAATCATAATATTTGCAAAATATGTTTATTTTTATTTCATATCACCTAATTCAAATACTGGACCCAAACCCACATCATATCAAAAAATGCAGGTAATTTGCAATATAAATTTACACAATCACGAGTTATTATATTGGTTTCAATATTAATTTTTTCATATATTTTTTATCAAATATAAATTCAAATAATAATTAAAAAATATATAACAATAAAAATAATAAATAAAAAATATATATAAATAATTACTTACCATCGAACCCTCATAATGTTATTTTCTAAATTCATCAGTCAAAAGTTGTATTTTTTCTGATGTAATTTTAATGGTGAATATTCTTCCATTAACTAGCAAAAAATGAGAGAAAGACAAAAAAATTATAGCTACCTTGAGTACAAAAATTATCATAAAATTGTCAATTTTTGAGATAGAAAAATAGAACTTACATTTTTTGAAAGGTAAAAAAAGGTGGATTCAAAGATGTAAAATCTGCATGCATTTGTAGACTGTGTAGTTTTCCCACAATTCTAAACTGAAACCGGATATTGCAAATTCAAAAATTCTATAGCACTGTGTTAGCACGTAACTTAATAAAAAATAAAATAAATTTAAAATCATTAATTATATTTATTTGATTACAAATTTTTTACATTTGCAAATAACAGAAACAAAGTGATGTGATGTGATGCATTTTGGCTTCTCCTTAAACGAAGTCAAGAATATCTCAGCAATTATGCCCAGATAAACCTGTTAGCCACTTTATTTTACATTCCCCACTCTAAATTTACCCATAATCTACTCTATCCCATTTCCACAACATAATCTTTGTCAACTCTATAACCTTTATATCTAAATCCCCCTTATCTTTTTCCAAACCCAGCATAAAAACCAATAATTCACTTTCTGTATAATCACTCTTTTCATATTTATTTTTCCACAACTTCATTATATGTACCCTTTCTGTTTTCAAACATTTACATTCAATTACCAAATGCCTAATATTTTCTATTCCTTCCTTACATAATTTACAAAATAAATCACCCATATTTTTCCATTTACATGTATATTCTTTTGTAGCTAAAGATCCCGTTCGAGCAAAACTCTCCATACAGTAGTGCCATCTTGTGCCAACAAGAGCAATCAATGGATGCCAGAAGGCTTGTGCATAAAATTCCTATCTAGTGCCTACTCATCCAATATCCCCAGACTAATTTCTGGCTTGTGGCCTTCGTCAGTGAGGAGCCTTGGATCTGAGCTAGTATGAGATAGTGATCATGTAATGTTGTGGTTTAAATAACAGAAATTTGAATACAATACTGAATTGTAATAAAAGCTGCGCCATTTTTTATATATAACTTCCTAATCTATTAATAAATTTATACTTGTTTTCTATATCAAAATTACCATATTCAATTATTTTCCATTTTAAAATTATTAACCTTTTCAAAATTCTCAAAAGAAGATAAAACTCTAATTACCCAAATAGATAAAATTATTTTATAAAATTATTTAGAAATCTAGAAATCTTTTCAATTACATTATCAGTAAAATCAAAAACAAATCTTAATGAAAAATCTTTATGAGTTTACATAATCATAAACATCTTAGCTGATATAACATTGCTTGGGCAACATTTTAAATATTCCAGTTTATCAAAAAAATTTAAGCTTGCGATCACATTTTTCAAAGCAAGGTATCAGAATCTTTTTAACAAGTTAACATTATTCAATTCTTTGTCAATTTCTCTCTAAAAACATCTCCTTTCATAATAGCAAAATGGCCAGTTTTGTTTTCATGAAAACTGATTACATCATCAACCAACTTATTATTGGAATATTTAATTCCCCTTAAAAGTTTAAAAATTTATTTAGTCTACATATAATATAGCCATTTTTAATTGATAGTTAACATAATAAAAATTATTATACTTAATTTTTTTCCCCATATGTCATAGCATTGGCCGGGAGGCGAACCGTCTGCAACCAACTGCTTAGCTTGCAAGGCGGCTGCGGTGACCTCTCGGCTAACAACGCTTGACTTTATACTTAATTTTATGACATTTTATCTCTTATAATACATATATACTCTTTATACTTTTTGTAGAAATATTTCATTTATTATTAAAAGTCATATATCATACCACTGTAAACATTAATGATTTTTTTATGCTATTAGATAAATAATACGTTTTAAATGACTGCAATAATGTCACAATTTTAATTGATATTAATTTAAATTATTATTTTTATGAATACCAATCAATATTCTTTAAAAAAAAATATTGCTTTATAAATGGTAGAAATTAATTTTTATTCACTTAATTTTTTTTTCTCAGACATTTCTACATTTGAATGTCATTGATATTAATAACTAAAAAAAAAAAAAAGTAATATTAATCATTTTGCACTTAATTACTCCATTTAAATTTTTGAGTTTCCATGAAATTGTATAAGTGTGGGAAAATGTTACATAGTGTTCTATTATTATTCTTTACCCATGGAAATGGAACAACATTGCTAGTAAATTCACAGATAATAAGGACTCATTCTATCTAAAATATCATATTACTATTTTTTATTTAATTTTTTATATATACACACACACATATGTATAATTTACAATGACCTTTTTATAAAAAATCTAAAACATTTAACTTGTAAAATTAAAATTTAATATTTTCAAAAATCAAGTTTTTCTTTTATTTATAATAAAAAAAAATATGCCTATGCTAAGAGCTATAATTTTTTTAATTAAATATTACATTATTTTTAATGAATTTTATTGATCGTGTCATTTTTTTTAAATTATTAAAAATTACATGTATATGTTTTCAAATATGTATATAAAACGGATTAGTGAAAATTTTTAAATATTTGTATATGGGTGTGTGCATGTGCGCGCGTGTGAATTTATAAAAAAATTCATTAATTTAATCACCCCATAAATATTTATTATTGTATTTGTTTACTCAAATAATTACTGTTCAATATATGATTTATTAATTTAATAATAAAGACTAACCTCCGTTAAATTTTTTAACCCCTGCCGAATGAAAGCTTTGATGTTAATGCCACTTCAAATCTTCCTGTTTAAAAAAAAAACTAATTTTTGTACTGATTCCAACTGGTTTTGAACTCCTTTTTCTTTGATCTGTTTTCCCGTAACTGAAGCAACCTGTCTCTCAAATCAGAATTAATAAATTTCTTATAAATGTTTTAATAATCAGTATATCTTCAAAGTTAAATATCAGCATGATGTCCTGATGAATAAAATCTTCTATTTAAATGATTTTTATAACAATTGTGTAAATACAGCTGATAAATAAATTATATATTTTAAAATATCATTTTGATTTATTTATTTTGCTATTTCATTAGTCATCTTTTTAGTTTAAAGTAATTTATTTATAAAATATGTTGATTAAATAGGTAATTGTTTAATTACTATGCCTATATTTAAAGTTGTTGTTGTTGTTTGTGCGAAGAATAAGCTAATGTATCTATGGATTAAGAATCATATAAAGCACTTTGCTAACTTTGGCTATCTCTTATGTTTTATTAAGCTCCTGGAATTACTTTATATAATACTTGTCAGAATAGTTTTGGCATTTGTGGTTCACTGAGGTTCTAAGTTTACTCATCATGTTGTTGATCATTCTCCACCTTTAATTTTTGTAATGAACTACACTTCAATCTTGTCATTCATATGAGTTAGATTCGAATCTGGATTGAGTAAACTTGAAACATTTTAAAAACAGCTCTTGGATTTTTCTTTCACATATCTAACTAATAGACAACCCAACAAATGGTCATCTATTGGTTGTTAAGTGAGTATCTAGTTATTGTTAGCTAAAAGGTAAAACAAAAATAGAAAACTGTGCAAACTTTCACAATTTAGCAATTAAATTAGTGTTCTTCTTTACTTCTCTTTTTGCCTTCAGAGCATTATTTGTGTAGTATAATTTTTACATCATTTAGGGATTGGTTGCTATCTGCTTTTAATACTTTGTGGAGAGGTGTAATATTAAACCTTTGACCAAAAACATGTGGAAAAGATTATAATCCCCAAAATGTACATTTCATGCTAAATCAGCACTCATCAGTTGGTCCAGACCATAATTTCTTACACATATCTTTATCATCATTCAACATATGTAGGTAGCAAATTACTACACTTTAATTAATGTGTCAAATATGCTACTCTCATAACTTTGGCACAATCATTTAATGAAAGTACTTCATCTTCGAGTTATATGTTTTAAACTGCATTTTACACAAAAAAGTGAAGCTTAGTATTATTAGAAAAAGAATTATAAGGCTTAGCACTTTTAAGAAACTTAGGTCTTTATATTCTATGCACTGAGTGTAATGATACGAAATGAAAAATAAAGGAGGCATGCTTTATTGCAAATGACAACTATGCAATAAACTGAAAAGAATCATGCTTTGTAATCTCCAGAAAATGGTATATATGAAAGAAAACTTTGAATAAATTTTACATAAATTACTGCCAAGCTTCACTTAAAATCTCAATCCCAAGATAGGCTATGAATATGGAGACCTAAATTCCCCAAAAGCGCTAAGCCTTATAATTCTGTTTCTAATAATATTAAGCTTTACTTTTTTGGGTAAAGCGCAATTTGAAAGTATATTAATAATTTTTATTAGTCATTCATTAGATTAGTGATTAGCCAATAATGAATAGCAAAGACCTTGAGGAGGGATGTAATCATAAGCATAATACCACAGACTATGAAAAAGATCTATGAACTCCAAGATGCACATTTTGTGCTGAACTAGCAATCATTAGTTGGTCCAGACCACAATCTTTTACACTTATAATATTTATCATTGTTCAATAGATAGATAGATAGATAGATAGATAGATAGATAGATAGATAGATAGATAGATAGATAGATAGATAGATAGATAGATAGATAGATAGATAGATAGATAGATAGATAGATAGATAGATAGATAGATAGATAGATAGATAGATAGATTAGATAGATAGATAGATAGATAGATAGATAGATAGATAGATAGATAGATAGACAGACAGACAGACAGACAGATAGATAGATAGATAGATAGATAGATAGATAGATAGATAGATAGATAGATAGATAGATAGATAGATAGATAGATAGATAGATAGATAGATTAAAAGGCTGAATGGCTAGATAAATACCTAAATAGATGGATAGATGAATGAACATATATAAATAGACTGACTGATTGATAAATAGATTAATTAAACACTGAATGGCTTAATAATAAATTGCTAGATAAAGATATATAGATAGATAGATAGATAGATAGATAGATAGATAGATAGATAGATAGATAGATAGATAGATAGATAGATAGATAGATAGATAGATAGATAGATAGATAGATAGATAGATAGATAGATAGATAGATAGATAGATAGATAGATAGATAGATAGATGGATAGATGGATAGATGGATGGATGGATGGATAGATAGATAGATAGATAGATAGATAGATAGATAGATAGATAGATAGATAGATGGATAGATAGATAGATAGATAAATTAAAAGGCTGAATGGCTAGATAAATACCTAAATAGATGGATAGATGAATGAACATATATATAAATAGACTGACTGATTGATAGATAGATTAATTAAACACTGAATGGCTTAATAATAAATTGCTAGATAAAATATATAGATAGATAGATAGATAGATGGATGGATAGATGGATGGATGGATAGATAGATAGATAGATAGATAGATAGATAGATAGATAGATAGATAGATAGATAGATAGATAGATAGATAGATAGATAGATAGATAGATAGATAGATAGATAGATAGATAGATAGATAGATAGATAGATAGATAGATAGATAGATAGATAGATAGATGCCAAATGTGCTGCTATCACACCTTTGACACAAATCACTTAATGAAAGTATATTAATAATTTTTTATCAGTCATTCATTAGACTAGTGATTATCTTATAATGAATAACATTTCTGTAGTGTAATTTTAACTGCACCACTCTTAAATAAGGTAGGTATTAGTTGGTATCTACTTTTAGCACCTTGGAGAGGGTATAATATTAAACATATCATCAAAGACATATGGGAAAAGGTATGATATCTCAAGATGCACATTTCAAGATAAACTAGCATTCATCAGTTGGTTCACATCACAATCTCTCATACATACTTTCATTATTGTTAAATATATATAGATGTATAAAATTATTAATATACTTCCATCAAATGTGTCAAAGTTGTGAGGGTGGTAAGTTTGACACAATAATTAAACTGTAGTAATTGGCTATCTACATATATTGAACAATGATGAAGTCATGTGAGAGATTGTGATCTGGGTCAACTGATGTGTGCTGGTTCAGCATGAAAAGTTCATCTTGAAAATTATACATCTTTTTCACATCTTTAGTCATATGTTTAATATAATGCCTCACTACAAGGTGCTAAAAGTGAATAGAAACTAGTTCCTACCTTGGATGAGAGTGATGTAGTGAAAATTACACTACAGAAATATTATTAATTAAGTGGATAATCTCAAGTCTAATGAATGACTAATAAAAATTACTAATTATTTAAAGTTATTTTACATTTCTCATTAGTCTAATTTGGTTTACTGTATTGTCATCTGTAATCTTCTTTATAAAATTTTCAAGAGATATTTATCGATAATTTAGTAGAATAATGTTCAAAAGCATATTCGATAATTTAGTAGAATAATGTTCAAAAGCGTATTCTTCTGATTATATCTTCCTTGTGGATTAGATAGATTATGATTTGTTTTACACATGATAGTCATATTTTCTACTGCACATATTAATGATATAAAAAAAAGGATTTTTTATCTCTCTTTTTTTAAGTTTAGAAAATGTTTTAATTTAATCAATGAATATTATTTAGAAAAGACTTATATTAAGATTTAACTGTAACTTTAAACAGGAATACTTTGATTAGATAAAATTTAGAAAAACCCTTACCCCGAGTTTAGCAAAAAAAAACCCTGCTTACTCTTAGTTTAGCAGTCTGCCATTGAGTAGTGTATATGGCAACGGTTTTTTTTAAAATTTATTATTTATGGATATATTTTGCTCATAAATTATTTCAGAATAGTATATATGTATCCAAATTCTTTTCAGTATATACAATTTTTAATTGTACATTACAGCACCTTATTAAATGGTGCATCACTTTGTTTTGAGGCAACAGCATGTATTTATGTTTAGAGGTGAGTGCTTTTTCTTATACTTTGAAATTATCAAGTATAATTTAAGCAAGGTATTCCTACACTCCCCTATCACGTAATTTAGAATAACAGAGCCAAAATTGCTGCTTTCATATAAGACCACGTCATTTTGTGAATTGTGGCAAGATATTGTTATATTTTGTTGCTTTTTTACTTACAAACTGAAATTTATACAAGGACATGCACCAAACACTTGAATGTTATGCATGGCTATTACATCTCATTTGAATGTATGAAAGATGATAGTAAAACTGACAAGGCATTTAGCTGTTAAAATTATAATGCTACTATTAATTAGTTAATAGATAATAAAAAAAATACTCAAATTCTTTATCAGCCAAGATGGAAGAAAAATCTTGAGCAGTTTTTAACTTAGTTATTTACTTAAAAATTTAATCGATTTAAATATATTGATATCCTTTCAAATAGAAAGATGGACTGCAACACAATCATCAATGTGACATCGCTGCTTTTAAAAAGTTTAAAAGATAAGATACTTCATCATAATGGTTTAACTAATGCAATTAAATTACTTACATAATGACTAGTATTTTGCTGAATTTGGATGGTTGAGGGTCATGTGAAAGTCTGACTTCAAACCCCCTATATATTACATATAGAAATGCAAATATAAAAAAGCCTATACTGTAAAAAAAATCATATTTCAAAAATATAATGCTTTAAAGTCTGCCCATCCCTCGTATATGTATGTAAATGGATTATGTCCTGTACATGAGGAGTCAGAATGACTTGTGGTCAACATGGGTAGACTGAGAAGGTCGGCACTATGGCAGGCTTTGAGAATTCCATCATCAGATTTTCAATGAAATGGACAGCTGAAGAGTTGTGGAATGGAGTAGTCTGAAGCCTGTTCATTAAAGTATGAAGATTGGCTATCTTAATATAAGCGAGCTTTGATTGAATATATGTGTGGAGATAATAATCTGGACCAACTGATGAGTGCTGGTTTAGCACAAAATATGTGTACTGGTGATTATTTATCTTCTCGACATATGTGTGATCAAGAGTATCAGTAGTATGAGATAGCACGGATGGTTGAGGGTCATGTGAAAGTCTGAGTTCAAACCCTATATATTATATATGGAATCTGGACATTGTATTGATATAACATAAAAGCATTAAAATTTTTATATTCTGAAAATATAATGGCATAATTATAAAACCAGTCAGTATATTTATTAATAATTTTTATTACTCATTTATTGGTTTAGTGAATATTTTTGTAGTGTAATTTTTACTACACCAAATTTGCTTTTACCACCTGTTGGAGGGATGTAATAATAAACATATAACCAAAGACATGTGAAAAATCTGTTCTTTAGCTTTCTGGATGTAGTACTAAATTTCACTATTGTAAAATCACTTTTTCATTAGACTGGACAAGAGAAGCGAATGAGCAACAATAGGTATTCTTAAAAAACTATTGTTAATGAACTTGTGCATGGTTTTATGGAATAGATGGAATATATTTACATTATAAAGATTAGCTCAAGAATAATATTAATTGTTACCATTGCAATGGAGAATTACAATTAAGAAACCTGCCAAAATATTAAAAAAGTAAGGTTTATTGAAAAAGAAATTAAAAAAACAGGATTACAAAATATTAAGAACCAGCATATACTAAATATATATGTAGTTCCTGAATCAGTCACATAGTTATTCCTAAATTTAAATTTAATGCTCTTTTTGTTTTCATATCTCTTTCTTTTTTTCCCAGAGTGACAACAGTAATTTATAAGTAATTGTTAATAATGATAAACTTTAAAATTACCAATACCAACACCCAGCCTAACTACTGTGATTTGTCTTGTATGCATAAATACCATTTAAAAATTAGAATAATTATCATTTAAAACAGTGATTTGAATAGGATGAGCTTGCTGATAGTGACAAGTGGAGAAAAATTGAACAATGGATGAAGCATGCACATTTTCAATTAATTAATGTCATGCATTTTAAAAAGAAATCTGTAGTGTATTTTAATTGACTATTGTTGGTGTTTTTTGAATTTGTCTGTTCAACTTATTTTTCCATTATCGCATTATTGGATTAATTATTTACAATTATGACATATAAATTTGAGATATCATCACAACAATATTAATTATAACCATTTTGTTCCAATGAAGGGTACAATTTACAGAAATGAGTTGATTAAGTGCAAGCAAATGAAAAAGATTTGAAAATGTTGATTTTGATCGATGGCCTTTAAAATGCTATTATAAAAAATTAATTCAGTTATCTACATTTTATGATTCAGTCATAAAATAATAAAACTTTTTATGCAATAAAATAACTTTTTTTTACAATCAGTATTTTAATATTTAATTGCTTGTGTGCAACTGTTCTTTTTCATTGACAAAATTTTCTCTATAGACATTTATTATTGTAGGATCTAGGTGCAGTGCTCTCAGATCCAAGGGCTTCTCACTGATGAAAACCACAAACTAGAAACTAGTCTGGGGATATTGGATGAGTAGGCATTAGATAGGGATTTTACGCACAACCTTCTAGCATTCATTGATTATTATGACTTACATAGGTTGGCACTACTGTATAGAGAGTTAGCTATTATTTTGCTTTTTACTTCATTCTGTTAAAATTGCTATTTTGTTTCTGCTTTATTTGCCAAACGTCATTTTGACAATGATATTTTGATACAGGTAACCCACAAATGTAAAATATTATATGATATAATTCCTGTGAATGTATTCAATATTCATGAACTTTTTTATTAATTTTTCAATCTTATGGCAGAGAAGTGTTTCTTCTTCTTAATAAAGGATCAGAATTGTAATATTTGTTGTTCCAAGCATAAACCTAAAATAAATTGCGTTAAAAAATGTCAAAATTTAGCTAATTACTTCTAACACTTCGCATTCTAGGTTGATCATTATGTCGTACTATTTTTGTTGTTATATTTGCCTTCCTGTGATGGAATTAACCGAAATAATGGCCAATCATTAAAGATGTATCTAACCACAAACTCCTTTATACTTTTTATTTTATTTTATTTTTTTCGTGCATTTTAGAAAAATATTAGATTTGGAAGCTAAAGATTTTGGTCGAAATTCAAACAATCACGTGATCTCCCTAATGATTAATCATTGGATTATTTTTCTCATAAAATTTAGTACTCAAATATCACATGACCTCACAAACAATCATATATTGATTGTGTAAAAATGTATTACATGATAATTTTAATTAATTTTAGAAATTACTTTTTAATCTTTAAAGTTATTTTGCTTGATTTTTTGTTAACCACAAGTTTGCGAACTTAAAGAGTTCTTTTTGTTGTTGAAACAGCATTTTTTTAAATTTACTTTCACTTTTAAAAATTTTGATTTAATTGTGATTTTAAATCTTTAGATTTTCTATTTAAAGGCAATAATTACATAATCTTTAATCAGTTACATTGCGAAAACTAATTAAATATATATATTTAAAAAACAACCCTATTGTTTTATTAATAATAATTCATTGGGATTTAAATTTGACTAGAGATGAAGATCTTTATTTCAGTTGTGATTACATTTGTCTTTTTTCGCTTCATTAAAGATAAATATCTCCTAGACAGAAACCAAAATTCTAATATGTAACTTTATTGAAATAGACAGAAAGTTGGTAAAAAAATAAAACGTAAAATGACATATTTTGACACAATAAAAAGTTAATTCTATTTTAAATTAAATATTCAAGATGCATATAAAAATAGAGCTTTAACGAAGAATTGAATAGCACAGGTATTCAGTTTCAAAAACTTTTTTAATTATTTACGGAGAGCGGCTTCAATTAATGATTTTTATTTAGTCTTTTTCAAAAAAATATGATGTCAAGCAGTTAATTTTGATTTACAGTGAAATCCCAAAAGAAGAAAAAAAAGTCCTAGTATTATTTCAAACAAAATATCACATAACTTTATTAATCTATCTTTTTAGAAATAATTTCTTTTATTTCAGAGCCATGGGTGCTGGAAACTTGAGTAATCAAGGAACCCTAAACAGTAATGCTATTTTATCAACACCCTAGGCTGATGTCTGACTTACGGCCTTCACCAGAGAGAACTTTTAACTCAAACCTGGAATTAATGCATCTATACATCTAGCAGCCATTTATATTATACTCATTTATGCTATCAAGATAATAGTGTAAAATTTTAAAAAAATCCCAACATTTTAAACCCAAGACAGGTTTAAATCCAAAGTCCTCAATGATAACGACTATCAGCCAAAAATTAGTTTGGCGATGTGGACGAAGTAGTATTGATACCTAATGCTCATTCATTACTCATGTTTATTGTGAATGATTCCCTAAAGAGAGAATGGCTCCTAAAAGTATAATTTACAATTTATCATGTGATTTTCTCATATGATTATTCATGCAAGTTATTGTAATCACTGTAGCGCTATCTATTGTAAGCTTGAGTAATAATAAACATCAGATTGTATAATGTATTACTCTCAGATTGGTTTCTGGCATATTTATTAGTGAAGATTCAAAGTTGATACTCATTCACCTACACTGCTACAGTCACCTCTTACTTTTTTGTATTACTCAAACTAATAGACTGAAGTCCAACAAAAACTAAGGTTTTGGGATCACATCAACTCATTTGCCTATATGCATAGATATGATTCCAAAACAGCTGTATATTTAAGAGAGCTCAGATTTCTGTGCATTGATTTTTTAATCTTACTGTAGAAAGCTTTAAAGCAAAGGGAAGAATATTGCTCTTGGAAGCACATTTTTAAATACATGAGAACATCATGTGATATTATTTTTGCTACTAATTCTTCTCAGCCAAAGATGAGAGGAAATCTATAATCGGCAGAGATCTCTAAAACATATAGAAATTGATCTGATATCAGATTCATATAACTGCATACGTGATTTGGCCTAGGTACAAAACTTTAGGATTTTTTTTTAAAATTTAAGGCTATTGGCTTAAATAATATAAAAGAATAAAAAGTAGCTGCTAGATCTCTGAGTGCATTAGTCCCAGCTAATACTCACAAAACCAGAAAACAATGTAGGGTTGAGAATTTTGTAGCATTGTGTCATCTAATGTGCATTTAATGCTCACATTAAGAGTAGACAGCTTTAGAATAGAGTAAAAGAAATTGATCTTGTTTGTTGGTAAAGTATCAGTAATGATAATCAAATTGCTCATTATTTTCTCAACATTCTTTACCAAAAGAGTTTGTGCTAGTATATGTGTCTCTAATATCCAGAAATGGTGCAGTAAAATATATTACAGCTGTTCTTTTTATATGGTATGGCTATGGTTTGATTAAACACATAATGACATGATTAAAATTTTTCATGCTAAAGTTATAACATTTATTTCATTTGTGCAACTATAGTTTCATCTTTTTTTTATCATAAACCATTATACAGTAGATACCTTGCATGTGCTAACTCACTATCCATATTTTTAGCAATCCACTGTTTAAAGAAATATTGAATAAATGATTTTAAAACTTGTACATTTGAATGCATAAATTTCATAGATCTTTTCATCATCATCATTGTCGATCCACTGCAGTACAAAGATGTCTCCGAGTTCAATCTATCTATTCTGATCTCTAACCTCCACATTGCCCAGCATCCAGCCTTATTTCATCCATCCATCTCACATGTAGTCTCTTTCCAGGTCTTTTACAATCTCCCATCTATTATCATTTATTGTAGCAATATGTTCATCCCAACTCCTTTCAGTCTCAATTCTTTTAATAATATTGATAACATATGTTTGTTCTCTCACCTATTCATTTGTTTTTGATCTCCTCTTGATACTTTTAACATCAATCAACCTCTCCATACTTCACTGAGTGATCTGAAGTCTCTATATTGCTCTTCTATTAGTGTCCAAGTATCAGATCCATAAATAAGAAATGGTAAAACACAATTATTAAACACCTTCCTCTTCAAACACATTAGCATATTTCCTTTTAATATTAACTTATTTCTACCAAAAGCACTCCAAACAATTTTAATTCTATGATTAATTTCATCCATTAAGTTTCTATCTGCAGTAGTAATCTGATCAAGGTATTTGTAGTCATTAACATTTTTTAACTCATCATTTTCATTCTTTATTTTTTTCTTTTGAGAAAATCCATTGCACATTACTTTAGTTTTTTAACATTTACCATGTGCATCATTATGAATCTTTTCTCAGTTATTTTCTTGTCTTGCATAGTCAGTTAGTTATATGGTTATTTTCTTCCTTTCCTAATTTTTTAATGTATATATTTTTCAAATTAAATTATATTCTACATGTGTATATATTTGTTTAACTTTTTCATTATAGGTTTACTACATTCACAGTTTCAAGTAACCATGGTGGCATTTGGAATCAAATACAAAGGTGTTACAGTCTTATCTTTATTAAATATAAACTGGTAGAACTCTATAAACTTTATTTGGTTGCTATAATATTTTAATTATATATTATATCTGACATGATTATTTGTGACAAAACATCAGTTTAAAATTTATAACATGCTATTATTTTAAAGTTTTTTTAACCCAGTATAAGCAAATATGGTCATTTTAGTTTAAAAAAGTAGAGAAAAACAAAAAAGAAAAAATAATAGTTTTGGAGTTATTCATACGGAAGTCAATCTCCAATAATGCCCTATTTCTTAAATATTATAAATGTGCAGACATTTATAATATTTAAGAAATAGTGCATTTTTGGAGATTGACTTCTGTTTGAATAATTTGAGTTTTCAGCATTTTATAATAATAAGTTAATAGTTTTGAAGATGTGTTTTGCAATAATGATAGGAATCAATTTATGGAACTCTAACAACATGATAATTATAAAGTCTTTATTAGGGTAAAACTGACTGTTAGCGGCCTCAACATTTCGCTCTCTATTTTTAAAAAACTGAACTATATTTTTTTCGTACTAAGTGTATCTGACTATAAATAAACTATATCTAACTGTAAATGTTTTTACATAAAGGTTAATAATAAAAAAAATAAACTTACATTTTTTATGTGTAGTTTTGAGCTATGCACACAAGGAAATTCACGAAAATGGTGTCATGTTCGTGCATACCCCTAAATGCAAATTCCTGCAGGTAGAATAGATGAAAGAAGTACGATAAAGTGCATTTGTCAAATTATTCGTCCAACAAAACATTATATCAACAATGGGGAAAAAATGACCCACTTCTTATTCCGAAGTTTGAAATTGTTTAAGCAGGCGATGTGTATTCCAGTTTTTTGCCAGAACAGCCACAACATTTAAAATATCATTTTGGGGAACTAAAGAAGTGATAGAAATTCTGTCTGCAAAAATTACACGTGGCAAAAGTAGTTAATAATTTTGACAGCAGGGACTTCTTTTGTGACATTTGTTAAGTTTTGACACATAACCTAGTGCAAAAATTGCTCATAAAAATGGAAGTTTTTTTTTAAATTTTATTTATTAACCTTCATGTAAAAAATACATTTATAGTTCGATATACTTTACAATTACATAGTAAGAATAACGTAGTTTGAACCACGGATAGTGCAGATCGATGAATCGTACTTCTTTCATCCACCCTACCTGCAGGAATTTGCATTTAGGGGTATGCACAAACATGACACCATTTTTGTCAATTTCCTCATGTGCATAGCTCAAAACTACACATAAAAATGTAAGTTTATTTTTTTATTATTAACCTTTATGTAAAAACATTTACAGTTAGATATAGTTTATTTATAGTTAGATACACTTAGTATAGTTAGATACACTTAGTACAAAAAAAATTATCAAAAAACAAAAAAAATATAGTTCAGTTTTTTAAAAATAGAGGGTGAAATGTTGGGGCCACTAACAGTCAGTTTTACCCTTCATTTGATATCCTTTGATGCTTTTTAAAAAAAAAAAAAAACTTTTTACTTTAAATTTTTTTCTGAAATAATTTAACACTTAGTCTAATTGTAGCTATCCATTAAATTTTATTATTTTCATATTTTCTCCCTGAAAACATGTAATAATAATCTACCTCTACAGAATTTCTATAATATAATAGAATGTCTCTTCCATTAAAATATTGTCCAGGTTCAGAATAAAAGTGAATAAAAATTACAATGATTATAAAAGGATTTAAGATGGAAAAGAAGTTATTTTGGTATATATTAAAATATAAAAAGAAAATATTAAATATTTTGACTGTAATGTTGTAGAAGTTAAAAATTTCATAATTAAAAATATCAATAATGATTATAAACAATTTAAAACAGATTTTGGAAAAAGAAGATAAAAAAATACATTGAGATGATATATGCATGCCAAATTCCCAATCAAAACATAGGTTGAGAAGTCAAGTCATTAAATCTCTTGACCAACTAATTCCTTAATTATTATTAGTGACATTTTCCTATTTATTTCTAAGTTAAATTTAATAAAATTTTAATTGGTATCTAGTAGCCAAATTTCCCATAATAAAAATTAATGAATTTGGGTATTACAGTGTGTTTTTGTTATTTATATAATGTAGTCCATAGATTATTGGAAAACCATATGGAAGAAGAAAAATATATAATAAAAAAAACATAGTAATTAAGCATGTTTATATAAAAAAACATATAGAGAAAATCATTATAGGTAGGATAAAAAATAACAATGAATACTGGGGTAAATTAATTTTAAATAGAATTTAATATTTATTAAATATAGCAAGATTTTGAGAGATTTGAAATAGAGGTTATGAAACGTTGATTGGTATATTCTTGATGGCAGTAGCTGATTATAATAATAGTGATTAGAAAAAATTAGTACAATGCTAAATTGTATTAATGAATAAATAATAAAAAAGGTGAATAATAAATATTAAATTTTTATGTTATTTTTTAAACAATAATATATATTTAATAACTTCAAAATCTTTTAATAATTCAATGTTATCAGTTACAACTATTATCAATTCATTACAGGGCACAATTTTCTCAATCTTTAATTTCTTTAATCCATAATTTTATTCTCTACATTATTCCAATAAATTTCCCACTCACACATGTTGTTTTTACAATCTTTTCTATTCAGTTTATGACATCAATTGTTAATCTATTATCAATTTTTTTAATAAAAAGTTCAGCTACACTGATCCCACTGTTAAATATTTTTAAAATAAGATAAATAAAAGTATTAAGAGAACAAACATAAATAAATCTTCAAATTTGATTTTCAATTTGATTTTTAATAGACCTTTTACAGCATTTGATATTCAATATGAAAAACGAGTACTTTTAAAATAAATATGTTATATATATATATAATATGCAAAAACATATTGGGCAGATCTAAATTACATTTTTTATTTAAATTTAAAAATAAAAAATTTAAATACTTTATTCTTTAATAGTTTAAATATTTTTTAAGTAGTGGAAAGAGTTCTGAAAAAGTCTATTGGATAGTCAAAACTGTTAAGTACTTTTGAAAATTTGGATATAATAAAATATTGTATTGTATTGGATATAATAAAATATTGCATTGTTGATTGATACTTCCCTTGTTGCTCAGTCTCATAGTTCTCTTACAATAAGGCTCTTAAATAAATTAACAGCTCTTGCTTCAATTTTTTCGGAGGCATATATTCTTTTTAGAAAAGTCATTCTTTCATTACCTGCCATATCGGCATGGTCTTCTTTTGTTGGTATTCTCAGTTCTATTATTAATTCTTATACTAGAAAGACAAAAGGTCCAAAGTTTTTACTTAAGCAATTGGATGATATTTCATCCAAACTTTCTAATCTTTCTTCTTTTGATTCTACCATAGAAAATATTATGCAACTTAAAGTGCAGTATCATGATATACAGAAATCTCTTGCTCATTATGTGGCTATTAAACAGTTTAAAATTTTTCTTCAAAATCATCATAACTGGACATGAAGTTATATTAGATGGGCTTTAGGTGTTTATTCTAGACCTACTCCATTAATGATTGACACAGGAAATAAAGTATGTTCTGGCCCTATTATGTTGCTTGAACTATGTAATCATTTCAAAACTAAGCTTCAAATGTTGCCTTTTAGAATTGGTGACATCTGGAACGAATCTGAGCTTGATTCTAGTCATAATATAACTGAAACTATGATTATTCAAAAATTAAATTCTTTTCCAGACAATATACATCCTGGGATTCATGGTATTCCCAGGTTTGTCCTTCTTCATCTTTCATTTTTTACAGCTCCAATAGTTCGTAATATGATTGATATTCTAGCTAATGATTTTGTAAATATTCCTGATCTCTATTCGGTGGCAATGGTCCCTTTTCTTAAGAAGAAATTAACTCCTTCTCTGTTATCTAATATTCATCCTATTTCTATGATACCTCTTTTGATAAAGGCTATTGAATCTATTGTTAAAGATCATATACAAAATAATATTTATCTTCATTTATCAAAATTTCAATTTGCAAAGAAGGGTCATTCAACAACTGAAGCTGTTCAGCTTTTTCTTCTTCTTATTGAGTATATTAGGCATCATAATAAATCAAAACCTGTGGTCATTCAATTGGACTTCACATCAGCCTTTGATTGTGTTCTGCCTTCTGTTTTGTTTCAGACTCTTCAGGATTATCAGGTTCCTACTCCATATGTCCATATTATAGCCAATCTTCTACTTAACAGGTCCATCTTTACTTCATTGGATGGTAAACTTGCAGATGGTTTTCGTCCGCATCTCTCAGTGCCACAGGGATCTCCTCTTGCCACATTATGTTTTATTACATATTTAAATCTGTTACTTTTACAGATAGAATCTAAACTGCCTGGTATCTATGTTCCTGCTCTTAAACAGACTATTCATCATATTTCTTATGTTGATGATGTCTCTGTCTTTCTTCCTGATAAATCTTTTCTTCCAGCTTTGTTGCAAATATTGGACTCTTTTTCTAATACTTTTAATCTTCATATTAATGTTACAAAATCCGCAATGTGGAAAATTAAATCTGGTTTATCAATTATTTCCACTTTCACAGCCAAGCCTCAGTCTTTCCTTGGTTTTCCAATAGTTTTATCTCATTCAGTAATTACAAGGCAGATTCAAAATATTATTCTTGATAAAACAAAAAGGATAGTTGCATCGCTTGTTAATATAAATATTTTGCTTATGGGTAAGGTTACACTCTTGAACTCTTTGGTATATTCAAGGCTTAGTTATTATTTACCAATTATTAGGCCAACAAAGCATTTTGAGAGGGCTATAAATTTGCTTTGTTCAAAATTATTTTGGAAAAACAAGGTCGTAGCCATCAGTATTGCTAAAATTCAAATGCCAAAGCTTTTAAATGGTCTAGGTTTGCACTCGGTCTCAACTCTATATCTTCAGAGATCTATATCTTTTCTTCATGTAACTTGTCTAAAGCTTGCTCAGTTATCCCTTCCTTTGGTTATTGATCCTACAGATACACCACCTCCATTTTCAAGTTATTGGATTGCTGATTTATGGAAGTCAGTTATTAAGTCGATACCCTCGGTTCAAGTTGCGCTTGATGGGAAATTGACATTCTGGGATGTTTATAAATTAAAATTTCCACATTATACTCCTCTTTTGACTTCGTTAGGTGTTTCAAATAAAGTTCTCTTGCGTAAAATGAAACTTCTTTTCATTGAAGCAAGACATGTTGATTTTGTACTTAAACTAAATTTAAATGCACTCCCAACAAGTTATTTTTTAGTGACCAGCAGAGGCTTCATTAGGATTTTGTCTCAGTGTCAGTTGTGTAGATTATATGATGAGACAATTCTCCATATTTTCTATATCTGCTCTTAAGTCGATTAGGGACTTTATTGTTGCGAATGTCTCTCTGGATCTTAGGGATAATGCTCTTTCTGTTTCTAACACTCTTAAGAAGGGATCGTTTGCAGCAATAAGATTATCTATCTTTATAACATTTTCTTTATGGTTGACACATTGCAGGCTCATCTTTGGTAATTCTCAGGACTCGGCTCTAAGTGTCTTTATTAAGCTTCTTGATCAAGTCAAGCAGCGAGACTCTCTGCTTTCGCCTGTGAGTCTACATGATGATACTTGGGTGAAAGTTTTATTTTCCTCTTAATCTTATAAAGATACCCTTTTCTCTACATTGACTTTTTCAAGTTTTATTCTGAATGTATGTAAATTTTTATAAAGTTTAACTGTATATTACTATGTTATTATGTTTAATAAATATATATTATAAAGCAAAAGTATAGAAGAGGGTGATGGCATTATTTGTTTTATGTTATTTCTAATTATACTCAAAGTTTATGATTTTAGTCACTCATTAGTGTCAAACAGTTGCATCATACTTTGATAGACCTCACATTACAGAGGTTAGTGTACTTATCATTTGGGTTCAAATATGTCAAGCAAGACATTTTTTAAAAAGCTGAAGAGTTCTCTAAGTTAATTTGGGAATCTTTCAGATAACTGTTTTCAAGACAATCCATGTAATCATCAAATAAATAAATATCTATCCATTCTTATGCTAAAAGTTGTGGAATTCTAATTCCAAATGCATTCACATTTTAAAAAAAAAATCATTAATGTTAAGATAGGTAAGTGATGTGGGTAGAATATTGATATTGCCAAATAACATGTTAGATTTCTGTGTATATCATTTAAAGAGAGGAGCAGTATCTTTGCTTTATTCCAGTCATTATTAATTTAGTAAAATAAATAAATTTTATTATATTTTTGAGAATCAGAAAGCTTATTGTTTTTGTAAGAATGGTCTTAGTTAATCACAGTATCTAGTTACACAAGTCAATGTGTTAAATGCACATTTTTACATGTTTAACATCAATCAGAAAAAAATATTGACAGTCTAATTCAATGTTGAAACAATTTTATTTAGATTTATTGCATGACCAAAACTTTTTTAATATGTTTTTATTCCTCAATATTTTTAAATATCAAAAAGTCTAAATTATGCATATAATGATGAACTTTATTAAGAATTCAAATTTATTCAAGACAGCAATTTGTGTAGTAATATATAAAATTGTTTGTCTTGGATTCAGAAATTATATTATTCAACAACTTGGAATATGAAGATACTTGAAAAAGTTTGTGCTTATCAAACATAATAGCTTATTTATTACAAATAAAAAATTAATGTAATAAAACTGCAATATGTGAGGCCATATTTTTTCCATACAGTATATTATCTATCTATCTATCTATCTATCTATCTATCTATCTATCTATCTATCTATCTATCTATCTATCTATCTATCTATCTATCTATCTATCTATCTATCTATCTATCTATCTATCTATCTATCTATCTATCTATCTATCTATCTATCTATCTATCTATCTATCTATCTATCTATCTATCTATCTATCTATCTATCTATCTATCTATCTATCTATCTATCTATCTATCTATCTATCTATCTATCTATCTATCTATCTATCTATGTACCTACCTATCCATCCATCTATCTGTCTATATGCATATCTGTCTATCTGACTGTCTGTTTGTCTGTCTATCTACTTACCTATCTATCTGTCTGCCTTTCTATCCATCAATCCATCTATCTATATATACGTACATAACTGTATATATATATACTATAGGCGTTCTGCATCTGCAATGTTATGTTTCATGTTGATTTTAAACATCTATTTACAATATACAGCATACGTTTATGTTCTCCTTTTATTAAATTTTCTGCATTGACTTTATTATTACTAATACAAATAATAAAAATACTTCTTTTAGGCACTATATACAATGTAACATTTTATGTAATATTAGGAGCGCTGAGAAAGACTTTTGATTTTGAAAATATGATAAAGTCGTCAGTTGTACTAAATATTTAAAAGAATTATTTATATTAGTAGTGTATAGAATACAATATATTTTTCTAACCTGAAATATACTGTAATTATGGAAATGGGGGGGGGGGAGTGCATTGCTATATATATATGTTACAATATAATTACAGAACTAAATGTTAAATTATCAAAATGATTTTATAATGTTCGAACATTTTAAAAGCAGATTGAATGTTTAACATATTCATTCATTTAATCTGAACAGATTTTTTTTCTTCTAATTTATATTTATTCAATTATGAATCAATATCAGGACTTTAAGAACAGGATTCTCGCTTCTGCAAGTGCTCAAAGCCACGCAAAACACAAAGGTTTTTATATAAAGCAACTATGTGTTAAATTAATAAACATATTTTATGAATGTTTTGCTTTGAACTTATAAAATTAAAAGCTATTAGTTTTCTCACATCTTGAATGAAGTAGTAATGAATCGATTACAACAATTCCTCCAGTGATAGATTGTGTTGAACAAAACACCTTAAATTTTCCTAATTTTTGTGCATTGCTTTTTAATAAACTAAGAGAAAATAATTGATTTACTACTGTCAAGAAAAAAATCAGAAATTTATAATATTCTATAGTAAATCAGTACTAGTATATTGCAAATATGGAACAAGATCAGTATTTATAATATATTAATATTGATGTTATATAATGAGCTTGCAAATAGCTCTTAACAAGCTTTTCAGAATATCCCCAACCTCAGACCGATTTCTTCTCTGGCTTTCTCAGTGAAGTGCTAGGATATTCAAGCATCCTCAGACCAGTTTCTGCTACTGGCTTCCTCAGTGAGGTACTAGGATATTCAAGCATTGGTATTTTAAATCTAATGCTTGAATATCTTAGCACCTCACTGAGGAAGCCAGTAGCAGAAACTGGTTTGAGGTTGGGGATATTCAGACAAAGCTTGTTAAGAGATATTTGCAAGCTCATTATATAACATTTGTAATACAAGCTTGTTAAATTAGGTCATGTGATATACAACTTAATTTCTTTGTACTAATATTGATTTATTACAGATTTAGCATAAATTCTGCCCATCACTCTGTGTATTTAAATGGATGTGTTAAGGTCATATATATGAGGGGTCAAAATGACTTCAGATCAATATGGGTATGACAACAATATCGGCTTCAATAAGGGTTTGAGTTCCATCATCAGATATTCAATGGTATGGATGGCTAAAGAATTAGATGGTGGAGAAGATTGAAGTTTGTCCATTAAAGTTTGAAGATTTTCTATCTTAATATAAACTCAACACTGATTATATATATATATGTGTGTGTATGTGGGAGATGATATCTGAACCAACTGAAGAGTGCTGGTTCAGCATGAAATATCTTTTTCAATATGTGTGTGGTCATGTGTATTGGTTATATAAGATAGAGTGAATAGCTGAAGGTAGCTAGAAAGTCTGTGTTCAAATCCCCCTTTATTATTCTGTAAGGATTTTTTTTCTTTTAATAAACAAATTGTTAGCTTCCTGCTTTAAAAATAAGCATAAATTTTGGAAACTATGATATATTGATAATAATAATAATAATAATAATAATGTGTGGCAAAATACTGAGAACAATGCACATATTATTCATAATTTTTAGAAGATGATATAATAAATAATCAAATGGCCTTGTTGTTCAGGAGATGTTTGAACATCAGAAATGCCAGAATTGGAATCGGATCTGATGACTTTACTCTCCAAACTCTGATCCTCTATCACTTCATTAAACCACATGGAGTAATGATGGTTAATTTTACCAATTGATTAGAATGCATTAAAATACTTTTATATTTATGTAAACTGAAAAAAAAGTTCAGTGATTTTTTTGTGAAATATAATTATGAGAGTATTTTCTATATATATGTTTTTGGATTAACAAAGGAAAATATTAAAAATATTTAAAATATGTTTTAAATCATGATTTGTCATTTAACAGACCTAATATTGAAATAAATGTTTGTTGTTGATCATCATCTAAATTATCCTTTACAATAACTTTATTGGAATTTATGATGGGGTAACTTTTTTACATGTATACATTGAATTTAATAGGAATATATTGACAAAATATGAAAGTATTTTTGTGGGAAAGGGACCAATGATTTCTACACTTGTATTTTTATATTGGACTATTTCCATCATCTAATAATTTAACTTTATTTAAATATTCCAAATACATTCAATTGGTAGTAATAGCACATCAAACAGGTTAGTATATGCACAACGTTTCAAGAGGTATTAATCTCCCCTCTTCTTCAGGTGTTGCTGGCCTGACCAGTGACAGTACTAGCATGGGATTCGAACCTGGGTTCTTAAATTCTTGATTTTTGAATTTTAAGGTAACACTCTAACCAACTGAACCATCCACACTGTTTGGAAATAAGAATCTCATTACAGACTGCCTCAAATTTGATCATATACTCTAAGATCAACTTTTGTCCACATTTTCTTATGATTTAGAATTGTTGGATTGTTTATATATAAAAACATATGTAAAGACTTAGAGTGCAAACAAAATAAAAGTAATAACGAAGAAAAAGACTCTGAGAAAGGTTAACAAATAATAACGAGATTAAGTCTGAAAGAAGAGTATCATGTATTCACTCTTAACTAATCTGTAAAGTAGGATAGTATATTAGTATGTGACCTGCTATTTTATCTTCTCTTTGGTACGCCAGACATGATGGATTTACCTGTGTAAAGGATTATTGCATCTTTGAAAAGATAAGATTTGCAAGGTATTAAGTTTTAATTTTATTGAAAATTCAAAATATTATGATTCTACTGACCAGAATTTAAAGTATTAAATCTTTATTGCTAATACCCATAGAGGTCTTAAGAGATTCTGTAGGAAGTGGATGTAGATATCAAAACACCTGCCCATATTGATATTTTTTCAAAAAAGAAAAAAAAAATGGGTAATTTGATATTTCTTCTATTTTGGAGAAAAATGTTATTAGGAAGGAAAGAGTAGGTGGGAATTTAATTATGGTTATTATTTGCAGTTAATCAAGTGCTGTGTATAATAATAATCTTGAGACATATTAAAAGCCAGAGATAATAACATTTAATAATAAATTTTGTCATTCAAATAAAAAATGCCAGTAAAAGCAGTTGCAACAAAAAACTAATTTCGTGATGAGTCTGTATGAAATTACTTAGAATAGATAGAAAAATTCATAATGAAGACCATAATCTGGAAACTAGTCTGGAAATATAGACAAGAAAGAACAAGATAGGAATTTATTAAGTACTACTTATTCACATCTACAGATTATTCAAGAATACGGTAAATGGGAGACTTGGAGATTATTTAGAACTATTTAGAAATTTAAATAAACATTACTGAAAAAGGAACCCGAGTGGACTGAATAGCTGGTTAAATTCAGAAAACATTTTAATAAAACATATTAAATTTGATTGCTAATCCGGATTAGCTTTTTTCTTTTGGATAACTTGAGTGACGTTTTCTACCGTAATTGTCATCAAAAGCTTATTTGTCTGCAGAGAAACTCATGATTTAAACTTTGGTAATGTAGGCGCTGGTAGATTGTGTGGCAAAAAGATCTTAAGTGATTGTTTGGGGAAGGAAAGGGAGAAAAAAGACATTTATAAAAAATGGGATTTAAATTCAATTCCTAATCAATTTCTCTTGTTCAGTCATGTATACAAATTTCTAAAACTGAGAAAAAAGCTGTAGTAGATTTTGATTTTATACATCTGTGTATCAAACATTGTAACAGAAATAGAAATTGCTGGAAAAACTGAGGGGAAGAAGATTTCAATATCAGAGATATTTTCAGAAATTTATTAAGGTGATCAAGTGGTATTAAGAGTTGCATTTAAAAAAAAGACAAATGGCTCAGGAGTGAATAAGATGTTCCATCATCAAAATTGCAGCCAGAATCGATCCTAGGATCTCCTAATCAGGTCGGACATTTTACCCTTCACTGCAAAATGTACAGGACAAGAGTTGTGTTATTTTGATAATGTAATGAAATTTGTTCGATATCAACATCTTACTGGAGCTCTTAGTGAAAAAAATATTATCCATGATAATAATTTGTAGGCATTAGAAATATTAGAATTTAAATATTGAGAGCATGAAATCCATACTTGATAAACTCCGTGGTTTTGAGAGTAATAAATTCATTTGAAAAATATTCCTGGGATGAGAAAGATAAAAAATCTATTAAAAATTCAGACATATTTATATAATTTTTAATATAATAATTATTATTATGAAGTTTTATCAATTTTAAAATATGAATTACTCCACCAGCAATCATTTTATATTTGACACCAATAAATTATAGTCAATCCAAACAAGATCAAGACTGAAGTATGAATGAATGAGGATAGTTAGCTTTGCATAATTACCCCTTGACTCTAATATTATCAAGATATCAAACGTATTATTTTATATATGTATGAATATCTCTTTATTACATTTGAAACTCTGTCATTGAGCATTATTAACAATGTTTCTAAAAGTTTTTTAAAAATAGTTGAATGATCACTTGCTTAGAAGGTCATGTGATGTTGAAGTACCCAGCTGATCTTTGATTTCAAGAATCTTTATCTCTTATGTCTATCACTTTACCACTATGCAAGATATTAAAATATTGCTTATCTTGTTTGATGATGTTAACTAAACACCATCACTGTAAATTGTTTTTAATTTTTATATCCATCTGGTGATCTAATTTTCTGTAGTTTAATTTAAATATTTTAAAAATATCTTTAGATTGTTATATGCGGGGTTCGAACTCAGACTTTCACACGACCCACCACTCTCAGTGTCATCTCATATTGCTGACCCACCTGATCACCCACATGTTGAAAAGATAAATAATCACCAATATACGTATTTCATGCTAAACCAGCAATCATCAGTTGGTCTAGATTACTATCCTCACACATATATATATAATGGTTTAGCATGAAATATGTATATTGGTGATTATTTATCTTTTTAACATGTGTGTAATCAGGTGTATCAGCAATATGAGATGGCACTGAGAGTGGTGGGTTATGTGAAAGTCTGAGTTCGAACCCCGCATATATTACATGTATAAATGCAGGTTTAGCCTGTACAATGTATTAACTTTAGATTGTTAGTAAAAATTTGCTATTTTTTAACTTTGTTTCTATCCTGCATGAAATAACAGACATTTTTTATGAACATGCATTAAATAAAAGATAGCTAAACATTAAAATAAAATGATCAAATGATTTACTAGTTGAGAGTTCAAGCCAGAAGTGACGGAGCTGCGCCATGATCTATTGATCTTGAGTTCTAGAGTCTACCACTCTACCGCTGATCTAAATCGTACTAGATAAAAAAACAAATAGTTTGATGCTCAGAAGTTCACATAAAAGGTGAGCATTAGAAGTGATTGAATTAAACGAAAGATCTGGGGATCTTGAATTTTAGAGCCAGCCATTCGATTACTGCCGGGGATCTTGAATTTTAGAGTCAGCCATTCGATTACTTCACTAAATCATAATGATTTAGTGCAGCAATTTAAATAACAGCATTTAAAAGGTATTCGTTTAAAAAACGCATATGTTTTATTTCTCGGGTGGTCATAAAAAGTTCAAGTATCAGACCTGCAAGTGCCAGGATCGATCCTGGAACCTCCGTGCAAAACAATGTATTAATAATTACTATTCTATTGTAAAACTTCACATTCACTTTATTGATATTTATTTAGATAGTACTTTTGAAATTCTGTAATTTGATACCTATTGGAATTATTATAATACGTCATGTAATCCTTACTTAATATATATTTTATTAATATCAAATCAGTTCTCATCCTAGAAAAATATAAACTTAATCAAATAACAAAGTAGGGAAGCAATGACTTTTGACCTCACATTAACTTAAATATTTTAAGCATGTTATACACCTCATTATTTTTGTTTTAAGTTTAAGTATTTCAAACGACAGTTTATTTAGGCTGACCTTTTAAGTGAGTCAGGCTATAATTAATATTCTACTTTATTTTTACAAGCAATGACCAAGAAACTGTCATGCCTGACACAAAGAGAAATGTAAAAAAAAAGTCATTTAATAAATGTCCTTGACAAATCAACATTAGACGTTATTGACGACGGTGTAGGATGAAATATGATTTTAAAAAAAATAGGAAGGTAAATTGACAGTAAGTCTATTACAAACGTGTGTGTGTGTGTGTGTGTCTAGAGTTGATTGAATGTGAATATCAGTTAAAGTTTAAAGATACTAAATATTTGAATACAGCTTCAATATATTCATTTGACCATAGAACTCTTCATAGTAAAATAATAATATAAATTAAATGGTTTTGCTGATCAAGACTTCATAAGAAGGTAGAATGTCGAGAGTAGCAGGAATGGAATCGATCTGAGACCCTCACGCTCCAGAGCATGACATTCTACCAAGACACTTAACTATGCAGAGCTTCTTTCGATTTATCAGTTTACTTGTCATTCTAACCACGTGTAGACAATTGTAAAACTTAAGTATATATATACTGTAAGACTATTTGAAATGTAACATATATGCTAGCAAAAATATATAATGCATTTTTTAAATTGTATTTTTGAAATAGCAGTAGACAAAATGAAATAGAAAGCGTTTTAGTATGACAAGCAAATGGTTTAAAAGACAGTTGACAAAATAATGGGTTGTTTTTAAAGATTAGTGATTAGTGAAATATACATATTCATTAGCCAACGGTAATGATGAAAAGAAAGAAATCTAACATAAACGCTTGATAAAATAATTAATGTAATTACATAATAATTGGGATTTTATAGTAAAGCAAGAATTGAAGATTTCGTTGTAGAAAATGACAATTAAGATAAAAAATGAAAGGTAACAAAAAAAAACATTGATATATATATAAGGGAGAAAACCATGGTAATAGAAAATTTATATAATTAAAAAAATCACAAGAATACAAAAAATAAAATAAAAAAAACATTACAGAGGTTATATTGTTTAAGTAGAGAACCAGTAGCAACTGTTTCTTTACAAATATTTACTACAACTAGATATAATACTGGGGATTTGAACACAAACTTTCAAGCTCCCTTCAGCCATCTACTCTATCTCATACAATCAATACACATAACCACACACATGTGAAAAAAAAGAAAAGATCCCCAATATATGTATTTCGTGCTGCACCAGCACTCATCAGTTGGTCCAGATCATCATCTTGGGCACACATATATATAATCAGTGTTTTATTTATTATTATAGTATATATACATTTATTTTGTTTATATGTATGCGTATTTAATATTATTATTATTTTATCTTCACAGAAAGTTTTCTATCAACTTGAATATTTAATGAAAGATAAATGTCAAGTAACATTGTAACAGAAATATTTTTTACTGCTTTATATATATATAAATCAACCTACATTCATATAATTTTGCTGAATTTTATAATCTATAGCTATAAGAGTTTTTTTAAAAAAAAAAATGAAATCAAATAAAAATAGTATTTGTTAATGACTAATATTTTTTTTAAATATCAAAACTGTTCAAAGATTTTATAATAAAAGGAAGAACCCTCCACCACCTCTACAAATAGATGCCAAAAATGGATCAGCCTCCCATATATTCCTAAAATATCACAAAAATTAAAAAAGCATATATACAGACACATATAATGTATTTTTATATTGGACTATTTCCATCATCTAATATGTGTGTTGAATGTCTTTAGAACAATTTAATGTTATTTAAATATTTCAAGTTAGTATATGCACCAACTGTTAGTAATATCACAGCAAACAGGTTAATATATGCACTAACTGTTAGTAATATCACAGCAAACAGGTTAGTATATGCACAACATTTCGAGAGTTATTGTTCTCCCCTCTTCTTCAGGTGGTGCTGTTCTGACCAGTGACAATACTAGCATGGGATTCAAACCTGGGTCCTTAGATTCTTGATAATTGAATGTTTAAGGTAACATTCTAACTCAACGGAGCCATCCTGTCAAAGGCAACAGTCAGAAAATTTTATATATTTATCTATGAGGTTCCTCCTGATTTCTCCATTTTTTCCTAAGAGCAAAGTTGATTAGTGGTTTCCATACATTATGTGTAGTCACTCTAGGTTGACTTATACTAACCTGTTTGCTGTGATATTACTAACAGTTGAATGTATCTGGAATATTTAAATTAAATTAAATTGTTCTAAAGACATTCAGCACACATATTAGATAATGGAAATAGTCCAATATAAAAATACAACTAGAACACCATCATCACAAACCTTCAGGAAAACACATATAATATGAGTTTCAGAACCCCCTCCCCCTTTGCTAAATACATTATTAAATAACTCTATTGCTTTCAAAGTTAGCATAAAAAATCATTTACAAAATTCTGTGCAATGATCCCATGTGCAAAGCTTTATACTATGGAGAGTCATGTGTGAATGTATCTACCAGAATAGCCCTATAAATATTTATATAATAGGGCACAAAGGAGTGAGGAAAATATTTCAATATTTTTGGATCATGAACATAAATTTGGCTACAAGTTTGACTTAACAATAGCTAAAATAGTCTGTACAGAAAGAGTGAATAAAAAACATAAGATTAAAGAGGCCTGGATGATTGCGAAGGATTACAGTGCTTTAAATAAGAAGGACATGTGTATTCTGCTCTTCAAAAAAAATGGTGCATTTAAAAAAATTTGCATAAAGTAAGAGATAATTAAATATTAAATTAAGTTCTGAAGAAAAAATGTAAATGCCATGGATATTATATAGGCTTCTGAAAAGTGTAAATGCTATGAATATTACAAAATTGTTGAAAGCATGCTAAATAGTAAATAAAATAAATTTATATAAATTTTATCTTTTCTGTACAAGTGTTCAAAACATTTTACATAATAATTTAATAAAATGGTAATTTTACAATTTCAGATATTAAAGATAATCTAATAGTCAAGCATTGGTGGCTGAGTGGTTAGCACAGCTGCCTTATAAGCAGTTGTCCCGGGTTTGCAGGTTTGCTTCCCGGCCAATGCTTTGACACATGAAAAAAAAAAAATCTAATAAGTGATTTAGAAATTTTTTTAAAGTTACTTTTTTAGAAAAAAAAATTAATAAATTATTAATTTATGATAAAAAAATTTTTATGATGAAATAATTTTAAATTTAATAGAAGTAATATAAATTAATTTATTATTTAAAAAAATTAACTCATGTTAGGTCCCTATTCTTTGTAATTTTTTTAAAAAAAGCTATTAAATGCCATGTGACATTTTATTTTATTAAATCTATTTTGCAATAAAAATAATATGTTAAAAAAGCAAAACTCTGTAAAGTAGTGATTCCCCACTCCCACCCCTGAATTCATCATTGACATGCAAATGTTTAATTTGGATAGCATTTGAGCTTTTAAATGCAAAGTAAGTGTAAAACTAATTAATGTAGCATATGAAAACACATTCTAAATCTATATTTGCACAAATTTCTCAGAATATACAAACTCTATAATAAGAGTAGCAAACTCTCGCTACAGTAGTGCCATCAAGTGCAAGCCTTCATAATCAATGAATGCATCCATTGACTATGAAGGCTTACACTTGGTAGCACTACTATATGGAGAATTTAGTATTCTTATTAACAGAATGTGAAAGCATATGAAATGGTGATCATGTGATGTTTTGATAATTTAATGAACAAGCCATTTTTAATATTTTTATAAGGGCTCTTTTTGATTCATCAGAGCATTTCACTCAAAATTTACTAATAATTCAAAAACTGAATACCATATTGCTTAATCTATATAAAAATATGAGCTATTAAAATAGTTTTTTAAATTCTGCTTTTGCAGACTATGGTTTTCAATAACAGAAAATCAGCATGTTTTGGTGCAGTGATGATTTGGAACTAATTTTTAACTTATTTCCACCAATTTTTTACACATGTTCAGTATGGATGACATAGCAAGATTTTGAGATTGGATTACAATAAACAGATCTTCAAATTTTATACAAATATCAATTTCACTGGTGATGCAAAAGCAGTGCATTATTTCAGGATTGCCCAGCTGAACAGTGTTGGTAGGACACATTTCAAGATGCATTCAAATCAGTTCAGAAAATTTTTAGACTTCTGCGATAGTTTGTGATATCTTTTTTAATAAAACATTTTCATTTAGGATCATTTACAGTTAATGCAGAAAAATGAAAAAAATTAATGATAGAATCTTAATTTACCTTTAAATAGTTTATGTTAACTTGCTTTTTTAAATTGCTACTTTTATGAAAGTAAGAATCTTGTAATTGATTTTAAATGAGTTTATTAGGCATAGCCAAATACTAATAAATAAATAATATATACATACAATATTTCTTTAAAAATGTTGCCTTGACAACAGCTTGAAATTGTTGATTCTTGTCGATATTGAGATTGATTGGTTTTTAATGATATATATATTTATCATACTTAAAGTATAAAGCATCCATGAATTAATTACTTCAATAGAATCGTTACTTTGATCACAAACTATATTGCTCGAGTTAATTAATTTATGAATGTTCCACACTTTTATTTGAAGTTATATGTATAACAACCAAAATTGTTGTTCAAGAAATTTGCTTTTTAATGTTCTAAGCCTTAAATTAAATAAAAATATTTTTTTTAAAAAAAATATTATTTTATTACTACATTAAGGACTTCAATTTTTAAGTTTTTGTTTTAATTTTAATAGAAATGCGCTAATATCAAGGTACTGTATATGTTTAAATTTGATAGCTGCATGGCTTACTATAATTGTCGATTGGCAGATTCTGGAGATCAAAATCCACAAATTATAGCTCACTCTGCCACTTTCAGTGCTTGATGAACTCCCAAAAAATAAACCATTCGATTTTATTTTGATTTTGTAATTTCCCTATATATTTAGCTTACTCCCTCTTTCATTATGTATTTTTAAGGTAAGTAAGAACTATTTTTTAATGCACTCTGCTATTTATAAAAATTCTTTTATCTGATACTATTTATTTTTTTATATATATAAAAAAAAAAAATTATTTGTTTTTTATTTTTATTTTTTTTAAGTGTCATAGCATCGGCCGGGACGCGAACCCGCAACCCGGGCAACCGCCTGCAAGTGCAAGGCAGTCGCGCCGACCTCTCGACCACCAATGCAAGACATTTTTATATTTAAAAAAAAAACTTTTTTAATTTTAAATTTAATTTAAAAAATTTTCTTTTTGATATTTTCTCATATATACTGATACATATTTAATTTTTGGCCACACAAGTGTAAATTGCAGGAAGATTATTAAAATATTCGTAGATCAATTTTGTAAAAAAACATATACAGATACCGAGAGAAAAATTAATTAATTTAGTGAATAAAGTCCTATTGTGGATTAGATTAATATTAAAAATGTATTTCATTTCAGTTTAGTCTTTTATATCTAATTGTCTATCTCCTCTGAAACCTGCCACCTATTACAATTTCCTTTTTTTCTCTAAAGAATAAGTCAAAGGTAAAATTATTTAAATTATTTAAAAATTAAAAAGTTAATAAAAGTAGGGTTAATATATATCTAAAACTTAAAAATGAATATGCAAATTATTGATGCGTTTAGTAATTAACTAATTAGCATATTTATTATTTATGTTCTTTTAGCTAGCATCAGGTGTATGTTTGTGTTAATTAAATTCCTGTATTTTTTTATATTACTACTTAAATATGTGTAAATAAATAGATAAACAATTTTTTAAATCTTTTTTTTTTTTTTTGTAATTTAACTTATTTATACTTTTCCAAAGATTCATATTAAAAGACTTCATTAACCATTAGTTCGAAAAAAAATACTAAATAAAAAAATTAAAAATTCGTAAGTTACTAAGTACCATCTTCCATTTTCTTTTTTTGTATACTCAGTCAGTTATATGTTTGCTGTCTTTTTCTCTTTAGATTTTGTTGTGTTTGGTCTAGATTACAGACCCAACCTACAGAAAATAATACTAACACCAGTTTTACAATTAATATATTTATTATATTTACAAATATATACAATACATAATAATATAGTTATAATGTGAACTCTTGGATTCAGGTTTAGTGGTTCTACTGTTTCCAGCTACACCTGATAGCTTGCCTCACAGATAGGGAGAATGACTCTTCCAGCTGTACAAGACAGCTTGCTTTGAGTCAACAGTAGTCTTAGCAACGGCTGGTCTCTCTGTGGACTTGCCTATCTGCATGAGCAAATAGCATATTGTTATCATAGGAATGCTTACTTCAGGTTAGCAGGACATCCCTTGGAGATTACCTTTTCTCCCAAAAGGTTGACCTTTTATAGACAGATACCCTGACCTTACTGGAAACATTCAGATTCAGCAAGCATCACTGCTTATTGGCCTAAACTAATGATTGTCTATGTGCTTAACTGTACATCAGCCTATTGGCCAGCAGCATACAATGCTTAATCCAATCAGATAAAGAAAGAATTTGGAATAGTCCACTGCTGAAGG
This sequence comes from Epiperipatus broadwayi, assembly GCA_028023455.1. NCBI lineage: Eukaryota > Metazoa > Onychophora > Udeonychophora > Euonychophora > Peripatidae > Epiperipatus > Epiperipatus broadwayi. Next base: position 8,740,819 of record JAQFVV010012403.1, on the reverse strand, counting down.
AAAGGAGAACTATAACAGATTTATTATTATACTACTCTTCTCTTAACTATATTACTCTAATTTTTGTTAATTATTTTTGCTGATGTCTAAATATGGGCCTATTTTAAATTGAATAGTACTATAAGTCTATGGTATGTGCTAAAGATATATATTATGTAAAGTTCATCATAATTAATAGCATCACATATCATTGAAAAGACAATATGGATATGAAGGCAGCTTCTATTTACATGATACATTGGAAACTATTTCTGTGTTACCAAGTCTTACATATAAATCTGAAAACTGGGCACTTAACAGAAAATCAATACAGGAATTTCATGCCACATAATGTAGATTGGAGAGATGTAAATTGAGAATAAGAAAGTAATGATTGAAAATGAAATGCATATGTTTGGATTAGAGAACAAACAGATATCATTAACATCATTTAAAAAAATCAAAAGACTGATGGGGAGCTAGGTTGCACATATTTTTAAAAGAGATAATATTATGTGGACAGTTAGAATCTTAAAACTGGATCCCAGAAGATTGTAAAGACAGAGAAAAAGATGATATGTGTGATGGATAAAGTGATAAGAAGAAGTGAGGCTATGGATTAAAGCAACTAGATTAAACTTGAAGAGACTCAAATAAATAATAAGTGAAAATGATAATGGCAGTAACGAATCTTGTATTAGGGTTAACAGAAATTTTTTAATACAAACAAATAAATTAATGATTTAATTTATAATATGTAATAAAAAAATTTAAATTATAATCTGTAAAATAAATATGTAAATACCAACTCTGTTGTCTATATACCACATAGATTTATTCTATAAGATCTTATTCACAATAACAATGATTGATTTTAAACTTTAATAGTATTCAAATATATCCATATAATGCCCTCACATCAATACAAGGTAATCTTCTACTTTCAAATGTACAACTATAACACATTATTACACTTCAACCATATATTTATAGACACGGGAATGTATGTACTAATAGAACAAGTTGTAAGTGCTAGTTGAAATTTAAATATAAAATATTAATATCAGCAAATGCTAAATTAAACCATCAATGCTACTTATAAAGTCTGTATAAAAACAACCTAGATATCATCTCTTTACCTATAAGTCGCAAAGTTGAATTTCAATATACTTAATAACTCTGCAACTTATAGGTAAGAAGTTTACCTTTTAATTATACTACTTTATTTAGGTTTTATGTTTATCTTATAAGTGGCATTGCTATAATAATTTAACATTTTATGATACTGATATTATATATATGTATATATTTAAGCTCCCTACATTTATCTATTCCATCTTACATAACTGATATACATGATCACATACATATGAAAAAGATAAATGATCTCCAATATATGTATGTTGTGCTAAACTAGCACTCATCAGTTGGTCCAGATCACCATCTTTCATAGATATATATATATATAATCAGTGCTCAGTTTATATTAAGATAACAAATCTTCAAACTTTAATGGATAAGCTTCAACCTTTGCCATTCTTCAATTCTTTAACCATCCATATCATTGAAGATCCAAAGATGGAATGCTCAAAGTCCTTGTTAATTCCAATATTATTGTCATATTCATGGTGACCTTACGTCAATCTGATCCTGCACACATAGAACCTTAATATGTCAGATGATGATTGCAGGACAGCTGAAACTGTTAGAATAAAGTTTTCATATAAAAATTGTATTGTTAAAATGTTTAAGAAAGTTGTAAATGGCATGATAAATAAAATACTACATATTATTGGGCCAGACAACAAACAATTAAAAATGGCAATGGGAAATCGAAATTATACCATACAAAATAGTATCACCAGATGTCATGGTTTCAGCTTGCATCACTAATTTCAATTGTTTGCTTCCTGGTTACATCATAGCTGAAATTTTATCCAAGCTATTACACAAAAAATTTGATTACATTTCCATATTTATATATATGCACTGAACAGTTTTACTTTATTAGTGTATATTACATTTTATATAATCTCTGGTTAATTTTTAACTTTAAAAAAGTACAAATATAAATATATTACATAGCTCACTGTTTATTGTAATATATGGAATCAAATCAACCTTCATACATATGCTGGATTAATACAAATTGATGCTCACTCACCCATAAACAAAGATTTAAAAGAACAAGCAAATTCACTTGCCCCTCAAGCTTACCTATATATAAGCCAATCTTTATTTATTGTGCATTATTCAGGGTTTGAATCTATTATATGCCTAATTTTTTAACAATGTTTAAATTGTACAAATATAATTCAAACATTAAAGGAGAATTGATCTCATTTTTAACAACCTGCAATTAACATACAATAATTTAGAATCTAAATATAATGAAATTGTTAGATTGGAAGTCAAACTCCTATCATGCTGTCCTTCTCCTGCGATAGGTTAAATAGATTTGTACAATTCAAAATTTGATTACAACATCAAGTACACAATAGACTCAAGCCCTGATTTAGCATGGTCAGAGAAAGTTGGTGTATTTATAGAAATGCACTAAACTTAAGTGACATGTGAGTGTGTGAAAATTTATAATATTTAAAGTAATAATGCATGATTGGAGTTCGACTTCCAATCTAACAATTTCAAGATTTTCAGTGCTTTATAATAATAGATTTAAATCTAAATATAATGATAAATACTTTTATATAGCATAGTATTTATTGTAATATAAGAAAGCAAATCAATCTTCACATATGCTCTATTTTTTATTTGTTTAAAGATTTATGATGATAGTTATTTGTAGTTTTATGTTGAACTATTTTATAATTGGAAACTATTAAACGTTTTTAGAAAAATTCAAGCGTTTTTTACATTTTCTGTTAGTAAAACACATTGGTTCATATAAAGCTCAATATATTTATTTGCATATGATAAGCAACTTTTAATCTTCCATCTTTTTTACATGATCTCATATTCTTTAAAAAATAATTAATATTCAGTCTATGATCTTAAGCATGTGGATGTAGAAATTCTAAAAAACTATGTAGTGATCTATAAGATAAATTTTAACCAACCAAGTTTATTCAACTATAACTCAAATGCCATATCCTGTTATTTTACATAATTTATTTTATTACAGCATATTTATAATAGGCATCTTATTTTATTAAAGTTAACTAAAGAAACCTAGTTGATTAAAATGCATTCTAGAAAAATGTAATAATTTACTATTGATAAATACTAAACGTATTTATATCATAAAGATATATGTGACAAATTGTGACCTGGACTTGCTGGTGAGTGCTGGTTCAGCATGAAATGCATCTGAGAAGGTGAATTATTTGCTAAGTCTTTATTCAGGTGTTTCAAAAAAGTGGTGAAGTAGAAGTTATTAAGTACATCTACAAAAAATATTACACATAGAAAAAGAGTAATGAAATTGAATTATTCCATGTGTGTGTATGTTTAATTAAAAAAACACATCTTAATCTTTAACTGAGCTTTAAAGTTTATACCTGGGCTTAGAATAATCTCTAGTTTAATAAATAATCAGTGATAATCATTAATATATTTATCTAAAATGGATTATATAAAACCATTAAAACATCACATGATCACTATTTCATACAGTTACATATGCTGTTAATAGGAATATCAAATTCTCCATACAGTAATACCACCAATAATCAGTAGATACAGAAATGTTTGTGCATAAAATTTCTATCTCGTGCCTACTCACCCAACACCCCCAGACTAGTTTCTAGCTTGGCGCTTTCATCAGTGAGAAGTCTTGGATTTGAAAAAACCAAAGGTATCAGAATGTATAGATACTGAACTGAGTTCAGATCTATATATATATGACTATACAAGCAAATGAGCTTGGGTTGGAAACATTATGGTGTTTTCATTTAGGCTCCTAGTTTTATAGTTAATCAATTAAATAAAAGGTGACTGTTGAAGAGTTTCATTAGATCCTAAGATCTAAGTGCAGTGCTCTCAAACCCGAGGTTTCTCACCGATGAAAACCACAAGCTAGAAATTAGTTTGGGGATGGATGAGTAGCACTAGATAGGAATTTTATGAACAAACCTTCCTGCACCCATTGATTATAAAGGCTTGCACTTGGTGGCACTGTTATATGGAGAGTTCGGTATTCTTATTAAAATGGATCGTGTTAAAATTGTGAATGGAGTATATTTGACACTTGGAAACATTATCACATATATGTTAAAGAGAAATGGATACTAATTATAATTCACAAAAATACAATATATAGTATTGCTTGTTCTACTTTTATTAATAAAATTATAAAATTTCATCTTTAAATATAAAAAAATGTGTCTATATTTGTAGCTGACAATTTAATATTAGGTTACTACAATATCAATCACAGAATTAAAAAAGAAAGAAAAGCATTTTAACATTATGTCATCATTCTAGTGAAAAAAAATTACATTTCATATTTACTAGTAATTAGGTAATTAAATCAAAGCCTCAAGGTTGCAAAGTTTGCTAAAAGTTTTTTTTTTTTTTTTGTAAAAAGATATCTATTATTTCAGATAATTGTTATAACTTTGACGATGATTCAACCCGAAAACATATATGACGATTGTTTATGAATGTGCATATATGTGTATGCAAACAATTATCTATAAAATAGACAGATATAGAGATGACCGTATGTTTTCTTAAAAAAAAAAAACCCATGAGTCAACGTGTACTTTTTAAATCCACTAATTAACAAATTAAAACTTTTATACCCGGAGGAGAAAGTTTACTTTCGCTTTAAAAAAAACAACTAATTATGGTTTATTAGACTCTCTTAGTCATTATTTACTGTTTTCATTAATTTTATAATTTCAGATTTTTTAAAAAAAATAACAAGTTGTAAATTATTTAAAAATTAATTAAAAGGTATGTACGTATTTAATAGTGCAATTGTTTTTTAACTTTAAAACATAAACACTATTTGCTTAAATTGTAATCTCGCAGTTTGATTTAGAAGGAAAAAAATTGCTATTGATACTATTTTATATTTTGTTAAACTCTATTCTAAAACTTTTAAAAACCGTTTAATGCTCGAATCCTATTGAAAATGGCGTAGTTATCATGAATCAAACCCGGGCAATGGGTTTGGATTACTGGGTTTCACAGAAGCTCAAAAATTCTAGCTACTATGCAATTGGTTATTGATATTGGTTTTAAAAAATTATATTACCACGTGAATAATTGTTTTTCTCTCTTATTTTCTTTTCTTTCCTTCTCTTTGATTTTAGACTATATAAATATATTTAATTAACAACTTGTTAAAAAATAATACCAGTGATTTTAATTTTGTATTTACTAATTGCGATTGCATATACGTATATGTAATAAATTACAACAATGCTTTTTTCTGGATCATTTTTTCGATGGGAGAGTGAAGTAATTTAAGAAATTGCTATTACTAAGCTGACGATTTTAAATGTAAAAAATAAAACAGAAAAAAAAACTAAAATTGATACTTTCTATATAGCATTTAAAATATTACTATTAAAATTATATATAAAATATAATGAAGATTCTACGTTAATAATTATTTATTCCTATAATTCATAATTATTATGGATTGATAACTATTGTGGGAGGAGTTATCTAGATCTCTAGTAAAAAAATTTTTATATGTTTTAACAGCGACTAAATTCAAATTTAACTTTTTAATTTTTTATTTGTGGTTTTTTTTCTTCTTACATAGAATTCTAGAAACATTCATCGTAGAAAGAATCTAAGAAATGCTCAGAATTACAGTTTGTATGGTTCATAATGCTATTATTGGTAATGTAATAAGCATATTTTAAAATAATCTCAATTTTATACTGAAAATACTCGTGAATGCTTTGAAGTAAATTTTTACTATAATGTTATGCTGCATCATGTTTGAGATTCCGGTAGATATTTTTTTGTGTTATTGTAATTATTTCTTATGATAGATTCACGTAACATAAGGGTTATTATAAGCATAACTATTATTAATGGTTATGATGAATACAATAAATATTTGATCCATTTTTTAGTTCAATGTAAGTCAGACAAATTCTATTGTCATTAGTAATGTGTATGTTAGTGATTCAAAGTATAATCACCTCTTATATCTATACATTAACTCAATGATCTGAACCATTACATAGTAAATGCCATTATGTGTTGTGGCCCACGGATTAAGATTATATAATCACCATTAAACACACTTTTAATATGATGTCTAGATAATTTAAAATAAAACAAATAATTTTTTTTGTATAGTAATACCATCATAAAATTATAATCTTGTCATAATATATTAACATTCTAAAAATAAATAGATACAATAAGTATTAATAGTTGAAATTATAGTTGTTATTCTAACATGACAAACAATTATTTAGACCTTTAGAATATTTGATTAGGCTAGCCTGCATTGGAAACTTATAGTATGAGAGATGAAACCTGTTTATTTTACATTAAGTAGAAGTTAACTAGATTAAAATTTAAATTTGCACTTGAGACCAAATACAATAAGTATCTCGTTTATTATAATTGTTTTAGTGCGTTTATATTATATATAACACACGTCTGAATGAAAATATGACCAATTCTCTTTTTAAGCTGACTGCAGTGCCACCTCTTGAGTATAATGCATGTATTCCATAATGACATAGTCTAGCTATTCTCCACAAAAATTTTAAGATATTAGCATGCCTAGATTATGAATTTTATATAAAATGTAATGACATGTTTATACTTTAATTCATTGGGCAAAGCTGTTATTTAAACATTTGAAATAATTCAAATTGTATACAGTAATGAATCCATGAGTTGCAACAATGTTTTTAAGTGGCTTGCAGGATTTTGCAACATTAGATAGAATCCTAAAAATGATATACAAAGATACAAAATACATTTGTCATATTTTATGCTCTAATTCAAGATCCAGATATGATACCACCTTAAAATTTTTGTGGTGAATAGGTTAATTGTGTCATTATAGGACATTGCAGGCAGCTTGGAGAAAACTAATCACATTTCCCCTGGAACACACTTAAGTAGCAAATAAATTAATATAAAAATGTAAACCAATAATTGCATCAATGTGCTGTTGCTAGTCTATAATATATATGTATAATCAAGAAAGATATCAGTGTTAATCATCATACCACACATAAAACATTCATTACACACATATAGACATATTTAATTTATATCTTTAACTTTTGAATTATATAGTGAAATTTATTGATATACATTTTTTAAAATTTATTTTACAAAGTCTAATTAACAATTAGAAAGAACCCCAAGGAGATTCAATCATTATTCAAAAAAATTACTTAGAACACCTTTTCTTTCAATATGAATTTTGAAATCTAAATAAAAAAATTATCATGGTAATATATTTTTTAATACAAATTTTTGATATGCATTGATTATCTATTGCTTGTGTAAATTTAAAAAAAAAGATTGAAAATTATTTTAGATTTCCATTTCCAAATAAACTTTTTTATTTTACAAAAATATAAATGTAATGTATCAAAACTAGAATTCATTTTATATATATATATATAAAGCAATAAAACTATGTTTTATCTTCTAGCTGAAAATATCTAGGTGCTCATTTAAGATTAAAAATTGTTTGGTTAGATGTTTTAGCTAAGAACATATATTTAAAAAAGAAACTAAGACCTTGCGATAGCTCTTTATATATATATAAACTTTAAATTAAACATATCTCAATGTATATGTAAACAAAGAAAGTTAATCACACACACCCAGACTATGACTTAAAAGCACTCTATAAAAAAATTCAGTTACTCCACTTAAATTAAACTTGAATAATTAATAGACATTAGGTAGTAATGCTTAACAAATTGCTGTCCAGGGTTCTGTTATCATATCACTAGATTAGTTTTTATCTCTTGGTTTTCATTAGTAAGATGTTTTGAATCTTGGTTTAGTGTCTTTGATTGTTTTGTGTCTAATGCACCTTTTCTACAACACTCGTCTTTTACCTTTTGGTTTCTCTACCAAATTAGCAGCCATATATAATATAAACTCTGTAGAAAATACTGTCATCATAAATCAATAACATTGTTAAATAAATTAATGTTTTTATTACTTAAACCACCGTTGTCTTAATGAAAGACTCTTTAGAGGAATAAAACCTAACTTTCATCAATTAGTCACTTAACATACAATATATTATCCTAAAATTTTTTTACTACAAATAAAATATGAAAACTTATTTTAACTTTGATATATATTTTTTGTAAAGAATAAAAAAATAAGGTAGTCGTCAAATAGCCACCATATCCCACTCGATGGCACCGTGTTCACGCTAAAACACATAAAAATGCCGTTTCCATGGCCAACACGTTCGAACCCGCGTTTTCTATAATACAACTTTTTTGTTGTGATACAGATTGCAGGCTGCTATGTCACGTTGCAGTACAGCATGTATGACGCATCGCAGAAAATACATATTCTGAATTCGCACAGTTTATAAAATGGTTACAGCTTAATGAGAGGGTGTGTTTTTTTGAATTGGAGGGAAATGTTGTTTTCATTGGATTTTTTTATTATTTTAAAATATTGAAATGTTCAGATTTTGTAAACTAATAATTAACAGACTTTTTACACCGTAGTGTATTGAAGTTTTAAGTGGTAAATGTTGACGAGATATATGTGTAAAGTGAGTTGGAATTAGGTAATGCGTCAAGTAACGTACTGTTTGTAACATTCCACAAGACAAAGAAGATTCTACCGTGTGTATATTTTTGAAATAAAAAAGAGCGTTAACACAAAAATATTCAGTAAGAAAAGTACAATTGTACACTGTTTTTTTAAATGTCATAAAAAGCATATATTATAAACATGGTTAATAAGTAAAGAAGACATTTTATATATATATTTGTTGTTGTTTAAAAAAGTTTTAGTTTCTTTCTTTTCTCCGACTACTGTTATACTTTGTTGAATATAGTTTATGTTTATTGTTATCATTTATTTTATAGATGTTAGTAAAAAAAAATATTTACAAAAATACAATTTTGATAATTTTTATTTTAGCATTACAAACAACAGAACACTAACCCTAAACCTAACCCTAAAACTAACCCTAAACCTAACCCTAAAACTAACCCTAAACCTAACCCTAAAACTAACCCTAAACCTAACCCTAAAACTAACCCTAAAACTAACCCTAAACCTAACTGTAACAACTTTTACTTTTAGTTGTCATTCTATTTGAAATAAAAAAATAATGGTAATATCTGTTTGTCTGTAAAAAAAAAAAAATATATATAAAACAAAGACTAAAAAAGTAAAAAACAGCAATAACACAATAATATCTGTTTCTCTGTAGAAATAAAATGTAAAAGAAAGACTAAGAACTTTTACTTTTTATTTCAATTATGAGTTTTTAAACAACAACAAAAAAAAGCTGTAACCCCAGTAAAAAAATAAAGCAAACTAAAAAACACGAATCAAATTGTAATTTGTTTATTTTATTTTACATTTATTATTATCATTTAATTTGTATATGTTAATAAAAAATAATATTTAAAATTAAATAATATTTAAAAAAGATGATTTTCTTTTGTTTTTATTTTCGCATTATAAAAAACTTATCAAAATGATTATAATTAACGGCCCAGGAATGATCATATTTTATAGTTTAAGTGTGAAAACTGCGCCCTCGAGTGGGATATGGTGGCTATTCGATGACAGCCAAAAATAATCCTAATGTTTTTGAAAAAAATTATAGAAGCAACAGATGATTGGTGCAAATTAAAAATTTGAATTAAGAAATATGATTGTGATAACCATTTAGATTTCAGGAATAATTTTGAAAAAAATTTCTCTAAGTAATTTTTTGAATAATGACTCAAACTCACTTTAGAGTTCTTTTTAATTGTCAATTAAATGCTGAACAATATTTTTCTAAAGATATTGACATCCTTTGGAAGTGATAAAAGATGTTTTTGATAAATTAAACAAGGATCCAAACTTAAATTGATTTATTGAACATGAACTTAATGGAAATATTAAATATATAGATTTGCTAAGGCATAGGTAACACATTGGACTGTACAATGCGAATTAAGCATATTAATGTTAGGACAAATACCAATCCTAAATCTTGTATATATCTAGGGTATAAATATACATGTTTCAAGACTTTCTCTCATCAGAACCATAATTTGTGTAAATTTGAATCGGATAAAATAGATAATATTTATAAGTATGTGTCAGAGTTATTAGTGTTTTAGTGATAAAATAAAATGTAATAGTAATGAAATATGGATTTTGAATTTTAGATAATTCTCCCTTATATAAATTGTGGAAAATGAAGAACATATGTTAAAAAATGTGTATATTTTCAGTCACCTGCTTTATTAAATCACTTAATTGACAATAATAAGGATAGTGTTGATCCTAAGAAATGTCCTTGAATTGTTTATTTATTAAGTATCAGGAACATAATTGCCCTTATGTATATTACTATGAATCAGAGCAAACGTTAATATAAGGCTTAAACAGTATGTGTATTGTTGCAATAAAGCTAAATAGGATTTTCAATGTCATCAATGTTTTTGGAGCATGAGCATTTATTTGGTTACATTTTTAATCCTGGTGAAGTAAAAATGGCTTGCAGTGAGTGCAATAATAGGAAACATAAAATTAAAGTGCCTTGATTTATTTCTAATGGTTAACTTTGTAATGAATAGAAAGTTTAATAGTGTTCAGTTGACTACTGTTTGGAATAAATGCAGTTAGATAGATGGTTTTATAACTTTGATGTTGATGTTTGATGGGTGTAAAAAAGGGTTGGGAAAATAGTGGCCCTAGGGTCACATGCAGCCCATCAAGACAATCAGAAAAATCTGCCATGAATTTAGATTTCCTTCCCATGTGTGACCAAAGGTTCATCTTGTATTTTCCACTAGGATGGACACATCAATATACATGTACAGTTTAGATACGATGTGCAGTGCTTTTCCAGTTGACCTGGTTAATTTCAAATTTATCTTTGCATTAGTAAATATATATATTTTCAACTTTAGTGAAACCATGAACCCTTCAAAAAAATGTAAAATCAGTGATGAAGGTCATGTGTTTAATGAAGAATGGACAAACAAATATTTCTTTGGTAATACAGGGAATAAAGCAGTATGTTTATTGTGTCATGAAAAAAAGGTGTGGCCTTCCACTAACCTTCGCTTCCACAAAGTGGCCCGATGTAGCCCTCCGCCAATCTCTGCAGCCCCTGAGCAAAAACAATTGCCCATGCTTGCCCTGGCATAATGTTTTGTTTTTTTAAATGTTATGTCTATTGACCTTGACAAGAGTGCTCAGCACTGAAAATGCATTTAGGTTATATTTATCTCTGTATTTTTGGAATTAATATTCCTTGTGTTTAAAATTATATACATATCAATTAATTGTACTATATAATTCAAAAGTTAAAAATAAAAAAAGAATTTATAAGATTTTAAAAAAACTAATATATTCATCAAAAAACAATGGGGTCAGAGATATAAGCATAAAACATTACTGAACAAATACTGACTCAGAACATCGAAGAATGCTGATGAAATGTATTTGGAGTCATTCAACTTTTTCAGATATCTTTATTTATATATTTCAAAAATATGTGGTGAAATAAAGTTTTGAGTCTATATGAGAAAGTACCAATATATCCTAAAATTTCTCTCTGGTGGGTGAATGATTATAATACATACTTCAGCTATTAGATGCCTTTTGTAGGAACTCTTCTGCATCAGTCTGCCAACAGGTATCATCAAAATTGTGGTACCATGTACTAATTGTTTTTGTTATTTCTCACCTATTCATGGATTTTTGTGATGGCTGAAAAATTAGAACAATGCTAAATTCCCTTTTCTATTAGGAAAAATGGCAGGGGAAACAGCGGTGAAGCATGAAATAGTTTACAAACAAGTTGATTTGGAAAAAACACAAACTTATGAGTGATTATATGGAAAAGCTCAAACTCACTATGTCCCAAAACAGTGTGGGGAGGGAAGTCCAATGTTAAAATGAGCTGATCTTTTTTAATGCAAATGGCATTATTCACTCAAAATTCACTTGTAACAGTCAGGCATTTTACTTACAAATTCTGAAACATTTGAGTGATGTCATGAAATGAAAATATCCTGACTTGTGCAAAGTGGGGAGTGGTGGCTTCAGTCAACAATGTGCCAGAGCACAAAGCCTTGAATGTAAAACAATTTCTAACCAAAAACAACATCATCGTATTCACCTGGCCTCAATCCATGCAATTGCTTTTTATTTCTCTAATTTGAAAAAGTCTTCAAAGAAATGTGTTTTGAAGATGTGGAAGAGGTAAAAAAAATGATGGAGGCATTAAAAAGCACCTTTTTGCAGAGGTTTCAGGATTGCTTTGAAAAGTGAAAATGCAACATCAAATGGGTGTACTTTGAAGGATATTCAGTTTGTAACATTTAAAAATAAATACACAATTTTATTACAAAATTCCATTTTTGGGGGTTCTCCCCCAATATATAAAGTAAACTGATATATTTATTTAATTATATAAAATCTAGACAAAAACACTTTGGTGAAATAATGATCTCACACAATTTTAATTTATTGGCCTTTTCTTTTAAATTTGATAGTTTTATTTTCAATATAAGGCACTTATGCACATGCAATCTCTGGTACAAATTTTTGTGTTTTTTATCTATATGTTATAGATAGAAAATGTGAAGATTTGTAATCTATTTGTTTCATTCTTCATAATATAGAGAAATTATGAGGTTTTGGATTATTTTTTTGTAGTCAATTCAAAGGTAGTCAATTCCAATTTGTTGCATTTCTATCAGCAAGAGAATATTTTTTCACATGTATAGAAAAATATAGTCCACCAAAACTTTATTACAAAAAATTGAAAAAATGAGTGATGTTTTATATTTCTTGGGCATTGTAATGAATGGCTAGAAGAAATAATTTTAACTGATTTTACATTTTAAAATGCATTAGAAAGAAATAACCATATCGCACGATCACCATTTTCTATGTTTATACAAACTGTTAAAACTATAGCAAACTCTTCATATAGTAGTGTCACCCAGTGCAAGTCATAGTAATCAACATTCACTGATTTTTATGGCTTGCACTAGATGGCACTATTGTAAGAAACATTTGATACTGGTTTAAATAATTATATCAGGTAATATTTATTACTACATTTATTGAGAGTGCAATTAGTAATATTTTCTATCATTGAAGTAGTAAAATAAATATCCAAATTTATAGTATGTTTAATTCTATAGCGCATATCTAGAGAAGCTATATAATTAATAATCCTAAATTAGCAAGAAGTCTGAGTGCTTTTAGGAAATCTAAGTTCCCATAATCATATGCAAATATTTCATGATGATAAAATTATATGGATACTCTCTTTGTGTTCTATAATAATACTTTAGACCTCACATTTGGATCTTAAATTTTAAGTATGATAGAATTACCCAAAGTATTAATGAATATATATTTACATGCTTTTTTTAATTTATAAATCACTGAAACTTACGTTGAAATTTAATATTTAGTGTTTTGCAGATGCTAGATACCTACTTATTAATTAGAAATCTAATGTGTTAATGGATTGATCATAAACTAATCAACTGAAAAAATTATACACTTATTTAAAAACATCTGAAAGTATACAAATTTACTCAGATTTATTTTCTAGATTATAGCATGCAGATGGGTTCTCTAATTACTATATATATATATATTGAAGTGGAAAATATGTTATACACATTTTTGCTTCACTGTCTGGTGATTCAAAGCCTTAAATCAGAGGTTTAAACCCAGATATATATATGGTAAATCACTAGAGAGTGAAAGGACACACATACAAGTTTTAAAACCCTCCTTTGTTTTTGTACTTTCATAAATTAAACATTTTATTATAAAAGAATATTTAATAATTTTTAAGTCAGAAATATTTAAATTTCTATTCCCTTTAAATAATCATGTATGTGTGTTCAATATTACTAAAAATATATTTTTTGTAATTAAATATTATGTATATTTATTTTATAGTTCGCATATTTTATTTTATGATGCAATAACAAAGAAAGTTCAGGAGAGTAATTAAAATAACTGAAATTTATAAATAAAAGAATATTCTAGATTTAATTTAAAAAGGATAATTAATAAATTAAAATCCCTTAGCAAACATAATATTAATGGAAATTATATCTTTTGAATCTATTCCCATTCTCGAAATAAATTAAAACAATACTCTCTAGAACTTGTTGCATTATCATTGAAAATAAACAGTGAGTGCATTCAGGTTAGTTAATGGACATCTGGACCTTATCAAATGGAAAGAGAGAACATTCAAGAAGGTTTTGCTAATATATAAATGGAGCTGAAATTTTAGGCTGTCTCTTAGTTTGCCATTTTAATCAGTGTTGCAGAACAGACCCAAGTCAATTTAAATTTTGAAGTATGAATCCGGAGTAGATGGACTAAATTTGCTTCCCCTTTCTTCTCCAAAAATCATTTCCATACTGCTATGCTAACTTACCATCTCCACTTATGGACTGACTAAATTAAATACTGAACTAACTATCTCAAGATGCCAGCCATTATTTTTCAAAACTTTGCCTTGCTAACTGTGTTTTCCTCCTTTTATAATTTTACACTTACCAATCCATACGGAAGTCAAGACATCAAGTAATGAAAGGTAAATCCTAATCATGCCGCTAATATGAACTCTTTCAAAATTTTCATTTTAAAACCTAAATAATTTATAATGTAATTCTCTTTCTATTTAAACATGGTGTTGTAATGCTAATTGTAACAATTCTATAAAGTAATGATTTTCTCTTTTCGTTATAAAAATCTAATGCACAAATCTATAACTTTATTTTTAAAATGCATTTCTTTACTGGGTTTCACAATTTTTATTTTTAATATTTTTAAAAGCAGCAAACTTTTAATTTCAATATTATAAATTTTGTATGATTTAATTTAATATGCTAATAGTTCAATCTAGTGAACCGATCCTAAATTTTCTTATTAGAGAGCCTCGATATTATGGGATGTTAAATCGTAAATGTAAGCTTTCTTACCTAACTAAAAGTTCACTTAATTGAATAATATTTTTAAGTTATTCTATTTGCTTAGTAGCAGATTATTCACTGCTACATTTAATCTATCACTTTATTACCATGTTCACGCTATTGATTTATTTTCATATTATAGTTTAAAGTAAACTTAATGACCTACCTGTGCTGTTTTTTTTATTATATGGTCAATCATTTGCCCATCATACCATCTAGCATGGTAATTATTTATGGAATTAATTACTAGTTAGTGTATTAATATTTGTTTAATGAAGGAACAATATTCCCTCTTTTATGTTGTGACATCCTAACTAATATTAAAGGTCATTTGTGTGCCTTTCAAGAGAAATCAAATTATTTCATATCATTACACTAGATTCTATTAAATTACGAGGGCCTTAATCCACATATCAGCATCATTAAGAACCTGATTTATTTTTTATTATTACTATTGCTTGGCTTAGATAATGTTACAAAATTTCCTCGTTTTGCTTTGTCAAACTTAAAACCAGGAGAAACGGGATTCTTTTGCTTATGGCATATTCGTGAATGGGGTTTGGAAGCACCGATTTCAGGATACTGTCAGATGATTGTTTAGGCTCTGCATGGGTTAACACTGGAAAACAGACCATGGAATTCCTATGCCATCCCCTTTTCAAATGCTGACCTGTCACATGTATAGGTACATTTATATTCTTATATAATTGATGAAGCGTTCATCTTAAAATGGACTCAATCTTTTCTAGCATTATGATTTAGTCAGCACCGCAATTCTTGTTTAATATTCTTATTTTTGCCCACTTTAAATCTGTAAGACATAATGCCATGATTTCTAAATCCATCTCATATTTTCGTTTATATTATAAGTTAGGAAATGTCATTTTAAAGCTTATTTAAGATACCCGCCCTCTCATTGAAACAATGTTTGAGTGTACTAACAAACAATGTTAAATAAATCCTCTCCAGTCAGAAAAGAATAGAATAAAATACAAATATCTTTTCTGTTTAAACATTTTAAGGTCTAATGACTATTTAAGTGAATAATGTAAATTATAAAATATTTTCGTATGTGGTTCAAGTAAACTATAGTAAATTGATGTAACTTATATCCCATTTATCTTTTTTTAGGTCACTCATTTTTCATAAAATAATTATAGTGTCGAAGTTATATAATATGGTAAAATTGGTATCTACTGTTAGCATATTAGGTCACATTTTTTGACTATCTGTACATTTTTTTTAATCATCGTATTCAATTGCAGATTTGTGTATTCCTTAATCATTAACTTGTGTGCTATTATTATGTAATTCCTTCAATACGCAAATCCGCATTCATAATCAAGTGAAACCATAATTCTATTAGTGTTATAGGTAAATAGATTTGTGACTGTTTATTAAATTGTATATTATTTGTTTATTCATTTTCTAATTAATAAATTATTAATCATATAATTAGTATTTAATTCTGCTTTGCCTCTTCATTTATGCATACACATCGTTAATTAAATTGCACTATATAGAGCTCATTTCTATTGGTCTTAGTCCAATTTCTAGATTTATTAATGAATTTTGATGAAAGGTCTAATTATAATAATAAGCTATTTCATTCTTTTGGGGGCAGGGGTTCGAAGCCTAGTAGTATTATGATTCCCTGAGATTTCTTGTTTTGTTGCTCCGGGACAGGAATGAATAAAATTTCATTTGTTATCATCAGAAATGTTGCTCGTAATGTTATAGATCTGGAAAATAGGCAAGAAGGCAGAGTTTATGATTGTTCCTGACTTATATATCTTGCACATGATTGGACTTGAGTTACTTTTACCTAGATGCTAGCTCTTGTTAGACGAACATACAATTCTGACCGGTACAAAATATGATGAAATATTTTAATATGTATTTTCATATTAGAAAAATTACAATCAGGTGTTAATAGGCAATAATCAAAGAAAATAGTAAACTGTATTTGTTCTCCTTGTGAATGCTGAGATTATTTAAAGTTTATTATTTTCATTGATTACTATCTATTATTATCTGGAGGTAATTTTTTTAAAATGAAAATATAACATATTTCCACAGATTTAAACAATTACATCTATTAAAAATTATCAATTTATAATATATATATAAATGAGGTTGCCTTCACAAGAGTTTGAGATTTTTAATTGTTATTGATATTGGGATTATCTAAATGTTGACTGGTTTTTAACTATATATATACATATATTGAACTGTCAATACAGGTATTCGGGTGTTTGACATCTCCAAATAACTTAATGAGTAAAGGCTGTTTGTGAAATGCTTGCATAGTGATAGTGTTGTAAGATTCTGTAATGGTGAGAAGTTGCTTTATAAAGGAGATGAGATGATAGATATATTGTTAAAAAATAAAACAATATATATATGACAATAGTAAACATTTTGTTGTCTCCAAAAATATTTTTGATTAAGTAAATTGTATAATCAGTAATTAGACTAATAAATGTTTCATTTTATACTGTTTCCAATTTTCTTACTAGAATATTTCATATTTTAAAAAAAAAAACAGTTTTTTGGGGGGTATTTTTAAACTTACAAATCGTAACCAAAAGTTTAAAATTATTTTCAGGCTTAAAACTCATCTAATATGTTATCTTAAGATTGGTCTTTTCTTAATCTTTAAAAACAGAATAAATTGTATAAATCACATTTAATTGTTAAAATAATTAACTAAGAACCATAAGTTTATAAAATGAGACACTAAATATGGTAAAAAACTGACAATGAACTGTAACCTGAGACTTTAGATTGAACTTAATATGTACAGCAAATGTAACATATTTTCTGTAGTCAACAATTGTAAAAATTGGTCATTTTTCTACTGTAAATGATTGATAATCTTGTGAAGGGAAATTGTTACATCTTTCACCTGATATTCTTGAGTACTTTAAACATATCATCATATAAATATAGACTGTTTGGCAGAAAATTTTCAATAATGACATTTAATTAGAGGGGATTTGAATACAGACTTTCTAGCTCCTTTCAACTATCCACTTTTTTTTAAATTGCTGATACACATGACCACATACAAAGATAAATGATCTCCAATTTACATATTTTTACTGACTCAGCATTTATCAGTTGGTCCAGATCATCATCTCCCACCCATACATATAATTAATGCTCAGTTTATATTAAGATAGCAATTCTTCAAACTTTAATGGACAGGCTTCAATCTTCTTCACACTCCAACTCTTCAGCCATCCATATTATTGAAAATCTGAGATGGAATGCCCAAATTGTTGATGCCAATATTGTTGTCATACCCATGTTGACTTTAAGTCAGTATGACCCTTATATATATATTAGCATAACCTTTAATCTTGAACTTCTTCTTTCTTTTAAAAAATAGTCAGTATAAACAATATTCATCAAAATATAAAATCACAAACCAATTTTCTTTAAAAAACTTGTTTTTTATTATTATGACTATATGAAATTAATATCAAGAGCAACGTTTCGACTATTTACTTCCTTATAGTCTTTTTCAAGCCACTAAAATATAAAAAATAATAAAACAAATAAAATAAAACATAATACAATCATTAAACTCTACATATATTTCAAATCTTCTCAATTTATGTTTTGTGTTGAGAAGATTTGAAATATATGTAGAGTTTAATGATTGTATTATGTTTTATTTTATTTGTTTTATTATTTTTTATATTTTAGTGGCTTGAAAAAGACTATAAGGAAGTAAATAGTCGAAACGTTGCTCTTGATATTAATTTCATATAGTCATAATAATAAAAAACAAGTTTTTTAAAGAAAATTGGTTTGTGATTTTATATTTTGATGAATATTATATATATATAATCTTAATATATCAATATAAATATACAGAAGAGAATATTTCCACCTTTTAGTTGAATTAATAAATGTTTTTAAACACATTTAGACTTTATTTATACTTGTTGAAATATATTCGTCTATTAGGTATAACACACTGGTTAGCAAAAAGACAATGTTTCAAAGGTATTTTTTTTTGTTTAGTGCTTTAGGGCAGATAAGTGACAATCTAGAAAGGTATTTGAATTGATAACCTCTGGATTTATGAAGTGATGTTCTAACTAGAATATTTTGACAAAGGTGATAATATAAATTTAATATATTTATCTATGAGATCTTTCTAATTGTAGTTTTTCCTTTTAAGGTTAAGAATGATAAGTGGGTTCCAAATACTACAGATTATCACACAAAGCTGATCAAGAGAAAGCTTCTGTAATTCAAAAAAAGTAATATTGTATATTACATTCAAATATCAATCTTTCAAGCAAACACTTTGTAGTGTTAATAATAAATGAATACTTTCTCTCCAATACAAGATATAGTATTTATGCAGGAATAAAAGGAATATTGTGTTTTGTTATTATTATTTCCCAGTTTTTATTTTTATTTTATTATGTGTAGTTGTAATCTAAACCCTGAGGAATTTAAACTATTTCCTGCTGTATTACAGGTTCTAAGGTCATTATTTGAATGCATGTTTTACATAGAAACATGAAGTGTAAACTGTCTAGTTGTTGTAAATAATCATAATAAGTAGTGTCTTTATTCATAGTGTGAGTTTATATATTTTGCAAAACTTTCTTTCACATTGGTTTAACTTAGAGTTGTAATATCTCTGGTATTATAATTTATTAAATATAAATTTGACCACATCTTAGTAATAATTATTTCTGTATGTTTAAAGCATTGATAGAATAATAGACTTAATAATTAATAGTTCCTTGATCAAAATTCAATTCTTAAACAATAATAACTATTCAGTTATTATTATTATTTAGTAAATATTGTATAGAATGGAGATTGTTTGTAATTATACAATATTTTTTTATAATCTCGATTCAAGTTTTTGGATCAAAGCTTAGTCTGCTATCTCTCAACTATCATATGACCTCCCAAGCAACTAACAGTTAAAATTATTATTATTATTTAATAAATGTTGCATAGAATAGAGATTGTTACTATTTTTATAATATCTGGCTATAATTTTGACTCAAGAAGTAAAGATTTCTTGATCAAAATTTATTCTGTTACTTCTCAACCATCATAAGACCTCCCAAGCAACTAACAAATTGTTATTATTATTATTCAGAAAATGTTGCATAGAATGAAGATTATTTCTATTTCTACAGCATTCGATTATAGTTTTCTATTTTTTTTATTTTCTAATCATAGTTTTATTTATTTACAAAATTTGTTTATTCAAAAAATGCTTTTTTTATTTTTTTATTAAAGCTGTAAATATAAAACGATTCAATTATGCCTCACAAATCAAAAAGATTCATTGGATCATCTATTTGAATTCCATTATTTATTATTTATTTTTTTGTAATCATGGCTTTTGGCAAACTTTTCCATTTCTCTTTGTAATTATATATCATAAAAACATAAATACATCTATTATTAAAATAAGATTTTTTTTCTTTGCATTTTTTTAAAATGCAAGTATTTTAATTAAAAAATATAAATGCAATTAAAAATAAGATGTTGTATATATATATGAATAATCTCTTTTTTTAAACCTTGCCAATAATCTTAACAATAAATTATGATAATTTTTGTGTGAGTGACCTGTCAATCAAGAATATTTGCATATAGTCACTATTAAAAAAACATGTAGCAATAAATAATTAAAAATTTTAATGATGCAAACTTGTTATACTTCGTGGAATGTTCTAAATAATATAAGGAAATGCTATGGTTAAATTATTTTTTATATTTTGTTTTAATATTAATCTGTATGAAGTATTTATTATACATGTGTGACCTATGTTTGGAAATCAATTCATTGATTAAATAAGAAACGCTATGGTTTTCCTTTAGACATTATTAATGCTTGAATCACAATTTATTTTAGCATCTGATGGATAGAACTATATCATGGATGTTTCCAGAGCCACATAATATGGTCATAATTTATGCTAATCACTAATATGTACATAATCTCAGTGGTAAAGATGTCTCAAAAGATATACTTTTTGGATAACTTCTTTAGTATTTAAAACCATACAAAAACAACCATTTTAAAATTATATTTCCAATTGCAAATAATCTCATGGGATAATGGCAGTGGATTTGCTGCCAGATTATAATCTGGAATTCACGGATCAAACAGACTCTATTTTTCTCCAAATAATTGCATAATCAAACTATCTAGATCATCCAATATTGCTTGGGAAATGGTAGCTATTCATAGATAAAATATAAAGCAAAAACATTAAAAATTTTGACCATGTGGTATTTGGCAAGCCTGTGGGTAATGTCTTTTTCATCAATATTTTTATAGGGAAGGCTGTTTGGGAAGTCATTTTACAGTGAGCTATTAAAGGGTATTTTTTGTGTCTTTTTAGGTTTTAATCTTTTTTATTCTTTTAATTAAAAAAAACCATTGAAAACCATTTATAAACATTTACAAATCCTAAGATGGGTAATCTTAACATATTAAAACAGGCAAAACTCTCCATACAATAGTGCTACTCAGTGCCAACCAGAGATCTAGGTGCAGTGCTCTCAGATCCAAAGCTTCTCACTGACGAAGGCCACAAGCCAGAAACTAGTCTGGGAATATTGGATGAGTAGGTACTAGATAGGGATTTTATGCACAAGCCTTCTGGCATCCATTGATTACTCCAGTTGGCACTGAGTGGCACTACTATATGGAGAGTTTTGCCTGTTTTAATAACAGTAATATGCTAGCATAAGAAATAGTGATCATGTGATGTTAAGTGGTTTAATCTCAACATACCTAAAAATGCTAAATATATAACTTTAAATAGACAAAATAAATAAGAAAATTATTAGATTAAATAAAAAGCTAATAAAAACAATAAGATGGATAATTAATCATGCAATTCATAAACAATGCAGCTGTTTAAGAATATATAAAGTAGTAGTCTAATCAAGGTTCTTGTAAATTATGTACATGAAGTTTGCTATCAAACAATTGTAAATAATTTATGATAGTATATATTGTAATGGTAAAAAAAACTCACTGTGTTGCATATCTATTCTAATAGTAAAAAAAGAACAATGGAATCATTGTACAGATTAAAATTTTTAGCATAAATGCATAGCAGAATCTTAAAGCTAATTGACTATTGATGAATGTGATGTAAACTGCTTATGAAATTTCACTGTGGATAGTTTTCTTTATTCTATTATTAAAGATTGCTAATGAATGAATTATCATTAAATTAATTTATTAGATTGTTATGCCAAAAAGAAAATCTGTAAAGAAAGTTCCTTTAGTATATATCAATGTGTTTAACAATCCAAATGGGATCTAATATCTTGGCCTACATTCAAGCTCTGATGAAGAATGCATATTTTGGGAAATAAATTTAAATTCAACTCTGCAAATAAAAGGGGCAATTTGCAATAATTAATAATACATTTGTCCAAAACTAATCAAATATATGATTTGAGCCAAAAATAATTTTAACAATGAAAATATAACTAGAATGCATTTTATATGTTTCTGTGCACATTCCAGCTATATTAGTAATACTAAAATATTATTATTAAGGTGAGTGATATGAACAATTACTGAAAACTATAACTGATACAAGTCTAACCTTTATTACTTAATTACAGACATTTACTACCAGCAGATTTCCTTTGAGCAAATAAATTTACATTACAGAATTTCATTATTTATATATACATTACAGAATTTTATTATATATATATATATATATATTTGAGTTTATAAATTTACTTTACTCATACATATATATCTAACTGACAACTGAATTCAGGATGAATATGTGTATATATATATTTTTAAAAAAATAATAATTGAGACTATAGTTTAATAAATCTGAGTATATATACATAATGATAGTAGGAAAATCAACATTAAAAAAGGTGTAAGATAGGGTGACTCCATATCTCCAAAACTTTTTACAGCAGTGCTGCAAGAAGTATTTTGTGGATTAAAATGGGAAGCTAAAGGAGTGAAAGTAAATTGAGATTATTTAAGTCATTTAGCCTTTGCAGATGATATAGTTGTTTTTGTAAATAATGCTTCAAAGCTACAGGAAATGTTGCAGGAGTTATCAGATAAAAGTAGGAAAGGAGGACTAAAGATAAATGTTAAAAAGATTAAAGTAATGTTTAATAGATTTTCTCAAAATATGAAAATAAAGATTGATTATGATGAGTTAGGAGAAGTTAACAGTTACAAATACCTTGGTCACATTATTAATACAGATGGAAACATAATGGATGAAATTAATCATAGAATTAAACTTGGTTGGAGTGCTTTTGGTAGAAATAACTTGATACTAAAAGGAAATATGCCTATGTGTTTGAAAAGAAAGGTTTTTAATGTGTTTTTCCAGTTCTTACTTATGGATCTGAGACTTGGACACTTAATAGAAGAGCAATACAGAGACTTCAGACCATTCAAAGAAGTATGGAGAGATGCATGTTGGGAATAACAAGAAGAGATCGAAAATGCAATGTATGGGTAAGAGAACAAACAGGTGTTACTGACCTCATTGAAAAAATTAAAAGACTGAAGTGGAGTTGGGCTGGACATATTGCTAGAAGAGATGATAATAGATGGACAATTGCAATTTTAAACTGGATTCCAAGAGATTGTAAAAGACCCAGAAAGAGACCACATATGAGATGGATGGATGAAATAAGAAAGTGTGCAGGGGTGATGTGGAAAAGAGAAGCTAAAGATAGGAAAAGATGGATTGAACTTGGAGAGATCTTCATCCTGCAGTGGATTGATAATGGTTGTTGATGATGATGATGGTATTGATTTATAAACAGTAAAAGCACAAAGGTAAACTAATCAAAAAATAATAAAAATTACTCCAAATTCACAACTCAAACAGACAACACAAGAAAATAAACTCTAAAACACTATCAATAGTTTCACTGCTACAAGCAGATTTCTCAAATGTAAAGAACTGCAAAATAACGTATTTAAACTAAAGATTACCCACAATTGCACTTAATTCCCATACACCATTTATATTAAATTAACTTTTAAATAGTTAGTTGCTTCAGAATTATAAATTTCTAATAATAAAGATTCTTTAATTCTTTTTATTTCATTTCTCTCAAGGAAGACAACCTTAGATTCATCAAAATGAAGGTACATAAAAGTAGGGTTAGAAACAAATATCTTAGTTCTGTTTTATATATCCATATAAAACATACAGGCCACACTGTTAATTTTGATAAAGCTACGGTTGTCTTCTTTGAGAGAAATGAAATAAAAAGAAGAATTAAAGAATCTTTATTATTAAAAATTCATGATTCTGAAGCAATTAACTTATTTAAAAGTTCTTTTAATATTAAGGGTGTATGGAAGAAAGTGGCATTGTGGGTAATGTTTAGTATAAATATGTTGTTATTTTGCAGTTCTTTAATTGTAATAGTGAAACTATTGGTACTGTTTTAGAGTTGATTTTCTTAGCTAGTCTGGTTGAGTTGTGAATTTGGGTAATTCTGATATTGATTTATATATTATAAATTTAGATTTTTCTTAAAAATTTTTAAACTTTAAAGTGTTGTACATACTCATATATATATATATAAATTATATCAACAAAAAATCTCATGCTTAAACAAAAAAATAGAATATCATTAGTCTGGTGTCAAGCCAACACTACAAATACACTAGCAAGACTCCATTTCCTGCTTAATTGTAATATTGCATTATCAACAGATTGCTAGTATTCTATTGGTTTGTTTAAGCATGAAAGCTGTGATTATATAATTTATATTTGATAACCAGTTAGCTGTAGGCATTAATGATATGTTCAAGCATGAAAGCCATTATAATGTAATTTATATATGATAACCAGTGTGTATATAAATCGTAATGGTTAAAATCATGGTTGAGATTCATTAAGGATCATATATATAGGGTGACTGTACTTTGTGTGACTGTACTTTGCACCCACTGACATCCATGTTAATAACGTAAAATATGAATAATTATATTAAATAATGGATATAATTACTTCAACTTTCAGGGTCAAGTTCTTAAACCTCATAGACTCTGGGTCCCAGCTGATAAATACTATCAGGAAATATTTCAGTGATATATCCAATTTTTCATAATGATTAATATACAACTATCACATCTATAAAGCCTGGCCAAATCATGTATCATATGAGTTACTCCAGATAAAAGATTACCATGGGCTTGATATTCAGACTTGACAATTTTCATATAAAATAAATTGGAACCTTATATTTAAATAAATAAATAAAAATAATGTATTTACAAATTTGTACATCTTTTTCTTTCTAATTAAAATCAAATACATCTTCATTAAGAAATATTTACAAATTATATATTCAATAAACTATTATTAATACATCTTTCAATTATTTTTAGTAATTTAAATTGAGTTCATTTTTATCTACAATTATAACCTTATCTATTGAAATTTAAACAACCTGAAATGTGATTTTTATAATAGTCTCAACTCTAAATTATCTTTCAGTTGATGTTTCAGAAGCATATGTGGAAAGACAACTGTTACATAGATGATGATGATAATAATAATAATAATAATAATAATAATAATAATAATAATAATAATAATAATAATAATAATAATAATAATAATAATAATAATAATAATAATAATAATAATAATAATAATAATAATAATAATAATAATAATAATATGATGATGATGATGTCCTCTAAAATATCCAAGATTATTCTCAAATGTTAACTTTATAATTTTTAGTGTATAATATAAATATACAATTACACGATCAAGCATTATTTGCACAAATTACTATCTCATGCCTTTAATGCATCAGTGTTATAGCCCTACATGTTGATAACCCTTTTAAATCCACCTTATTATTCAATTATTTTTAGCTCCTAGCTGTTACATATATACATCTAAAATAAAAACACTACCAAATACTCTTCCAGTGTAAATCTTGATAAACATATATTTAATTACCTCATCTCATCTTTTAATGTGATAGTTATTAAAAGAGGTAACTTTTTTGGGTCCTGCATCTTATAAAATATGAACCATAAACTCAATTCAGTAGAGTGGTCGGCTATCGAATCCAATTTCACTGCAAAAATATTCTCAATATTAAATTTTTTATAGAGATAGTCAGTTTCAGATCCAATCTTGCATATACAAAAGCACTAATTTTATTTATACTTCTCTATATAATATTCTAAATATAAAATATACTTAATTATATAAAATAATGTTCTAAATAACTATTTATACAATAAGTTTACAAAAATTAAAGTATACTTTAATGTAAGACAATGCTTATCATATTTAAAGAAAGTAATCAATTTTTCTGTTTAACGTACAGTGACTATGACACTGGATATGAAAGCAAATTTTTGTACGATCTTTTATTCTAGTTCTTGGACATTTGATATATTTCAGAAATTTTTTCACATCCATGCATACATAGTGTAGTTATGGCTATGATTATTGGGCTCTGGTGTCTAATTTGCTTAAATTTAAATAAATAAATAATTATCAATTTAAATATTAAAATATTATTATGAAACCCTGTTGTTTAGATACGATTCTTTTGGATTCTTTTCATTTATATATTTTAAAATTCTGAATGAATCAACCAAAAAAAGATAAAATTATTTCCCACCATTGCTAAGACTTTAAATAAATAGAAATTCATAACAATTTAAACAACAGACATTAGTGGAGGTGATACAACAATTCTAAATAGACAATGTAAAATGAAAAGTTGATTATTTAGAGCTGTTATAAAATTTCACCCTATTTAAATTTTCATATATTGTTTATTCTGTCTATTTAAAATTTTAACTACATGGGGGAAAGATTTATATTTTTCTGGCTACTTTATTAGAAAGTTTTGAGATATATGTAATGTTGCTGGAAGATTTAACAATAGTTGTCATGTTTATATACACCTGGGTCTCATTTTACGCGATAGATAGGTTCCTCAGAAAACACGCGTAAATGAAATCGCGCAAAAATAGACGTAACTTACATTGAAAAAGGGGGGATGCGGTCTGTGATTTTTCAAAATTTGCAACAAAGCAAAGCACCAATGTAAAATTACTTTAAAATTCGCGTGCAAAAAAAATAAAAAAATAAAATATGACTAATAAAAAATTTCAAATTTGAAAAAAATTGATACAAGACAAACTTTTTAAACTATTTTTTAACTATAATATTTAATTTTATTCAAAACAATATGTATTTTTATGCATACATTTTTTTATACACATTTTAATTATTATCGCTATTTACCGGTAAACAAGTTCGTTTGCAAACTGGTTTTTGATTCTTCACAAGAGGAAATACAATTAGCACTAACTTCACTCTCATGTTGTGTTGTTTTCTGGTGACAACGTAATTAATCTTTGAGATGATGATTTTATTAATTGTTTATGAACGCAATATCCAGACATATGACCATTTAGCTCTCGTTGGAATTTAAGAGCATGTTCGTGATTAGTGTCATTTATAAGAAAATAATTTGCCAACTGATTAGAAAGTTGAAGACCTTCTCGAATCATTTTTGCAGTAAAAGGAACAGGTTCCACTTCTGTTTCATTATTTTTTCTATATTTTCTTCTGTATCTAAACTTTTATTTTTGTCTTTAATTTTTTAATTTTCAATTCCGTTTAAAAATCAAATTTCGTTTCACTGCTATTACTCACCTTTTAAAAATAAACTTGTGGACACTAAATGATTAATAATTAATTGATTACATCCTTTTTTAAAAAGCAAAAACAGAATGGGATTTAAAATGCAAAATTAACATGCACAATGTTTGAACAAATTTACATTATAATCTTGTAAAATTTAATGTGTATACATAAAATGTGGAAATCATAATTTTAATTTCATTATTGCATAAAATCTTACTATTATAAAGCACTGAAAATATTGAAATTACTAAGATGAAAATCGAATTCCAATAATGTGCCATTACTTTCAATAAACGTAAGTGCGCAAAATTTATTATTTAAAGTAATAGCGCATTATCGGAGTTCGACTTCCGGTGAAACACGAATCGTGTAACTTCAAAATCGTGTTAAATAAGTCTGCGTAAAAAGAGACCCAGGTGTATTATATTTATATATTCAGTGGAGCAGTAAACTACACAATATCTAACTGTGCGATTTCAATTACATGTCATCCAAAAACAAATGTAAATAAATGCACAAAAAAATAAACAAATGAATAATAAAAACAGTAAACTTGTGAACTTATTAAATTTTATGGTCTCTGTACAGTGGCAGCCATTTTTTTCTTACTAAATCTCAATATGGGGACAGCCATTTTGTTTTTCCTTTCTAAATTTCTCGAGCATGAATTTGTGGGATCAAATTTTTTTTTTTTTTGCAATTTAAATATTGTACCTGTTCAGTTTTGTATCATTATTAAAAGCACATGTACTGATTTTTTTTTCCTAGCATTTTTTTAATAAAATTTGTTCTGTACAACATATCTAATAAAATAATGTATTTTTTTAGAATCACGAGTGGTAATTCAAAAAAGCACCTGTTTATCTTTAAGTGTATTATTATTAATAATTATTTGTATTTGAGAAGCTTAAATAGAGTTTAAAATTTTCTAGACATTCAACATTTAATGAAGATGATGGAAATAATCCCCTTTTATCAATACTATTTGTCTCAGACTTTATGTTTGTCTCACAGAGAGCATGCTGAAATAAGTTAGTGTTGTGGATATTTTATATCTGAATTGCAGCTAGTGAGTGTAACTGGTTATAAAAGTAGGCTATGATTATGGAGACTCAAGGTCTCCAAAAGCGCTAAGCCATATAACTTTGTAAGATTTAGACAAGCTTCACTTTTTTGTGTAAAGCGCAATCTCAATTAATATATATTATCTATTATATTAATTTTCATTATACTATATGACATATCATATTCTTTTTTGTTGTCGAAAGCATTTGTTAATTGTAATAGTGTCATTGAGCAAAAATTTCTAAGAATACATAAAGGTAGCTTTAATCACTAATTCAAAGATTACAGGTTCGTTTGTTACATTTTCTTTTTTTTCTTAGCTGTCTATAATGCTCTATAATGTCTTCTGATTCCCAATAATTATGCTTCACTGTTAGTCCATAAATCGTTCTTTTTAATTTCTCTATTTCTTTTTTCTAACTTATTTAGATGCCTTCTTTTTGCATTACCTGGTGATATTCACTTTATTGTTCTGACAATTTTTCTTTACACATCCTCGGTACTTGTGATGTTTTCAAGTTTGTTAAATATAAAGGAGTGATTTATCAAATGTGACATATTATCCAGTTTACTAGTTACTAATGATATAATAATGCAATACTTTGCATTTTTTGCTTCTCTATAGAATATAATGTTCAATATGTATGTATTATATCTATGTACCTGTCTATGTGTTGTATAAACATATGCTAAATATTCTGTCTGAAAACAAATTAAAGAATCTGAACAATAGAGTGTGATTAGCAAATGATACCATTTGATTGTCATCCTTATTGTCTGCCAATGTTCAATTTATATCAATTGTTTCAATCATCAGTGATTCAAAAAAATATTAGGTAAAAATAAAAGATTAAAAATTAAATTAATTCATAATGCACAATATATACACTATTATTTCCGAATTTCAACATTGTAGAATTAATTGTAGCTAAAATAGAGAAAACTTCTATATTTTATTCTTGACTCTCATATATATTGTAACAGTCACTCAATCTGCTCCTGATCACAGATGGGCCACCAGATCACTGAAAAAAGTGATTATACAGAAAGTAGATTATTGGTTTTTATGCTGGGTTTGGAAAAAGATGAGGGGGATTTAGATATAAAGGCTGTAGAGTTGACAAAGATTATGTTGTGGAAATGGGATGGAGTAGAATATGGGAAAAATTAGACTGCGCAATGTAAAATTAAGTAGCTAACAAGTTTTTCTTGGTATAATTGCTGAGAGATTCTTGACTTCATTTAAGGAGTAGCTACAGTACATCACATCATATGGAAAATTTGTTTACCGTGATCAAAAGTGGATGGTGGTGATGGTTTGCACCAACTAGACTCAGAGAGACAGCAAGAGATCTTAAATATTGTTTAGACAATTGAGAAAATAGAAGCACTAAGACAAACATCAGCAAAATTAAGTTTAAACTAATTTGAAAATTTTATTAAATACAAGAAACAATATAAAGTAAATCTAGCAAGCAGAATATATAAGTTTGACCTAGATTTTTATAAGCATATTCATCAGAGAGTGTATATGAGTTCTGCAAATATTAAAACATTAAATGCCTTGGCAAAAAGGTTCATTCTCCCACCTACAATTTAAAAGGAAATTAATAATATCTTCCTGCTGGTGATTTATATAAAAAAAACAATTCCAGTTTCCTAATTCAGAGATATAAAATAAAACAATACGGTCTTGTAGGAAATCAATGAACAGCATGAGACGAGCATTTCCTAATACATTGGGCTAGAGACAACATATTGTTCACAGGACAGCTCAGGATGTACCACATTTAAGGCAATTCATAGTTGATTTCACATACAAGACAAAAATATTATTGTGATCTTACATAATCTGGAAAAGACACAAAATGTCCAACTTCAGAAAAACTAGAATAACCAATATGATAAACTGCCAGCCAAAAGATTTGTGGTTTGCAAGAAACACAGACTAAACGTATTTAAAATTAATTATTGGACGATAAAATAGGGACAAGTGAGCAAACTGAAATTATGAAAAACTGCCAGAGCATTTAGCAATAGTCAAATAAGGGGGACATATTAAGAATATAAAATATAATGTCACAATAAACTCTTTGATAACTAAAATGGAAAACAAACTTGGAATCTTAACTCTTTCCCCACCTCTTACGAGGCTCCTCGTCGACATCTGACATCACTCCAACTCAGCCAGTTTTTATACGAAAATATTCGTTAAACACGTATTGAATTCGTTTTTAAAAGTTCTGTAAGATGGTGCCATCTTCCGATTTATTTTACAAGTAAAAAATAAAAAAAAACGCATTTAAACCTAAACAAAGAAGGAACATTATTTGTGATTGGTTCTTAGCATGCTCTCAGCCGAAAAAGACCATTCTGATTGGCTGGAAAGAACAAAGAAACTGCCTAATCAAAGAAAATAAAGAAAAACGCTGAGATTTTCATTTCGAATACGATTTAAATTATTATAAAAGAATATTTTGAGAAATTAAAATTATTTTCAGAAAGAATAATAAAAAAACAAAATTATTTTCGAAAAATATTGAAGATTTAAGTAAAAATATTGAAGATGTAGTAAAAAGAAATATTTACTTTTCTATAACGTAAAAGTCTATCTTTTTGTTTATATTATAGCTTTTATGTTGCCGATATTGAATATTTTAGAATAAATAAATAGCAATTTATTTTTGAAAGAACTTTCGTTCTCTTCATAACCTGAAAAATTAATAATATACTTTTTATAAACGTATCTGAGTTGAATTTAATATTATAGGCAAATATGTTTTAACAATAGGCTTTGTCTTCAGTTTGTGAGTTGGCCAATTAAAAGATTTGATTTTTATCTGATACAACCAATAATAAAATTAGCGGTTAAAAGGTTAAAACTAAGATTCCAAAGACATACTATAAAAATACAATGATAAGTAAATAAATAGAAGATAGGTAACATTAAAGATTAAGCTGAGACTAAACAGATTTAAACCCTGATTAGAATATGGAAATGTATTACCTCGAGGTATAAATTTAAAACTGCAGTGGTCTTTCAGCACGGCACATATAGTTAATTCCATGGGGAACTCTGGCAAAGACTTCAGGTTTCCATTTTGTTCCGAAGGCAGGAGGCATTACTGGATCAGTTCTTGTATACATTTTAAGGCATGTTTAGCAGGAACAATTTAGCTCCAGGATTCATTTTGAGTTGGTTTAGCATGGCATCGGGTAAGTAATATTCTTCATAAAGGCTTGTTTAGGCATTATGAAGAGATGATTCCATTTATTTAATGGTTATATTGACTGACATACTAAAAGTTGAACAAACAACTAACTGAACAGATGTCAATAGCTGAAGACTAATTAGTAGAATACAATAGAATCCTCAATTCCCAACCTGGGCTATTTATATGATTCTCCTTATTTCTCACATCATCTTTAATTATTAATTAGTTTTAGACCAGGGAAAAACTTTATCTTAGTCTCAATTTTAATTAAAAAATTCTAACCAGGTTAATCTTATTTAAGATTAATTTAAAAAAAAAATGTGACAAAAAATCTCAGCTTAATTAAACTAAATTAGAAATTGATTACAATTAAAACAAGAATTCAATTAAAAAGTTTGCTTGCCTTTTTATTAAAAAAAAAAACAAGTGGCAAAAGAAAACTATTTTTTTATATTTAAATGTCATAGTATCGGCCAGAACGCAAACCCGCAACCCGGGCAACTGCCTGCAAGTAAAAGGCAGTCATGCTGACCTCTCGACCACCAATGCAAGACAAAGAAAACTATTTTAAAATTAAAATTTATTAAAAAGAAAAACACATTTTAAAGCATAGCTGAGTATGTGCGTTATTACATGTACTGTAAACAGTCTTTTTTTTAAACTTTAAAATTTAATTGAAATAAAAGTTTGTTCAATATATATATAAGGGTACCCTGCATGGTTCAGTGCACTTGGTAGAGTCTCTTACTTGGGATCAGGGATCCCATGATTGATTTTGGCACTGGAACCTTTTATGAACACCATATGTTTTTTTATATAGATATGGGTAATATGTATAGAGTGATATACTATTACAAAGTAAACAAAGACCATGTACATGGATTTGCGGGTCTTAAGACATTTTTGTTTTACATATATATATATTAAAAAATATACTTATAAATATTTGAAATGACCATTTTTTTAAATTTTGCATAGAAGCCCAAAAATTCTAGCCACGTTTAACATATGCTGATACTATTTTCTAGAAATCAAGTTAGTTATGAAAATATCTATTGGCAACAGACACAGTAACAGTGCAATTAAAAAAATATTGGATGACTTGTAGTACTTTGAGATTGATATATATATATGACTAAAAAAATAATATCAGTGTCTACACTTATAAATGCTTACTGAGCACATTTTAATATATATATGGCGTACTTAATCATTTACCTATAAATATAAGTAAAATGATCATAGCTAAAATATCAGTCATTAAAACTTAATTAAAATGTATTTTTTTAATTAAATATATTAAAACATAGAAGAAAAAAGAATTAAATTATTTTGTATAAATTTCTCATAGTGTGTATTTTTTAAAATAAGATTTGAATATAATATAAATAAATTAGAATAAATTTGAATTTTTAGTAATATTTTAAATTTTTGTTTGTGTGAAAATTTGATTAATTTAAATTAGTAACTGTTAGAGTTCCTATTAAATTTAAATATGAATAAAAGCCAGCGAGACACTTTAGCAAGATCGTGTTGATTATTTAAGTATGCTTAATGTCAACAAACAATATGTATTTATTATTAAATCATATGTATATAATATGTCAAATATAAAAAATAAAATAAAAATGCAAATAATATTTACTAATAAAGAATTAAGTGCAGATCACAGATTTACTGAAGATGACTATTATGTTTAAAAAGATAATGATTAATTAAAAAACTTAATATATGAATTTGGAGTGAAGTACTCAGTATTGTTTAAGAATATCCTAAAAACCCTGCCATTAGAAAGAATTTGTATTATATATACTATAAGTAAATGTGTAAACAGTTTGAACAACTTCACCCCTATATTTACTTACATCCAGAACATTGGTTCACTTATCTAAGTTTCAGGGCGACCACGTGCAGTGTACATGTTATGCAAGGGCACAAAGGCACTTCATTACTGGAGCACTGAGATACCAAGATAATTAATAAAATTTATATGTAAATAAAATTGCTTACATTTTTGAATCATTTCATCATTACAAATAATACATTCTGAGTGCAAATATTTTTTATTTAAATATTAGAGGAATACTTCTGTACTTAAACTTATTTGTGACAATTACCCAGACTTCGAATTTCTAGACACGAGACCAAAATATATTACATATATACTCATTACTATGCTAAACTGAATAGACCAACACCATTTTGTCATGATAATTAATAAAACTTACATGAACATATTTAGACTTCCTAATCCTTTTATTCCTAAAAACATATTCTGATTGTAAATATGTATTATTTAAAAATAAGAAGAATATTTCTTTACTTATTGTGGCAATTACTCTAGCCTCAAAATATATTTCATATATACACTAACATTGCACAAAACTGAACAGGCTGATGCCTTTTCATCACTATAATTAATAAAATTTATATGTAAATAAAAATGTTTAGATTCCCCAATTATTATTAATAATTTATTTAAAAATAAAATATTGCCTCATAATTACAGCAATTCTGCACATGATGAAATTATCTTTATCAATAATATTTTACAAGTTTTAAATGCATTGTTCACTTGGGAGTAATGGCAGAGTGTTTTTCCCAAAAATGTTAGGTCTGGGTTAGATGTTGTATTGTGCAAACATTTTCTTAATAGTGTTATCTTTCTCTTTTTTGTTAATATTGTCTCATATTATCTTTTTACATTTCTAAATAACTTTTTCTATTTTTAATAATGTTATCTTTTTCTAATGCAATATTAGCTTTTTATTTGTTCTCTAGCTTAAAACTTGTATTTGATCTATAATCTATACTATGATTCAAATCTAAGCATAACAAAATAAAACATGAGATTTTGATGGTTTCTAAAAATTTATTGAAGAAACAATGTAAGTATAAAAATTTAAAATTCTTTCCTTAAATAAATTCTGGCTAAATCTTTAAGCCACCCATTATTTCATGTGATAGACCCACATCTGAGAAATCTAGAAATTACATTTGCATTTTTCATTCTCTACAAATTTTGCTAACATTTTTTTTACGGCTTTAAAATTCATGTATATTTTTTTCCAAATATTTTAATTTTAAAAAAATTCAAAAGACTTCAAGATAATGGAATAAGCAGAAATTTCAAAATTTCTCAAACCACATGTTGATGGCTAGTCATTGTATATTTGTGATCTTAAACTTTGTGAGATTATTTCAAGAAACTATTGTGATGGTCTAAAAACTTTATTTTTTGGAAAGTTTGTGATTATTTTTATATTGTAATTGTGTAATAATTATTAGAAATCAAAATATATATTATTACATATTTATTTTTTAAGAAATGTTTTATTTTTCAATATAAAAAAATATATTCTTCTGTGTAACATTACCAAGACATTAAGGTCATAGGAAATTCAACTATCTAGAAATATCACTAAACAGTCTATTATAACATTTAGTGATATTGTAAAAATTACAAAAAAGTTTAAAACTTTTAAAGCATAAATTGATAGACTTACTAGATATTAAAAATAATTCATTCAGATTTTTAAAACAAACTTCAAACAAAGAAGATTTCAAATTGAATTGGCTCCACCTGAAATTTGATGAAATGACAGCACTTTATTCTGATTAAAATCTAATTTTAAAAATAATTCTGAAAATCAAATGTGAATTTTTAAAATTTATTTAATTTCTAAACAAAAAACATCTACCAATTGATGTCAAATTTATTATATTATGATAAATAATAATGGTTTAATATTAAAGTAAAAATTAAAAGCTTAAATCTACTGAGAACAAAGAAATCTGTCAGAAATACAGGAGAATTAATTACTAAACTGTATAATAATGAAATGGAATATTTACCCTGCTATATCTGTTTCACTTAGTTTCATCCTACAACTCGTTTTTGCCAGGTTTAAATCCTAAAACTATCTCAAAAGATGTCTATATGGGTATATAGGTATGATCGTGTATATATATATATATATATATATATGCAAGTGTCAATGTCTAACTGTTATATATAGATTTCAGTAATATATTTATTAACAGCAATGTATAATTTAATTCAATTTATATTTCAATTTGCTTTGCATGTATATATGTGTATTGTACGTATATCCATAATACATATATAATAGACATATTTTTTTTGTCAATTCGTATATTTTAAAATAAGTACTATCACATACTATCACATGATTCAAATCTGTTTTGGGGATGGCATGATAACTAAACCTAAAAATTATTAAAACAAATATTTATCAATATATTTTATCTCATAAATAAAACCTAACCAACCATATCAATTACTAAAATCTTGGGAAAGTAAATGATAAAACCTTAGAAAACATCCTGATCGAGGAATAATACAAAAGACAGTAATTATTTTGGTACTTAAAAATATCAAATTTAAAGATGCTAATTGCTTGTTTTTCTGGAAGGAAATTTTGTTATTAAAAATATAATTTAATGGAAGGTGGGTATAAATAGACCAACTTTTTCCATGTGAAAAATACTCTGTTAAACCTTGAAAGTCTTTGCTAACAGAATCCATGTCAATTTAATTTTTGATATGGCTGAGTAGGATAGGTGGGAGTTACTGTTCTTCAAGCCTGGATAATGGTGATCTCCATCCTATGTGTTGAAGACAACCAGCTACTTTAGAAATGGAAGATGTCCCTTAACAGAACTACTGCACTGTTATGTCAACTGGAAAGATACTGTCTATCCTAAGAACAATTGGTGATGTCATACCTGCCACCAAGAATGATGCTACCACAGTTATTTTTTGTGCTTGCAGTGATGCCTATGCTATTTTATAAATTTTAGTTATTAAAATTTAATTTTCTTATATGTGTGATAATATGCCAAATGTTAATTGAAACATCAAGCATATTAATTATAATAAGTTCATGATGAAGATATTAGTTCTATCTTTGATCTACATTCAAATATCAGTCTTTCAAGCTAATTGTGCACGTGCTTTGCGAGTGTTAATAATAAATGAATACTTTCCTTTTCAATACAAGATATAGTATTTATGCAGGAATAAAATGAATCCACCTATTCCTACAACTCAAATGCTTATATATGAGCAAACCTGAAGTACTGGAAAGGAAAGTATTCATTTATTATTAACACTCGCAAAGCGCATGCACAATTAGCTTGAAAGGCTGATATTTGAATGTAATACATTTTTAAACATGTGCTATATAAAATAAATGCTTATTTACATATGATTAAGTTTCAGTTAGAGTGACATTTAGTAAATTCTAGACAATTTCACTGATGTCATTCATTCAGACATTGTAGATAGTAATTTAAAGTGAGTGGTCTGTCCTCACGCTTTCCTTGCCAGTACTTCAGATTTGCTCATATATAAGCATTTGAGTTGTAGGAATAGGTGGATTCATTTTATTCCTGCATAAATACTATATCTTGTATTGGAAAGAAAAGTATTCATTTATTATTAACACTCACAAAGTGTGTGCACAATTAGCTTGAAAGGCTGATATTTGAATGTAATACAATTGTAAACATGTGCTATATAAAAAAAATGCTTATCTTTGATCTAATAAATCTAGTATAATATTTAGTTATCCTAACCTGCCTCACTTTTTTAAATTAGATTAATTAATAATAATATTTGATCACCTTGCAATCCTTATAATAATCCAAATTAATTTAAATTTGTCTTTAACATGTATTTATTTTTGTTTGCCATCATTACAATTATAAAATATGATTTCTAAGGTCATTTTACCTGATAGTGGAATTCTGATCATAAATATATTTATTAAGGAATATTTTGTAATTCATCATTAATTCTAGTTCCTTAAAATATGTCTTCCTCTATTGAGATCTGGTTGATGATGTAGATTAATTATTTATTAAATGGGATTATTAATTTATGAATTTAGCCTTTTTTATCATAGCATTAAGTTTAGATACTTAATTTATGAATCGGTTTTTGTTAGCAGTGCAGATATTAGCTAACTATTATAAGACACAATTAAATATTTTTAACATATTTGTTATTTGCCTTTGTGCATTGAGGATGCGTATTTACAAAATATGCATAGATATATATCCTTGTCTTGCTAATCCTCATGGGACATTGGCAGAGACTGGCCCATTTATTGGCTGCTTGTGTAAAGGTGGACATAAATCACATCCAGCACCGAATTGTTCAGGTAAAAGCATCAAACCCATTACTGAGATAAGGGCTCAGGACTATTGAGTAGCCTATCCAATTTCTGAACCTCTTGTATTTTTAATTAATTCATTCATTAGTAAGCCTCTTGGTTTAAAGGTACCACATATCTTATATGTGGAAATAATTGCTCATCCACCCCACCATTTCTTTAGTAAAGTTAGTGAACCATAGGTAATGCTAATTTAGCTCATTCTCCCAAAGTGTAATATATATATATTTGTGCCTTATCTGAAACCATGAGAATCTCTGGTTTGATGGATTGGGATTTGCATCATCCTCAACTATATGATTGGGCACAAACCTTACTTAATCTAAGGAAAAACAACCACAATATTAATGCTGTAGTTGCTAATATATGTCTTTGGCTAGCATTGTTACTTTATCAATTGACAAACCCTGACATAGAAGCAAATATTATTTGGCATATTAAATTATCATAGGCATAAATTACTCACTGGGCATGAGGGTTATTTGATACCTTTAAATGAGATCATGCACTGTATTTCTTTCAATTAATCTCATCCCATTGCATAATATCTGAATGCATTAAATTAGTTGTATTTTGATTTTTAATGTTTTGAGTATTTACAGTGGCAATGGAGCACTGTGGTGGCACTTCATTGAAATTTTGTGTTCTTTTTAAAATTACATGAAAATTACAAGCATGACATCAACAGAAATCCCAACATTTGTTGCATTTTTCAATTTTCTTTCTAATAATGTCCATTACATTAAAATCCAAAAAAAAAAATGGATTTTTATGAATATTTTTTATGGATAGGTTCATTTAATTTTT
The DNA here is from genome assembly GCA_028023455.1 of Epiperipatus broadwayi. Lineage (NCBI taxonomy): Eukaryota > Metazoa > Onychophora > Udeonychophora > Euonychophora > Peripatidae > Epiperipatus > Epiperipatus broadwayi. Next base: position 8,701,712 of record JAQFVV010012403.1, on the reverse strand, counting down.
TCCTCAGTTTACTAATTTTCATGGAGAAGATAAAGGCAGAAATTTTTAAATGGCCAAAGAATGTACTATAACGGATTAAAAATATGGCAATAATTCACATTTCAAGGACTTCAAAATGTAATTGAAATATTGGATTATAAGTATTAAAAATTTATATATTTTAATTATTTGAATAGTAAATTATTAAAAATTATTTGTAATTATAAATTTATTAAATGCACATTGATTATGTAAGTAATATTTACTGAGGCTATAACCTCGACAATATGCATATAAAATGCGATAGTAGGGACCTCTACAAGTGTTTTAACCACAAGCTTACGCTATGGAAGAAAAGAGGGGAACCCTTCTTTACTTCAACCTACTTTCTATTTAAATAGGTGAAGCTGAAGTGGTTAGATCTGCGAGCGTGAAGCTATTTAATACTTCACTGATTAAGTCCACATTTCTTATTACACATTAATACTCACGAAATCTATTACAGTAATTTAAAGTTGTAATTATACATTTATTAAATGCACATTGTCAAGGTTATAGCCTCTAATAAACAATATAAATATATCAACAACCACAAACCCCCCCCCAAACCCGTGGTTAAAACACCCGTAGAGGGTCCCTACTATCGCATTTTATACACATATTGTCGAGGTTATAACCTCAGTAAAAATTATTTGATAAATGGTATATTGCATTTGTATTGGCATCTATGTAGTATATAAATTATATATCATTTATGCTCTTTATTATATGTATATAAATTTAAACATTTGTATTCAAATACAACAAACGTAGTTTATGTAATTTTGGGGTTCTGATCTACATTTAGGCAATCTTATTTTCTAGACATAATGATTCTCAAAAGGTTTAATAATTTATACTATGTTTATTTTACTATATTTATTATTGTAATCACATTCATATCGGCTTTTTTTTTTCCAAACCAAATTATGCAAACGCTTTTTACGAGTGTTAAATAATAAATGAATAACCTCTAACCCATACAAGATATAGAATTCTAATATGCAGCATTTAAATCTCAATAAGTGAATACTTGTATGGGTCAGAGGTTATTCATTTATTATTTAACACTCGTAAAAAGCGTTTGCACAATTTGGTTTGGAAAAAAAAAAAGCCGATATGAATGTGATTACAATTGTATACAGACGCTATAAAAAATAAATGCTGATTTATATATTTATTATTATGTTTATATATTACTGTCTTTAGGTTTGCAATTGCAGGTTTGTGTTTATATAACAAGTAATGTATATATATATAATTAAAGTATTATAGAGCAATACAATGTAAATTTTAGGATTGATTATCAAATATACAGAAATTTTGCAGTTGACAAAGCAATCACAAAATTTACTGAGCATAGCACCATGTAAAAATATAAACACTTAAAACCAACAAAGAGAGATTTCAAATGGTGTGTATATGGAGATAACCACAATAGTTATGGATATACCACATGAAATTGTATGCAGACAAAGAATCAAATTGTGATTTTTGCCTATGCCTTGTTACTCATGCTGTGGAGTCAGTAGTTTTGCCACATCTTGCATCACATTATTTTCAATTATATAGCTAGCAAATGAGGTATATGCAAATAAATTTTATCTCTGTGTGACAACAAATATAACAAGATAGCATCACTGGTGTGCATAAAGAATATAAACATCACTGATGTACACAAAAATATAAAATGAGATGAAATTCATTTTATCAGTGATACAGACAGTAATCTACAATTTCTAGTTTTAGATAGGCAAGAAGCCAATTGCTATGGTGACAAATGCATATCCAACTTCTGTAAATGATTTATTTTGTATCTTTTATTAGGATGAATCTTTTTCTTATAGACGTCTTTAAGATTTGTCACCTTTGGGGTACAAGATAAAAATGAATTCTTATGTGAATACTTCTGGAGATTCTGAAGCTATGGATTATCTCAGGTAAGAAGTATTATATATAGTTTGAAAGATAATTTTGTTAGGAATACAAAGAAATTATCAATGAAGATGTAATTTAAACTTAGTTAATGATAAATTAGAAATTATGAACAAACAGTAAAGTAATAATTATGTCAGATGTCGAAATTTCTTTTTTCCCTTATTTTTTTAAATGGTTATCACTATTTATTTTGCCTTCTTGTTTTTCTTCACTTTTCTAGTTTCTATCAATGTAAAGCTTTTTCTCTAATATTATTAAAACTGAAGTTATTGTGAAAATTGTGTCTCAAGCCAGTTTTTAAAAAATTCAGTATGGCGCCAAGGCTGGTAAAACAGTTAATTGAGTGTAACCTACTTTGCTGTGTTTTCATTATTATTAACTATAATAAGCTTATTTAAATTTACCTCATCTCCATTATCATTTTTATTATATTCCAATCCAATTAAATTATTGATTAAATATATTTAATATATGTTTTAAATAAAATATTGATCTAGCCTCTTCTATTAGTTAACTTTAGCCCATTATTAATTTATTAACCCATTTTGTATTGCATGTGTGGTAGGATTATGAGTCTCATTTTTCTCCCTCTTCAGAGATGGGTCATGAATTAAAACAAGATCTGTAATAACCTCAGAAATGTCATTCATAGGGTGTTAAATCATGGAGCACTGATAAATAGTTTGAAACTTGGTTGGATCTGGGACCTTCATATTCCATCTGACCATTACAATATATATATATATAAGGTGACCTAGTTATTAATAGGCATTAAAAAAATTAAATACTGTAATAAAGTAGTGTATTTTATTATTGAATGAAAACAAGAAAGGCTATTTTTGTTAAGAAAAATGTAGACAAGTTATTTGTGAGAGGTTGGATTTTTAAAACATGTATTTATTTATTTTTTAAATTTATAATAAAAACTTTATTTACAATTTATACAAGTAATTAAACAAATGATAACCAAAACACAAAACATGTATTTTTATCAAGTTGTTGCTAATGGAATTAGTTAAAAACATTTTTTAAAAAAGATATTGCCTGCATTTCATTAACAGATATTATTGTAACACCTATTCAACTTAACTTGTAACCACTATATTAGAAAATTGCCTATAATTTTTTTTATCTATACTAGTGGAAGATTCCAAATGTTTGATTTTTTTTCCTTATTATAATTTATCATTAAACAAAAGAAACTGCAAGGTGTGGCATAATGACTTTTAAAAATTTATTGAATAAACAATATTGAAAACTTCTTCCCATAAGTAAATGTAAGATAAATCCTTAAAATCCCTAGATACCTGACAATATCACTTGATTAATTAAGTTTTTAAATGGAAATAACAAACATACAAAAAAAAATCTATTATTGAGATTCTGAATGACACAAAGTAAAAAACAAAATGGTTAGAGTTGATCTAATTAAGATTGATTGCTATTTATTATATTGCAGCTACCAAAGTCAGGAGAGGTTTGTCTTGCATTGGTGGTTGAGAGGTCAGCGCGACTGCCTTGCACTTGCAGGCAGTTTCCCGGGTTGCGGGTTCACGTCCCGGCCAATGCTATGACACTTAAAAAAAAAAGTCAATAGAGGTAATATGTAAATTAAAAAGTAAAAATATAAATAATTATAATTTTTTTAATATTCCATTGTGTCTTTGGTTAAACAAAATTATAAATTATATCGAATTTATTGTTTTAATTAACTAATTTTATTTCATGAGGGGGGGGTCTTTTCACATGCTAAAAACATTTTGATATATAAAAAAATAAATAATTTTACATGCAAATATAGATATATTAAAATTTTACAAATTAGTACTTCTGATATATAAATAATTGCTTATTTATTATAAATATGATTTTGTACTTTTATTGACTCAATATTTGAGAAAACAAAATACAATACATATAATGCAAAAAAACAACAACAACAACAATCTTTTATATTTTATTGTAAATCTATTAATAATATTCTAATTTTATTATTATTATTTTTTTTTTGCATATTCTGATTCAATATATAAAAATGCTAACAAAGACTGATTTCACATTTACATGACCAGAATATTCCGAAACATTTATAAACAACGTAATTGAAAAATGTGCATTACCGCATACTAGTACATCTACAATTGTATTACCTTGCATATGATATTCATTGTAGGACTTACAAATTAAAAAAAAAAGAGGGGGGGGGACATAATTTCATTTAGTATGTGACAAAATGTTTTAATTTTCACAAAAGACAGACCAAGCAGATCCGGGGTCTTGACAAAAGCGAGATCATATGCCATCACAATGCATTCAGACCATCTCTGTTCATAAGACTAGGGGTGCCAAAATTTATCTTGTACAAAGGTGCCTCACACCGATTCAGTGAGCCTGCTATATTTTTATCTAGATATTCATCATAACTAGTTCAAAGTTTAGAGTGTATGATAATTTTTTTATGTTAGGGTTAGTGACTAACATGAATTAGTGGTTATACTATTTACTGTACTATCCAGTAGATGTATTTTTTGATACACACATATCTATAAATATATATCCACAATGGATATGCTTTTTAACATATATACATATTACAATATAAATAAAATTTGAATATAATAATAACACAGTTATAAAAAATAAGTTGGGAGAGTATATTTACATATATATTTACTATATCTCTTTATTAATCCACATTTACCAAAAAAAAAAGGAACAAACCATACTCTACTGTATCTATTTTTTTATTTATTTTACTAAAAGAAACAGCAAAATATAAAACTGCTAATCATTTGAAACTATTTATGTATCCGAACAACTTAATTTCATCACAAATAAATACTTTTCCCAAATGACTTTTTTTTTTCAATATTTTTTTTGCAATTTTATGGAAACATACCAGTTTCCATAGCAGCAAACACAATCTCCTATTGTTTTGATATTTTTACGTCTATATAAACTTTGTCATTTATATATCAATAATTTGGAATTATCTATTTTATATCTTTAGCTAAACTTTTTATAGAGATTTTAAACTTTCTGGCACAATACAAGGTCATTTACAGAAATCATTCTTGCAGTCCATATCTTCTATCCATAAATGCAAGACATTTTACAAAGTGTATCTACACTATTGTTAATTTTTATTATCATTCATTAAACTACAGATTATGTTTTCAGCATACATAAATTCCTGGAATAGCATTGCTTAAACTGAAAAACAAAAACATAAACTTCCAAAAAATGATTAGAAATAGAAAATACGTGTTTCATTTTATTTTTACTTTATATATTATCTGTGATATAAGTATCAAAAATGGAGTCTGGATCTGAAATCGTAATTTTGTTTATATAAATTATTTGATTTATGCATATAAGCATTCACATGTATTCATTTATATATATGCATGCTTACATATATACATGCACTCCTTTACATTATAACGATCCAGAGAAGAGACTTAACGTAATCTACACTGCAAGGACTCCATCTAGGCATTTGAACCTAGAAAAATTTATATAGTAGGCAGATACATAAGTTAAAAAAAAATTATATTGGTTGATTCCGGTCATTAGCCCATTGTCACTAGCTCAGTGGAATAGCAGAGATTTATATTTTATAATAAATTCTTATCTAAGAATATATAAAAAAAGAATAAAATAAGCCACTGCCAGTAATTAACACACAAACATTTATTTACGCACATATAAATTTTGAATCATTTTAAATTTTGAGGAATAACATTATTTTAGATTTTAATATAACTTTTAATTTAAATTATTATTTTAAACTTTTAAATCATCTACACAGATGAAATTTATATTTATTTTAAGATTGTCACGTATGAATAAACTACATAGATTTGCATTTGAAAAGAAAATATTCTATACCTTATTTAACCTTAGGCCAAAAGTTCGCAGTCAAACCGGCATCAATCCATCTGATACATTGATGTATTCAATGTAGCATGAAAATACAACAGCACAATATACTATACTGTCAGGAATGGACATCTGAACAGTATAGTTAGAGAAGACATTGACTCTTGTCCAATACAGGAATGTTACATCTGTATGGCAAGAAGAACAATAAAATAAAAACTCCATAGGAAGGGACCGCGGTCCTTTTTGCCGACTTACAATCCCATCCATAGGCAAAAGGGTTTTGTGTGGCATATACAGCGATTCTGCCCATAGCGAACCTCATACTACATCTACTAATTACACCAATATATCCAATCCATTGACCTAATTCAACTACGAAATGAATAACCTAAGATTACCCTCCCTTAATATAACTTTACAAATCTATATAGCCATTCATGCCCGACTTAAATTTAACATTTATTTAAATTCGCACAGATGGATTTATAGAAGTTTGTTTTTTCATGTTGAGCATAGATCGACTACACAGATTACACGCTCAAAAACATTTCAAAATAAACATAAATGATCAAAATATAAAGTCATTGATGTAATTGCATGAGGGAATTCACAAGAAACCCAATGGCATTCATCATAAGATGCCGCATTAACACCAATAACTAAAAAGACATCCGAATAAATACATTTTAGATATTCACCATAAGATATCATTATTTACCGAATGTCTATATATTTTAATCATATATGAAAACAAAAACGTAATTAAACGTGAACGAATCCATGCAAGCATCTATGCCCAATTGAAATTTAATGCATTTAATAATTTAAACAATAAATATTAATACAAATAAAAATAATAATTAAAAAAAAAATTGGAAATGATTTTTAGCAAACAAATATGTAAAAATTAAACATTTATAATTAATTTGAAACATAAGTCAGAGAAAAGTTCCTTTTTTAAAATTTAGATTAACTGATCAAATCTTTAAAGTTCTTAATTACTTCAGATTTTAAAATTGTTCAGTTCAATTGCTTACAGTAGAAGAGCTCCCGGTTCCTGTTGGCAATTCCCATGAAGACTTTCATGGAAGACCGGTCTGATATTCTGGAGGTAGCCTTAGCTGGTTCCATTCTGGTATCACAGTCATTTCATTTTTTAAAATAAGTGAGAGAGAATGACAAGTGTGTCTTATCATTCTTCTCACAAAATCAAGTTGGAACTGTCAGGAAAACTCTATATTTCTCTTTTTATAATCCTCCTATGGATTCCACGAACAAAAACGTCACTGTTCCATTTTTTCGTTATGGTCCGGGCCTTTATTTGCTGCTTCAATATTGGACAAGCTAATTCTTTTTATTCTCTTATCTATATTTCATTTATTTTAAGTGCCCCAAGGGTTAGTTTGCTTTTCAATTAATTTATAAAACAATCATTTCCATTTACAAAAATATATAAATCTTTTTACAAAAATATACGTTCAAACACTTTTTTCATTTATTAAAAAAAAACTATTTTTAAAGTTTTGCATCTGTGCGAATATATATACGTTTAACAACTCTTTAATTTTTTTTTAGCTTTTAGATTTTTAATAAATTTATTTTTATTTGTGAACTTAAGTTTTTATTTTAAATTAATGTAACGGCATATTTATATATCGTTACATATCAGTAAACTTCCTCAAAAAACAAAAACATTAAAAAAAAAAAAGAATTTACTTAGTGTTAGTAATTACGTTACACAAATTGATTATATATGAAAATTTCAAAATGACGAAACTTTTTTTTTTAAAAAAAAGACAAAACAGTATTACACACAAATATAATGATAAAAAAATGTTGTTGACTGTTGATTCCTTTCTACCAGCTAAATTTCTGCCCCCTCCCTTCCAAATTTCTTTTCTTCTACTTTTAACTATTACTTATGCAAGTTGAACGATTAGATTTTAATTTAAACAAGACTTTTTTTAAAAAAAAGAAAAATTATGATTTATATTTATTATTACGTTTTATTCCTCGCATTTATTTTTACATATGCACAATTTTTCTTACTGGCAGTACCTTTAAAACAAAATTCAAAGTATAACTTTACGTTAATACAAAAAATATATTTATACTCATTTCAGACAAAATATTACGGGCATGATTTATCTTTAAAATTCTCAGGGTACTGGTGGTTTATTAAAGATCGGCCCCAGTTGGGAGACCAATTATAATGATCCGGAGAAGAGACTTAACATAATATGCACTACAAGGGTGCCATCTAGGCATTTGAGCCTAGAAAAAATTATATAGTAGGCAGATACGTAAGTTAAAAAAAATTTATATTGGTTGATTCCGGTCATTAGCCCATTGTCATTAGCTCAGTGGAATAGCAGAGATTTATATCTTATAATAAATTCTTCTCTAAGAATATATAAAAAAAGAATAAAATAAGCCACTGCCAGTAATTAACACACAAACATTTATTTACACACATATAAATTTTGAATCATTTTAAATTTTGAGGAATAACATTATTTTAGATTTTAATATAACTTTTAATTTAAATTATTATTTTAAACTTTTAAATCATCTACACAGATGAAATTTATATTTATTTTAAGATTGTCGCGTATGAATAAACTACATAGATTTGCATTTGAAAAGAAAATATTCTATACCTTATTTAACCTTAGGCCAAAAGTTTGCAGTCAAACCGGCATCAATCCATCTGATACATTGATGTATTCAATGTAGCATGAAAATACAACAGCACAATATACTATACTGTCAGGAATGGACATCTGAACAGTATAGTTAGAGAAGACATTGACTCTTGTCCAATACAGGAATGTTACATCTGTATGGCAAGAAGAACAATAAAATAAAAACTCCATAGGAAGGGACCACAGTCCTTTTTGCCGACTTACAATCCCATCCATAGGCAAAAGGGTTTTGTGTGGCATATACAGCGATTCTGCCCATAGCGAACCTCATACTACATCTACTAATTACACCAATATATCCAATCCATTGACCTAATTCAACTACGAAATGAATAACCTAAGATTACCCTCCCTTAATATAACTTTACAAATCTATATAGCCATTCACACCCGACTTAAATTTAACATTTATTTAAATTCGCACAGATGGATTTATAGAAGTTTGTTTTTTCATGTTGAGCATAGATTGACTACACAGATTACGCGCTCAAAAACATTTCAAAATAAACATAAATGATCAAAATATAAAGTCATTGATGTAATTGCATGAGGGAATTCACAAGAAACCCAATGGCATTCATCATAAGATGCCGCATTAACACCAATAACTAAAAAGACATCCGAATAAATACATTTTAGATATTCACCGTAAGATATCATTATTTACCGAATGTCTATATATTTTAATCATATATGAAAACAAAAACGTAATTAAACGTGAATGAATCCATGCAAGTGTCTATGCCCAATTGAAATTTAATGCATTTAATAATTTAAACGATAAATATTAATACAAATAAAAATAATAATTAAAAAAAAATGGAAATGATTTTTAGCAAACAAATATGTAAAAATTAAACATTTATAATTAATTTGAAACATAAGTCAGAGAAAAGTTCCTTTTTTAAAATTTAGATTAACTGATCAAATCTTTAAAGTTCTTAATTACTTCAGATTTTAAAATTGTTCAGTTCAATTGCTTACAGTAGAAGAGCTCCCGATTCCTGTTGGCAATTCCCACAAAGACTTGGAGGAAGACCGGTCTGATATTCTGGAGGTAGCCATAGCTGGTTCCATTCTGGTATCACAGTCATTTCATTTTTTTTAAAATAAGTGAGAGAGAACAACAAGTGCGTCTTATTGTTCTTCTCACAAAATCAAGTTGGAACTGTCAGGAAAACTCTATATTTCTCTTTTTATAATCCTCTTATGGATTCCACGAACAAAAACGTCACTGTTCCATTTTTTCATTATGGTCCGGGCCTTTATTTGCTGCTTCAATATCGGACAAGCTAATTCTTTTTATTCTCTTATCTATATTTCATTTATTTTAAGTGCCCCAAGGGTTAGTTTGCTTTTTAATTAATTTATAAAACAATCATTTCCATTTACAAAAATATATAAATCTTTTTACTAAAATATACGTTCAAACACTTTTTTCATTTATTAAAAAAAAAACTATTTTTAAAGTTTAGCATCTGTGCGAATATATATACATTTAACAACTCTTTAATTTTTTTTTAGCTTTTAGATTTTTAATAAATTTATTTTTATTTGCGAACTTAGTTTTTATTTTAAATGAATGTAACGGCATATTTATATATCATTACAACATAAATGCATATATATTTACACATATAGCTAAACAGGAAGTCAGTGAAGCTTCCAATGAATTACATAACGTAAATAACTCATTGGAAGCTTCAGTTACTTCCTGTTAAATTACAGATAATCTGAGTTATTCATTATTTATACATACTTATATTACATACATATACAAATACATTACAATATATAAAGTTAAAGGCATATGAAGTGCTTGAAAGAGAAGCTATACAGAGAGCAAAAAATATTAAACGCTAAATGTTTTCAAGGCACGCTTTTAATTTTATACACCTAGGTCTCATTTTATGCAGTAGATAGTTTCCTCAGAAAATGCACATAAAAGAAATCACACAAAAATAGACTTAACTTATCTTGAAAAATGGGGATAGGGGTTGTAATTTTCAGAAATCGCATAAAAGCAAAGCAAGAATGAAAAATTACTTTAAAATTCGCATTAAAAAAATAAGAAAATAAAATATGACTAATAAAAAATTTCAAATATTTGAAAAAAAAAAATACAAGACAAACTTTTTTTACTTTTTTTATTAACTACAGTATTTAATTTTACATTTTTTCATACATATTTTAATCATAAGCGGTTATTTGGCCATTTGACAATATGCGTTCATTTGTGAACTGTTAAGAAATCAGATTCATCATGTGACATACAACTATCACCACTTTCAGTCTTGAGCTGTGTTGATGGTTGTTTGTTTCTATATTAAAAAAATGAGATCATAATCAAAACAAAAAGATTATAGATTATCATTAGAAAGATTATTTTCAGTTTATAAAATCAATAAAATCTTCATTATTATTTATTTTAAAAATCTAAAAAATTATTTATTTCTGTTATAATTAACAAAATACGTTTTAAAAGTTTAAAATTTTTGAATATTTATTGTGATATTTTTATATGTAAATATAAATCTATTATTATTATTTACTCATTAGTATAAGTAGGTTATTTACATAGAAGCTAATATTCTAAATACAGCTTCAGGCCATATTCACGTTAGCTGCTAATATAACGTTATATTTTTGAAAAAAAAAAAGTATTTCAAGTCAAAATAAGTTATTAATAATTTAAATTTCTTGATATCTAATAAATATAGTGAAATATGAAAGATATTAAGAAGAAACATGAATCGCATAACTTCAAAATCGCATTAAAATAATCCGTATAAAATGAGACCCAGGTGTATATTATAATATCAAGAGAGAAGTTTAAAATTCCTAATAGTTTGTAAATACATTACATATATGTGGACCTTAATGCAGAGGTAGTCCATCTGCCTACCATGTTTATGATCTGGCCTTGAACCCAGACAACAGTATTGAACAATAAATGGATAATACAGGTATATAATAAGCCTATATTTCAGTTATTATTCTTAGATAGTAAAATAAGGATAGTGGATTGCTCACATCTTCACCACACAGTATTTAATAAATCTTAAGAGGGTTGTCTTTAACATTTCTCTAGAGGGCCTGCTGAAGAGGCTTTTGTCCTGTTTATCGACTACTTATCTTTTTTTATCTTTACCTACATTCATAATATATTTTTCATATTTAAAGGAGGGACAGGGGTTTGAAATAAAGTAGTAAAATAAATTGTTTTAAAAACTGATGTGTTTTTTTTTTAATGATTTGTAAATGACATGCTTTTTATTAAATACACTTAAAATAAAATCAATAAGCTGTCCTAAAGAGAATTCACTTTAAAACTTGTATATATTTTTTAATATAGCTTCTTTTTAATTTAAATTTTGTTTAAACTTTTTTTATTTAAACGACAATAACAAAAACATCAATAAGTAGAAAATATTTTGAGATTAATGTATAATTCCTTTCTGTTATCAAATATAAATATCCAGGTGTTAATTTTAAATTTAATATTTTAACAATTAAATTACCCTTTGCAATCAAGTGTAGCGACAGAGTATCAAACAGTAGAATGTGGGATTCTGGGATCGATTCTGGTGCTGGCATTTCTGAAAAGCCATCTAGTTTTTTTTTTAAAAACTTAATACTCAAATCTATACCTTTAAAGTGTTACATTAGAATATTATTTATAAAACACATTTGTTGTTTTCTGTTTTGCTCAACCGTTTGTTATATCTTAAAATATTAGGATTGTATTTTTTACCTGTGAAAAAAAAATATCAACCTGCAATCTTATACTTATATATACGTATGCATGCCTTATATATGTGATAGAGATTTAGTTATAGATTAAACTAGTACTTAGCACCATCGGATGGGTAAGATGCGCCATTGTGCAAGGTAAATTTTAGTGCTCCCCTTCCCCCACTCTGAAATAAAATTTGTGAATTAAAAGACAATTTTTTCCAGTGCTTTCTCAAGAAAAACTTGAAAATATGGCTTTAGTCATTTAACATGTTAGGTAAATATCTTATGTGTTTATACATTTTTTTTTCTTCTATAAAATAAACCTGGAGAATAAAAAACACCTGCAAAAATAAAACAAATTAATGTTTAAAAATTTTTTTTTGAAACAATAAAGAATATCTTAAAATATTTAGTAAATTTGAAATTTTTTCTTTCAAAAGTTTTCAGATTATATTTTGGACAATCCAATTAAATTGCTTAGTAGAGAAAGTATCTGCAAATAAAATATTGTTTTAAATATATGTTTTTATCATATTTAAAAGAACTACCACACAGACCCATGAAAACATTGCACTCTTCCCCTCCCTTCTCGACTGGCTCTGATATTACATAAGTAATTCTAGTTTACTCACCTGGTTATTACAAAATATTACCTACAGTCAGAATATGCTTATTTGGAATGCTTCACTTTTGAGCTCCATTCTACATTGTGAGGAGCAAAGAGATTTCGGCTTATCTTCCATTATTTTGAAAACCCATTGCATAAACTTATTCACATTTTCTATTAACAAAAGTATATTTTTTCATTAATAAAATATTTACACTTTTATTTTTTAAGAAGTGTTATTCCACTATTAATAACTATAATTTATTATATATTGTGACCTTTGACTTTGCCAAGAAAGCTAGTGTTTCGTTGTTGTGGATATTTAACTAAAAAAAAAAAAATATGAGAAGAAATTATTAAGTCAACTATCCCTGCAAATTATATAATCATAGACAAGGCTAAATAGACAATGATTAAAATATTTATGTCATGAAGAGATAATAATATGTTTTTAATTGATTGCTTTGCTAAAATATATAATTAAAGAATATGTTAATAAGTTAAATCTAAAATGTAGCTAATCATATTAGAGAAGTTTAAATTATTTACACAAGTTAGAATAACTAGATTAGTACTAATACTAATTAAATGTTAAAATTTAAGTAGTTATTATAATTCAAATAGAATCTTTTATTTAAATTAATTCAGAATAATAATCAGTCCATTGTCTATATAATAGTATCAAAATTAAGTTAAGAGATTAAGCTAAATAGATAAACAATATTGCTATTCAAAGAAACTTTAAATTTGATAATTAACGATAGGAAATGATTATTAAATGTGTGAGTGAGCGTGCTTGCAATAATAATTTAAAATTTTTATTTGTTAATGGAAATATTTCTTTAGTTTCTAATATTTAATATTATTCTAGAGTATTTTTGTTTAATAAAAAGGATTAAATAAAATGGTTAGTAAACCTCTACAATTATTCATTCATATAATTTAAAAGAATTTAAAGAAGTTAATAAAGTTAGATAATATTTATTTTATATTTTTATTATTTTATTTTAACACAGTAATTTGGTAGTTGTAAAATTCTTAGATTGTCACGTGATTGTCTGGCTGTCTTGTTACTAAATTTAGAATCTATAAAAAAACCAATCAATTATTGATTTAAAGATGGAAAAATCAAGAGGAAATGATACATGTTTGGAAAGAAGTGTATTAAAAAAGAGCAGGAGAAATGCATTAAAAGGGCAATGGCAGCAAAAGGAAAGGAGATTGAAGAGAAAAGTTTATTTTCCTGCCACCCATAAAAATTTGCAGATGAAGTTTAAACCTTGAAAAGTAAAAATAAGTAATGGAGAAATTTTAATAAGTTTTTTGTTGTTGTTAAAGGTAAAAATGAATGTGCAAAACTATATCAGATACTATAAATAGTCAAAATAAGAGTCATAAATCATATGACCCTATCTATCTCTTAAGCTTGTAAGTTATAAACATTGAGGATTGCCAATTCCTCTACAAGCTTTATGATAAATGCTTAGCCAGAGCCAGCACTTAAAATATCTCTGTCAGGAACCCCCCAAACCCCTGACCATGGTTTCATGCTTTGGCACTCCTCAGAGAGGTATCAGGATAGATTCAGACACTAGATCTAAAAATACCAACCCAAAAACTAAGCACTTATCTAAAAGTTATCTATTGAGTGGAAAATCTGAAATTTTCAGACATCTACATGTCTTTGAACCCAGCTATCCAACTCAAATAGCAATATGGGGCTGATAGATCTTCAACCATAGCATACAGTAGTAGTCTTAGCAATATAAAATTGCATAAGACTTAATGGCAGAGACTATAAATAGTCAAAATAAGTCATAGATCACATGACCCTATCTCTTAAGCTTGTAAGTTATAAACATTGAGGATTGTCAATTCCTCTACATGCTTTTTGATAAATGCTTAGCCAGAGCCAGCACTTAAAATATCTCTGTCAGGAACCCCCCTCCACACCCTTGACCATGGTTTTGTGCTTTGGCACTCCTCAGAGAGATGTCAGATACTGGTTCTCATCCAAAGTTAATCAGGGGATCTAAATCAAATATTAAAGGAAGAATTTATAAACAAGATTTCATTTGTCTTAAAATGATGAAAGCACTGTCTTCTGGAGTCAAAGTGTTACAGGTATTCTGTTTAACTTATCCTAATTCAGTTAAAAGCTTTATTCATTATGATCTGTAAATTTCTTATTTGGTAGCAGAAGTATTGGAATTTTATGTTGGTGTTAACTAGAATAATTATAATATTCTGCTATAACTTGTTAAGATAATGTGATTTATCAGAATCTTTTAAAATGTTTATTGTCTTTTGTCTCAGATAAAAATTCTTTAAAAAATAATTATTCATGAAAGAGAAAACCATTGTTATGAATACTAATGATTTTATTATTGCAGTAATTAAATAATTGCTAATCATATTGACTTAAATGGAAAAATTTGATTGATAAAGTTATTGAGACTTTCATTTATACATTTATATTCCTAAATTTGGGCAAATAATTGATATATAGAATTTATGTCTTCCATAAAGTATTAATAATTAACAGAAGATTTTTATTTTCTATGAAACAACTGTGCATAATAGTTACTTTAAATATGCTCAAAGTTAGAGAAAGAAGTTTTAACCTAACTACTATGAAAACATATTATATGTAAATGTTCCATTCAGAAAAAATTGCTTAATTGTAGAAGAGATATATGTGATAAATGTTTATATTAATATTATTTAAAAATCTACTTAACTTGAAAAAGAAATATTATGGCCAAACCGCTACATTAAATATTGTGTTGAGAGAAAACCCTACTTGAATTGGAAAAGGAGAATATGGATTAAATGCTAAATTAAAAATATTTATCTAACTTAAGTGAAATTAATGTGAGAAATGTTGAACTGTTCTGACCAATATACGTGGAATAATTTGTGAAATAATGGCCAAAGTATTGCTATGTTCTTTGTTATAAGAGGTATATTTATAATGAATATATGTTTATAAAAATGATGTATATTTTTTGTTTCTTTTAATTTTCTCAGGCTACATTTTTATTCAGTTACATTTGACAATTATTATTACTTTATCAGTTTTATGCATCAATTTAGTTTTATATTATCAAGAGTTTAGAATTAATTCCTCTGTAGTATATGTGATATGGGTAATCTGACCATTGGGTATTTCCAAGGTTTGTGAATTTTATTTCCACCTTGATGGTTTGGAAATTGAACTTTGCTCTCTCATTATTGTTGATATTGAAATAATTTAATATTTTATTAGAAGATTAGAAGATTTTCCTTGAGTGATTTTTCTCATATTTATGATTGTAATTGTGTTGGTTTATTCCTGTATTATATTTGTCTAGAGACAAACTCCTAATGTATATTTATTGCTCTCAGAAAGTAGGTGCTTATTCTGGGTTTATGCTATCACTAGTTTTAGTGCTTTAGTAGCATTTCCTTGGAAGTTTTATTACTATATATTTACCACCACACATAAGTTTTGTTATTATAAAGTGTATCATCCTCTTCAGGAACATGTTTAACTTCCTAAGTGTAGGTTGACAGTTTTGATGTATAATCTGTTTTGCTTTGCTTTGTCAGTAATACATGAAATGAAACTAATAATGATTTATTCAAAATTATAAATTTATATTATTAGTCTAAAATAAGCCATGTGCATCATAATTATCATTCAGAAGTAAGTTATCACTGAACTGGTAAGATCTCAAGATCGTTTAGCTTTACTCATTGTTGGGACAAATAGAATAGAATGTGTGGGTGTATACATGTAACCTCTGAAAATAATTAAAGGATTTAGTAAACTTTAATAGTTAACCATAGTTAATAATAATGCATGGTTGATAAAGGCTTTAGATTATAAAATTATAGCATTATTTAGGACAGATGATTGTAGAAAGATGTAACATGTATCATAAATTTATTAATAATAAAATAGATATTTAACTTGAAGAGTAAATTTTCTTATAATAATTTTTAACTGGTCAAATGTGCTTGTCCACCTAAGACCATTTTTTGGTAATGAATATTTAATTCAGTCATGTAATGTGTTATTTTGAGTAAATTTGAAATTGTAATGTATTCTCCTGTAAGCATTTATGTAAGACTATTGTTTATAACTTACAAGCTTAAGAGATAGGGTCATGTGATATATGACTTATTTTTGACTATTTATAGTCTCTGCCATAAGTCTTATGCAATTTTATATTGCTAAGACTACTACTATATAGTATGGCTGAAGATCTATCAGCCCCATATAGCTATTTGAGTTGGATAGCTGGGTTTGAAGACATGTAGATGTCTGAAAATTTCAGATTTTCCACTCAATAGATAACTTTTAGATAAGTGCTTGGCTTTGGGTTGGTATTTTTAGATCTAGTGTCTGAATCTACCCTGACACCTCTCTGAGAAGTGCCAAAGCACAAAACCATGGTCAAGGGTTTGGGGAGGGGTTCCTGACAGAGATATTTTAAGTGCTGGTTCTGGCTAAGCATTTATCATAAAGCTTGTAGAGGAATTGGCAATCCTCATTGTTTATAACTTACAAGTTTAAGAGATTGGGTCATGTGATATATGACTCTTATTTTGACTATTTATAGTCTCTGCCATAAGTCTTATGCAATTTTATATTGCTAAGATTACTACTATATGGTATGGCTGAAGACCTATCAGCCCCATATAGCTATTTGAGTTGGATTGCTGGATTTGAAGACATGTACATGTCTGAAAATTTCAGATTTTCCACTCAATAGATAACTTTTAGATAAGTGCTTGACTTTGGGTTAGTATTTTTAGTTCTAGGGTCTGAATCTACCCTGACACCTCTCTGAGGAGTGCCAAAGCACAAAACCATGGTCAGGGATTTGGGGAGGGGTTCCTGACAGAGATATTTTAAGGGCTGGTTCTGGCTAAGCATTTATCATAAAGCTTGTAGAGGAATTGGCAATCCTCATTGTTTATAACTTACAAGTTTAAGAGATATGGTCATGTGATATATGACTCTTATTTTGACTATTTATTGTAAATATTTTTTAAAATTCTTTGTAAGAGACTTCCATAATATTTTATATTTATAAAAATTTTGTTCATTGTAAATAAATGTTATTTTATTGTTTAATCTGGTGTAGTATCTTTGTGGTGTTCTAAATCCATATTCAGAAATCTAAAATTATATATTTTATCACACAAATACTTTGAAATATTTATTCAAGGTACAGACGCATAAATTACATGTTAAATTATTTAACTGATAATTATTTTGCAGATACAAAGAGTTCATTAAATAAAATATTATTCTTTTAATCTATTGATCTCTATAATTTAAAACTGTGATTTATTTCATAAGACTGTATTTATTATCAATTATTGATAATAATTGATTTCCATGCAATAAATTTATTTCTGTTGTTGAATATTTTGAATGGACATAAAAGTCCTTTCCCACCCTTGGTATTTAATAAGCTTGTAGTTAAAAGACCTCTAGAGGTCCCTACTATCGCATTTTACACGCATATTCTCAAGGTAAATATTACTTACGTAATCAATGTGCATTTAATAAATTTATAATTACAACTTGGTATTTAGATGATTATATTATTCCAAGTTTAGAGTATGATGCAATTTTGTCTTAGTTAAATTATTTATTATATTATTATTATTCAATAAGTGGTAGATATTAACTCGTAGATTAAGTGTATGTCTTCTCATGTTTATCACTAGAAAGTCATTCATTTACTAACAACATATTCATGAAATAAATATTGAAAACTTAATATTAAATGTAATATAAGAACCATGAGAATATAATACTATAATTCTACAAATACAAATATATCTATTGCCAAAGAAAAGCAAAGTCTCATAACAAATCAGCAAGAGTTATAAAAGCTGACTATTAAATATGTATCTGCTCATGGCAATATGATGGTGAAGAAGGAATTAGAGATGTAAGAGTATGTTGGAGTGGGGATGTTGGAAAAGATTTATTATAAAAGAGAAATTAATTGTACTCTTGCTACTTTGTGATTTGTACTACGAATACTGAAAACTTTTTAAAGTTTTGCAAGAGTGAGTTGAGGTTTCTCATCCTCTTAAATTTATTTAAGTATACTTTATAATGTTTGTTGAAGCTCTATGTTCTTAGTATGAATTATTGTGGTAGCAAAAGAGCTCTGAACATAGCCTTAGCTAGATTGATAGCTTGATGGCTTTAACTTATTAGCCACCATTGTTAAGTTTAATAGGTTGATCCATCTTTTCCTAGGTACAATATATGTAGTTTGATATTTTAAAATTTCTTACTTACATTGTTTATTGTATAACTTATATTTTATTAGGACCACCAAACAATCATATAAGTCAAAGACTATTACATTGCATTACTGAAGCAAATAAGAGCAACAATTATGGTAATTTTGAATATTTCAATGAGACTTAGTAGCATATAAAAATAGATAATAGTTAGTTGCTTGTAAGATCATATGATGATCATGTATACCAGAAGTAACAGCTTGAAAATAATTCAGGAAAATTTAGGTCTAGATTTTATTATCACTCTGCTAAACTGAAGGATCCTGTAATTAATTGATTCTTATATCATAAGAAAGTTATCTTTCCTTAAATTAGATGTAAATAAATATGATGACAAT
Source organism: Epiperipatus broadwayi (assembly GCA_028023455.1). Lineage (NCBI taxonomy): Eukaryota > Metazoa > Onychophora > Udeonychophora > Euonychophora > Peripatidae > Epiperipatus > Epiperipatus broadwayi. Next base: position 8,682,165 of record JAQFVV010012403.1, on the reverse strand, counting down.
TCTAATCATGTGCAATACATTTTGCTATGGCCTTCATAATGGAAAAAAATGATACATTCCCTGGCAATATACATGTATTTCAGTAATTCATTCAAATATAACAATTACCCAACTTATATTATAAAAAAAAATTAACACAATAGTGTCACCTAGTGTAAACTATAGTAATTATTAGATGCTAGAAAGCTCCTCACTGATGAAAATCATAAACTAGAAACAAATCTGAAGATATTAGATGAAAAGGCACTAAATACGGATTGAAATGTACAACCTTCTAAAATCTCTTAATTACTAGAGCTTACACTAGGTGGCACTATTGTGCGGAAAAGCATAAAGAAATGGTGATTATATTTTTATATTGTAATGATGATCAACCTAGATCAAAATATGAATATTAAATGCTATGGTACTTATTGTATGTGTATTGCTGTAAATCAATTACAGTAATACTTAATATTATAAATTAATTACAAATAGAACTTCAGAACTTTATACTTTAATATTGGGCTAAAATATTTTTACTGTAAAATGAACTTTAACCCAATAAGATTTTGTATATCTTTATCTCTGTCCTTTATTTGTAACTGCATCAACTTCATATTTATATAATTATTTTTATAAATTAAATACATATTTAATTTTTCATTTGTAAAATAAACTGCTTTTTACATAATAATAGATAAGACAACAAAAAAAAGTGAATTTACTTTTTTCAAATTAACTTTTTTTGTTAAGTTTGTTAAACATTTACCGTGTTATTGATGCAATTTACATGAGTATTTGAATTATTAAATTTAAAATTCATTATTGTAAAAGATTACAAAATATTAAACATTTACACATTTGTTTGATTGAATAATTTTTCAATTTAGCAGCAATTAAGTACTTTTTTTTGTTTTTAATCTTGAATCAACACAGAATTATGGGATACATAAATAAATCGAGGAGAGGGGGGTTCTTTTTTTAGAATTGATTAAATATTTTAAATATTAACGTACTTTTTTTTTTCCAAAAAGATTATGCATAAAATTAATTTAAAATAAATGTTAAATTATTTTTAATATTTAATATTTTTTTTCCAAAACATTTTTTCTTCTGAAAACAAAATATTTTCGTTATTAAATTAAATATTTGTTTTAATTTCCAATAAAATAAATAGTGGTTATGTTAAGAAAATATGAATAATAAAATATAGACTGTATATATTATGATAATGGCGAATTTGGAAGATATTGTAGGAACTTTTAAAAACATAGTTATTTTTTTAATAATTTAAATACATTATTTTTAATCACATGATTCACCACCTATGCTTACACAAGCTGTAGTAAGGGTAGGCGATGCAATGCACTATGGCTTCTTTATCGAAGTCAGGAATCTCTCGGCCACTATGCCCAGAGAAACCTGTTACCACATTACCTTCTCTTTCCCTTCCTCACCCTGTTTTCCCTATATTCTTCTCTATTCTGTTCCATCTCATTTCTACAACATCATCTTTGTTCTTCTATGGCCTTTATATCTAGATCCCCTTTATCTTTTTCCAAACCCAGCATAAAAACCAAGAGCCCACTTTCTGTATAATCACTTTGTTTATATTTATTCTCCCACAATTTCATTATTTGTACACTTTTTGCTTGTAAGCATTTACATTCAATCAACAGAGATCTAATATTTTCCATATCTTCCTTATATAACTTGCAGACTAAATCAACCACCTTCCTCCATTTATGTGTATATTCCCTTGTTGCTAATGATCCTGTTCAGGCATTAAACAGTAAACTACTTTCCTTGCTGTTATCATAAATTAACTCACACCCAATATTGTTTACTTCTATATATATATAATTTTTTACTCTCCATACTAGTTCCATTTCTCCAACTCATTTTTTTTTATAAATACATCTATTCTTCTATCCCAATCTTTGCCACAATAACACACAACAATTCTCCTAACACAATCATCCAATCTTTTATACAAGTATACTGCCATAAAAATTTTATCCAAATCTTCTGTATACTGCATTACCTTTCTTACCCATCTTGTTGCCTGTCCTTTACTCATAGCCCAATTAAATACTATTTTGGCTATTCTCTGATTATCCATAAATTGCAATCTACTGAACATTTTTATTTTGCTTTTTGCATCTCTCATATAAAAACTTGACCATCCCAATTCTCCTTGAATTGCCTCCTTTGATATCCACACATCTGCATCTAATGCATGTCTTCCTACTTCTCTTTGTACTTTTTCTAAGTAATCTAACACTCCTTTACTAACACTTCATTACCATAAGTTAACTCTGCTACTCCCTTTCATACAATTCTGGCTAATCATATTTATTATAACAATTTCATTATCAGTCCCTTTTTTTTCTTTGCTTCATTTATCAATTTTGTCTCCCATTCATCCAAGCAATTTCTCTGATTACTTAAGACAATTCCCAAATAGTTATAATAAAAATTCTTTCTCTTCTCTTTCCCCAGCATTTACCATCATTATTTTTGATTTTTCTTCACTAAATTTAATCCCCATTTCTTTACCCACCCTTGCACACATCTTCAGCATAACTTCTTATATCTTCCCTGCTAAAAGATATCAGCAAATAATAAAACTGATAATATATACTCTTCCTTACCATATATTAATAGTATCTCTACATCTCTTCCTCATCTTTCTATTGCTCTCTATTTCTCTCAAATATAACAAAAACAAGATAGGTGATATAGGGCATCCTTATCTTAATCCCATCCCATTTTTAATTAACTGATTTTATATTTTCTAATTGATATGTATAGTAATTATTTTCATACAATCTCTTAATAAGATCCACTAAGGCTATAATTCATTCCCAAATTTACTAAACTTATAATCTATTTCTATTTATTCTATCATATGCCTTTTCTATATCTATAAAGATCATATATAATTGTCTACGTATATTCCTACTTATATCTATAAGTTGTATGATTACAAATAAACTATCTCCTATATGCCTTTTCAATCTAAAACCTTCTTCCATTTATCCCACAATATTATTTTCTTCATCCATTTTGCCATTATTCCAATCACCAAATATGCAAAAACATTCTATAACATTACTGCTATCGATCTATAATTGTTTAACTTTCTATAGTCCTTATCCTTTCCTTTAAATAATAGCCTTACTCTTGTGTTATTTCAGCTATCTAAAAATTCTGTTTTCTGTGCGATCTTATTAAAATATGATAATAGATTTAATTTAGCCCCATTTTCAAAATTCATTACCATCTCTGCTGCTCATCCATCTAAACTTCTTGCTTTCCACTTTTCAATTCCTTCCCTGACTCATTTGATTCACTTTCTATAAAACAAATGTTTCCATTACCATGAGCATTTATGTTTGTTATCACTCTGTTGTTCACATCTAACATATTTTCTATATCCATTACATATTTATTTAAAATTGTCTCTAATTCTTCTCTAGAGCTACACTCTTTTTCTTCATCATTTAGTAATATTATTTCTCTCTCTCCTACATTCTTTTAACATCTTTCCAAAATTTTTGATTCCATTTCTTCCACTTTTATTAATGTCCTCCAACAATTTGCTATTTAATTTCATTCTTTATCTATAATTATCCATTTTAACACAATTCTTTTTTAAAAATACTTTTCCCACTTAATATTAACAGCATATTCACCTTCTTTGTTTTTAATAACACATTTATATTCTCTGCATGCTTTCCTCCTCTCTTTTACACTTTTACTAATTCTCACTTCTCTAATACTTCTATTCTTCTGAATATTCTCCCTAACACTCTATTTGTCACTTTTTCTACTTCACTACACTAGTCCTTATATTCATCCTCTTTCATGATTTCTTCTACTTTTATTTTATATTTTTCTAACTTATTCTTATCATTCATTCTCCAGCCACATCTTTCACTATCCTTTCTACTTTTATTACTATTTTTCATCACATTATTAACAATTTATATCATAAAGAACGTATCATTTTTACATATTCTCTCTTCATTATCAAACACTTTAATTTTCTATACTTATTCATGCCCTCTTTCTCTGCTAATACATATTATATTGTGGGAAATATATTATTTCTAGAGCATATATCTTTCCCCTCATAAATTTTTGACAAATTTCCAAAAGCTGTCCATTCTTGTTGTCCATGTCATCAATTTCTTCAATGTGCCCATTCGTGTCCCCCATAATGATTATTTTCTTCCCTCTTTTTTTTAGAAACTATATCCTTAATTAGGCATTCATATATGTTACTGTTCTACTCCATTATCATTTGACTATATCCAGTGTCCAGATATACTATAGCCATCATTCATTCTTGTCTTTCTAACATTATCTCAAACAACAAGTATTTAAATATTTTTTTGACATAACTCCTATACTACCACCACTTTTTTCTTTTCTATTTATATTCTGCCATACCAAATCTTCCAATGTAGGTTCTTTTTATTTTCTTAGATCTTTCCAGTACTGCTAATACTTCAATCTCTTCATTTTTAACTGCTTTGTTTACTTCGAGCCACTTTTCTAGTCTCCTAACATCTTGCATATTTAAATATCCAATTTAAAAATTTCTTCTTTTCTTACTATTCTTTTATAATTTCTTTTGACTCTTTCTTCTCTATTACATTTGTAATTCAGCTTGTTAATCATTAGTCTTACAGATGCATTCCCTCCTACATCTACATTTATATCTAAATCAGATACTTTGTTTACTTCTTACACCCTGACAATTCTTAACCTTTTTTTGGTAGTATTGTAATTTAAAATCCTACCCCATATAAGTTTCCCAAATTATAATATTTTTCATAAATCAAATCCTCTATTGCTTTACTTCTTTGTTTTTCTAAGTGCAATTCATCTTTTCTATATAACTTCCTCTTAGTAATAAAAAAATCCCACACATTCACAAACATAACATTATATCTCGCATAGTTTTTTCAATCTCTCATTTATAGAATATGCTCTATATAACATATACCTATTGTCAAATTTTAGTAATAATCTAATTATTCCTACTCTTCATTTAATCTTACTCAAATTGCTAATCAATTCTACATACTCATTCATTATTCTCTCTGATGGTTCTGATGAATTATTTATTCTTATCATAATATAAACATCTCTACTCCCTTGTTTCTTTACCTTATCTATAACATCCCTAATTCTAGATCCAGGCAATCATACTCTTACATCACTATTTCTATTTTCCCTTGAAATTGCGAATCCACTATCAAGACTGTCTTGTAGTTTATTTTCTCTATTTCATCCTTAGGATGTTTTTAGAATATAATGATTTAAAACAAGATTATTACTATGATGGCATTAATGAGCAACTAAGGAATACATTGCTTTGCCATATTTTTCTTGTGACATTACTAGGTATATATTTCTGAGCATAAAGATAAATGTTATACCATTTCATCCTTAACATTCTCTTCCACCTTCTGGACTTAATTATCTACTTCTTCCTTAAAACAGACAAAACTCTCTATATGTATTGCCACTCAGTGCAAGCCAGAGTAATCAATATATGCCAGAAGACTTGTGCTTAAAATCCCCATCTAATTCCTACTCATCCATTATCCCCAAACTAGTTTCTGGCTAGAGGAGCCTTGGATCTGAGAGCACTGCATCTAGATCTTAGGATCTAATGCAATCCTCCAGCAGCTACCTTTTATCTCTACCTAACTACAAAACTATAAAGCTTAAATTGAAAACTATAATATTTTCAATCCAAGCTCAGTACCTATACATTTTGGTGTCTTTGGTTCTTTAATAACCATAGCCACCCATATCCTATTAGGCAGGATTGGTTTTAAACCAATAAACATCACATGATCATCATTTCTTATGCTTGCTCTTAACTGTTATTAAAACAGGCAAAACTCTCTATATGTATTGTCACTCAGTGCAAGCCAGAGTAATCATTGGATGCCAGTAAGCTTGTGCATAAAATCCCCATCTAGTGCCTACTCATCCAATATCCCCAAACTACTTTATGGCCTTTGTCAGTGAGGAGCCTTGGATCTGAGAGCACTGCACCTAGATCATGTGATGTTTATTGGCTACTTTTTCCTTATTGTTTCTATTCATTAATTCCTTGATCTGATCACACTTCATGTTTAATGCTTTTAATTTTACTACTACTTCTTTTACCTCTTCCTCTATTTTATATATTCTTTGCCTAACTATCTCCATTGCACTTCTTATTTTGTCATCCATATCTATTGTCACTCCACAAAATATATTCTCTATATTTTTTATCTACATTTTCCTTTATTTCTCCTGTCTCTTTCTTTAAAATATCTACACTTAAAACCATTTTGTCACCTCTTTTATCACATTTATATACCATCTATACAACCATTCACCTTTTACATCCTTCCTAATCCTACTTAAGCATTTTAAACGGAAAATGTTATCACATATGGTGCACTCAAAGCATGCCTAATTTTTTTTTGATCATCACACATACATTGTGGGATATAAATGCAATTCATATTTTCATTATATTTTAATTCCCCTACTCTATATTTACATTTATGATTTTTTTTCTACTATTCAAACCTCTTTATATAAAAAGAAAAAAACCTTTTTTTTTTAAAATGGCGATTGATAAACATGTGCTCCCCTAACCTTATATCTCAAATGTTATCCTCTTTCTCAAATAAATCATACTCTCTTATTTAAATTGAAAAAAAACATTTTTAATAGCAAACCTAAAATCAAACTAATCTTACATATGATTTAGTTTTAAAGCTTCCTTGAAGTAAACACATACACCCAAAATATTTTTTTCTTTTATATTTAAAGTGGCATATTGATCACGTTCCAAATGATAGCCATATTTTCCTCGATCTTTCCAAATCCAATTAAGTCTATATCTCTGTGCTCAAACTCTCTTTTCTCACTCTCTTACTAAATAAATATTGTCCAGCAATGGAAATTTTTCCAGATGATATTAAAAATATATAAAACTTTAACTTATCTTTCAGAACAAATCAGCACATCAAAGCAGTCACATAGCAGCAGTAGCAAACTCTCTATACAGTAGTGCCACCCAGTGCAAGCCTTAGTAATCAATGGATGCAAGAATGTTTCTGCATAAAATCTGTGTAGTGCCTATTCATCCAATATCTGCAGACTAATCTCTGGTTTATGGCTTTTATTAGTGAGGAGCCTTGGATCTGAGAAGACTGCACCTAGATCTTAGGATCTAATGCAACCCTCCAGCAGCCACCTTTTACCTATTTAGTTAACTATAAAGCTAGGAGCCAAGTCATATGTGATCTGGTTTTATACCAATCCTGCTCATGGACTAATGGTGACTGTGAACTGTGCAAAACCAAAGTCATTAAAATGTATAGATGCTGAATTGGATTCAAGTCTAAACAAGTGAATGAGCTTGGATTAAAAACATTATTATGTTTTCATATTGGGCTCATAGCTTTATAGTTAACTAAATAGATAAAAGGTGGCTCTGTAAGGTTGCATTAGATCCTAAGATCTAGGTGCAGTGCTCTCAGATTCAAGACTCCTTACTGATGAAATCTTGTGCTAGAAACTAGGGACTTTTGAAGAGTAGGGACTAGTTAGAGATTTTATGTACAGACCTTCTTGCATTATTGATTTTAAGTCATAACATTGGGTGGCACTTCTATATGGTGTGTTTGCTATTGTGACATTTTTTATATTTATTATTATTTTTTAATAATTTTAGTATATTATTTTATATATTAACTTGACCCAGGGCTGATTCCATAGGTGAGGTATTTTTCTATATTTTTATTGTTCTTTTATATCATTAAAAATAGACAAATTGGCTATTAATTATTCATTTAGTTATTACAATTGATTGCACAAATAGGTTATGACTAATTTAACACATAATCTATAATATAAACAGCCATTTTTAAAAAATAGCCCGATGCAGTGCAAAGATCTCTTAAACAATCCTTCATAGAGAAACAATAATGGAAAGGAAAGTATCAAATTTGGTAATTGACAGGTAGTGACAGTTTGAATATTTTTCCATTCTTGTTTATCTCTTAGTTAAGAAAAGCTAGATATCAATTTAACAATTAATATTAAATGATTAGTTGAGTTGATTATGAGGTAAATCACTTTAAAAAATCTGCCACTTATCAAATGACGAGGATTTGAACATTTTTAATTACTAGATACCAATTTACAAACTATGGTCACTTGAGTTAGTTAGTTTATGAACCAGGTATGTGAGAAAAACATTTAAGCCTGAAAAAATGTCACTTAGCTTGGTTTTAAACCTGAGGACTTAAGAATGATAGGTCACTGTATTATCTGTGCATTATGATGTTCTAGCATCTTACAATGTATATACTTCAGTTTTTTTGGTTCTTGATAGTATCTTTCTCATCTCAATTCCACCATATTGCAATTATTCACCAATATAGAAACTTGGCCACTTTCTCTTACTATGAATGCATTTCACAAACAATTTCCATATGTTTAAACAGTCATGAAAGTTGTGTGCAGTTAATTTTAACAATTAAATCTTCAAATATTATACATAATATTTATAATTTTCATTGCTAATAGCCACTAGTAAATAAGTACAGCAATTTAAATTACAGAATTAAAAAAAAAAACTACAAAGATAGAAAGACAAAAAATGAAAGAGGAATTTTTGATGACTTTACAAATCAATATACAAGTATCTCCACTTCTAAAAATGCACATTATCTGAAAATATTATACTTATATATATATATAATAACGAAACTTAAATATATTCCAAACAATGGTAAACAATTTATAATATAATATAAATAAAAACTCATAAAGAAATATTTTCGATTATATTCATAATCATTATCAACGCAACTTTCAAAATGGAATCATCTATTACCAACCAGACATTTATTTTGTTATATATATATATATATAAATTATTTGCTAATACTAAGTAATCTGATCAAAGAGTTAGATTAGTAATAATTAATGAATTGACTGTGATTTACCAGTTGATTATAATATAATTAGGTAGCTCATCTTTCAATAGATAGCCTTTGAAAAATTGTAATTGCATCATGTATAAGATTCTAGTATTTTCCTCCACACTTTGTGGAATTTGTGGGCAATGATTTGCTTTATCTATCTTCCCACCATATTGGAATGCAACTACATGATTGATAATCATTAAAAAAATTTTTTGATGAGCTTTTATAAAGTTGAATTACCACACTATGTTCCATTATTAGCATTGGCAGTGTCCAACGTTTCTAAAATATATACATTAGTCCTGTGAACAATGAAGGAACTTGGAAGCATTATTAAATGGAACAGTATCTTAAATGAATTCATAATTTTCCATATGATTTTTTGAGTGTCTATGTTATGTTAGCATAAGTGGCAACTAAAAATAAAACTTGATCAATTTTAATTTGCTGACTCCTTAAATATTTCATGAAGACAATTTTGTCTTTGGTATTCTTGTTATTGCAATATGTCTACATATTTTTGATCACAATGCAAATTATTTATTATGATGGAACTCAGATTTTCAAACTTATCTATCACTTTAAAGCCTGTTATACTTTTGAGAGAATTCTTATTGGTATAATCTGTAATCATGATTTTGATTTATATTTACCTCAAAATCTTTTGTTTTTCTTTTCTTTTATAGTTATTCAATGATATTTGTTAACTTTTCATCATAACATTCAAGATCAAAACACCATAATCATATCTAAAACTATTCATGTTTCTCATCTGCTATCCTACCATCATAACCTATAAGAACACTGCATGGTAATCTTATTATAGGCACTAAATGGGGGCTATTCATCCATATCATAGCACCTGCCTGCATCTTAAATTCTGTTAATAACATTTTATCTCTTTTGATGTTAACAGAATTAGATTGGTAGACATGTTAGACAAATTATACCAGATTCAAAGATTATCCCCAAGTCCAGAGTATTTATGAAAAGTTTTTCTTTAGTTCACAAAATGAACATATTTTAATAATATGTTCCATATCTTTTTCAATTATCTGATGAACTTTTAATAGCTAATCTGTCTCTTCTAAGTATTTATCCCATTTTCTCATTGAACATTTGTGAAAGAGTGAAGTAGTTTAGATATTAATTGTGTATTATTATTTACCTGCATGTGATATTAAGATTATAATGTTGTATTTATTACAATCAGTTAGGTTACTTTTCTTAAAAAAGTAGATAAAATGAGTAGCACCATTCTTTTAATCAGATTCTGGTTTTCTGAATATTTGACCAAATTTGTGGATGATTTCATATACACTTAGCCCAATAGTTTTTATAATTTCTGGTGTTATTCCAACTACACCAGAAACTTTCTATTTTCAACTTAGCTACACTTTGTTTAAATTCTAATCTAAGAATATTTGGTTCTAGAACATTTTTTTCAATTGATCTTCATGTATATATGGTAAGATAGAAATCATAGCAAAGATGATAACTATATTCTTCCCTTACTTCAGCTATTTCAAATCTGTTTGTAAGAATGTCCTTTAAACAATACTAATTGTCTATTGTTGTTGTTGTTTTGAGTATGAATTCAAAAAAGTGATGCAGTTAGACTAATGTTAAAATTGAATGGTGTTATTGTTCAGGAGTTCATATGAAGTTTAAATGTGGGAAGCAACAGAACTGAAATTGGCTTGAAGACCTCATGCTCTAGTCTGATGCTCTACCACTACCCCAATTCTGATCATTGCTGAAGTAATTCCTTGAAAACCTTTTACGTAGAAGAAGTTTATAATTTTTCAATTATTATGAAAAAGTTTATAATTAGTTTTAGCATTACATTTTCTACTGACATATGACAAAATTGCTTTTTGCCGATGAGTCCAATGAAGGATCCCAACAGACATCCAATATTTAATTTTTTGTGATATTATTCTGTTTGCACTGATCTCAATTTCTTTGAATATCTATTTGTTAATATTAACTCGCTCTTTCTCACAATCTTGATTAATATTAAACTCCTTTAATCATTGAAGGACATTCTGAAAGTCTGATGTTTATGGACATCTCATTATTTTTTGATAGACATTTCTATTTATATAATCTAATTAAAAATTTTAAATAAATCTTTAAGAAGACATTTTTATTATATTTAAATCCACATGTAAAATCCAATCAGTACAAGTTCATGTTAATAGTTTCACATTTATACACTGCAGAGACCTGAACATAATTACATATGTCACCATTTTTTTCTCACTGTTTTTCTTTCCTCACATTTGTAATATAGCTCTCAATTGATAAGTGCAGTAAGAGAAAATATTTAAAATCTCTATCCAGAACATTCCTATCTCCAGACCAATTGTTTTTGAGCTTATGGCTCACCTCAGTGAAGAGTTAAAATATTCAGACACTAGATCTAAAATACCAACTCAAAACCCAGCACTTATTTCATACTTAATATTTAAGTAGAAACTCTGAAGTTTTCAGACATGAAAGTGTCTTTTACTCCAACTATCTAACTTAAATAGCTATATGGGAATGAACCAAATTCAGGTCTACCATATATTAATAGCCTCAGCATAGCCAAAGTCTTAAACGTAAAATTATAATTATTATCTCATATCTATATGTTCAGTGACTTTTCACCCATCAGGTTGACCATCCTTCCCATTTTTTAAAAAAAGTAAAGATTTCTTGCATCGAAAATAATTTTTTCATGCGTCATTATAAGCAATTACTATTCACATTACTAATTACACTCGTGTTCAGGTGCCATTAAATATAAATAATTGAATGACTTATTATTTTGGAGTTTATAAGAAGATTAAATAACAACGGTACAATTCTATCACTGCATCAAACATAAATTTAAAAATCTAATGGCTTGGGAGTTTCTAAGAAGTCTGAGCAGTAAAAGTGATCTTGAATTAGTCTACTAACTTACCACTGGAACAAACCAACAATGTAGATGTCTATTGCTTATATAAGACAGAAATACAACTAAAATGGTTTTTGTAGTTTAAAAGTGAACTAAAGCTTTATACAATTTAAAATAAAATGACATGTTATAGTTTAATAGAAGCATCCTTTCTATTTGTTTAGCATTAAAAAGAAATATAAAATCAAATTAATATTTTAAACAAATTACAAAATCAAAATTTTAACGATCACAAGTTCAGACATTTTTCAAATATACTAATTTTTAAAAAAAATGTTGCCATGGTTAATTGTTGCTTAAGTAAATTCGTTGACAGCTGGAAAAACTGAATGCGAAATTAATATTTAAAGATTTTAATGAAATCAAACTTATTGTTTTTTTGACAGTAGCCCATTTCATAATAATTTAATTAGCAGTAATATTTGAAATTAAATTACACGTCTGTTTAATGTATGTTAAGGTTATATTGAAATAATTACCAATTTTTAGTTATTTATATTTGAAATGCAAAACATAAAAATTTAAAAGTATCCCCTTGAAATTTATCCACTTTCAGATATTACTAAAATATTCTATCTTGCTCTATCTAATTCGAATATCTTGATTAGATTATTGTTATATATATGAACATAATGAATGAATTTAATTATAGAATTAAATCTGGATAGAATGCATTTGGTAAAATATCTTTTTTTTTTCTTTTCATGTGTCAAAGCATCGGCCGGGAAGCGAATCCGCAAACCCGGGACAACTGCTTGTAAGGCAGCTGTGCTGATCATTCGACCACCAACGCCTGACTAATATCTTAATATCTAAAGAAAATATATACGTGTATTTAAAAAGAAAGGGTTACAATAGATACGTTTTATCACTTTTTGTATAAGGATCTGAAATTTGGATGTTTAATAAAAGACTTACAGAAAGACTTCAGACTATACAATGAAATATAAAAAGATGTATGTTGAGAGTAGAAAAGAGAAATTGAAAGTGGCACATATGATTGAGAGAAGAACCAGATATTACTGATGCCATTGAAAGAATTAAGTGACAAAATGGAACTGGGCTAGAAATGTTACTAAAAAAATGATAAATGGATTAGATAAAACCTTAAACTAGATTCCAAGAGAATGTAAATGATCAACAACAACAACAAAAAAAAGAATGTCACATCAATAGATGAGATAAGAATGTTTGCTGGAGGGATGTAGAAAAGTGAAGCTAAGAATTTGGAAAAACTGAATTAAAATTGAGAAGATTATCAATGAAGAATTATATTGGCGATCACTGAAAATAATTATGATGATGATTTAATATAATTTTTATGTTATTAAATCAAAAATATTTGGATTAAAGTGTTTATGTTTATATGCAATGAACTTCAATAATGTGCTAGATATAAACAATGTTTCGTATATATATATATATTTAAAATATAAATAAATATCACATGATCACTGTTTTTATGCTTGTTCATAACTGTCATTAAAACAGGCAAAATTCTCCATACAGTATTGCCACTCAGTGTAAGCCAGAGTAATCAATGGATGCCAGAAGGCTTGTGCATAAAATTCCTATCTAGTGCATACTCAAGCCAGAAATTAGTCTGGGGATATTGGATAAGTAGACACTAGATAGGGATTTTATGCACAAGGCTTCTGGCCTCCACTGATTACTCTAGCTTTCACTGAGTGGCACTACTGTATGGAGAGTTTTGTCTGTTTTAATAAATGTTTTTAAGCAATTATTTTATCTAGCGCCGTGTTTACAATTACATTACATTCAAATATCAGCCTTTCAAGCTAATTGAGCATGCGCCTTTTGAGAGTGTTAAATAAATGAATACTTTCCTCTTTTTGGATTGAAGAGAAAAGTATTCATTTATTTAACACTCTCAAAAGGCGCGTGCTCAATTAGCTTGAAAGGCTGATATTTGAATGTAATATAATTGTAAACACGGCACTAGATAAAATAATTGCTTATTTACTCATAATTAAGTTTCAGTAAGAATGACGTTTAGTAAATTCTAAGCAATTTTACCAACATCATTCAGTCAAAAAACATCGTAAATAGTAATTTAAAGTGAGAATTCTACTCACGCTCTCCTCAACAGTTCTTCAGATTTGCTCATATAAAAGAATTTGAGTTGTAGGAATAAGAGGATCCTTTTTATTCCTGCATAAATACCATATCTTGGATTGAAGAGGAAAGTATTCATTTATTTAACACTCTCAAAAGGCGCGTGCTCAATTAGCTTGAAAGACTGATATTTGAATGTAATAAATGTTTTTATAAATGAGTATTTGGCAACTTTATTTTATAATTAAATAATTTAATTTTGTATTTTAGAATATGTTGGTGTAAAACAAAATCCATTTGCATATCGATAAACATCAAAACAATACTATAGTCTTTACTTTTGCAAGGTTTAAAATTCAATTTTTTTTTCTAAATCAGATTAAGTATAAATAAACTATGGCCAAATAGAGAAAGTCCATATAAATAAGATTAATAAGATATTAATTTAGATTCTTCTTATTCTTTCTCAGGGTAGCAAATGAACTTCTATATATCTTCTATTTCAGATATTAAATCAGCAAACATTGAATTCTAAAAAGGGACTGATAACACAGGATTTATATTGAGATTGCCCATATTTAATTATTGCTGGATACTAGTAAAACAAAAGACATATTAAGATAGGAGAGTTATAATGATTTTCTATTATAGTTACCAAAAACAACATCAATAACACTATCAGTTGTGAGTTATAGATATATCTGTTAATGATTATCCACTACAGCAATAATACTTTCCAAGACTTTTATTGAACTGATTACTTCCAGTTATAGATAAATGGTTACCAGAAACTCAGTGTGATTTTAAGGAATCAAGAAGCATTGTATATATGATTTTTGTTGCTTTTACATCATGGAATGAGAGAGTGTTATTACTACAAATAAAAAATCAGGCATTTGAAATGAAAACAGGTGTTAAACAGGGTTGTATACTTGCTCCAACTTTGTTCTCAGTTTTTATAACAGAGGTATTTGGAATTGTTTATAAGTGGCTTAATCAGCCAGAGATTCAGATACAATAAAGATTTGATGGTGAAATTTTTAATTTGAATTGGTTAAAAGCAAAAACAAGATCTTTATTTTAATGGATTCTGGATTTACAGTGTGTTCTATTTTTTCCATTTCAAAAGAAAGCTGGCCAAAGTAGAAAATCATTTAACTTTCTTATGTAAATGTAAATCGGAAGGGATAATTCCTAAAGGTTTGCAACTAAAACCTCCAATTCACTCTCAGAGAGTTGAGAAAATTACTCAGAGAGCAAGTGAAGCTCTATTAAGAGAAAGAATAAATGCTTGAAGGTTTTCTAAGTATTAAACAGTGCATTCAATTAATAATGTGAATAAACTTACTGACGATGACTACATGTGAGTTTTTCATACAGTAAGAAGATTATATTCTATATTACATGAAAAAATAAAAAAATGTTATAAGAAGACACTTGCTAACCTATATGGGAATATCAAAAATCATAATGTACTAAGCAATGTAACAGCTTCATCTGTTAAAAATCTAAGTTCTAAACATCTAACAGATACTGAAATTTCTGTTCTAGAAAGAGGATTAAATGTTGCTGTAACACCATCTAATATCCCCTTATTATATATAATGGCAGTCACTGAGGAAGTCACTCAAAAATTACCTTTAGAAGAAGCAGCAGAATTGACAAGCAACAAAAATTGCAGTCAAACATATCCTATGGGGAGAGAAAAGCTATTAAATCTCTCAAAGCAGATAAATCTATAATTATTCTCCCTGCTGACAAAGGCAATGCAACAGTTGTAATGGATACAACTGATTACAATAACAAAATACAAGAACTCCTCACAGCAGGCCAATATAGAAAAATGGCAAAAGATCCGATACCAAGTACGAAAACAAAATTACAAGCATTACTCAGAAAGCAT
This sequence comes from Epiperipatus broadwayi, assembly GCA_028023455.1. Classification (NCBI taxonomy): domain Eukaryota; kingdom Metazoa; phylum Onychophora; class Udeonychophora; order Euonychophora; family Peripatidae; genus Epiperipatus; species Epiperipatus broadwayi. Next base: position 8,666,240 of record JAQFVV010012403.1, on the reverse strand, counting down.
CGCAAGTACTTTACAGATTCAGAAAAGAGTAAAATAACATCATATTTCAGCAAAATTCCTCATCTTTATGGTCTACCTAAAATCCATAAAGATCACGTTCCATTATGATCTATTGTTAGTTCTAGAGATTCGCCTTGCCAGAATTTGGCAAGATTTCTCCTCAAAATTCGAAGTCCTTTGGCTTTTAAGACCCAATCATTTATCAGAGATTCTAGACACTTTGTAGAATTAATCAAGAACATGAAAATTGAAAGAACTGACTTATTGGTAAGCTTTGATGTGGAAAGTTTATTCACAAATGTACCATGTGAAGAAGCATCGTCTATTGTAAGGAAAAGATTAAATGATGATAATAGTTTACAAACCAGAACACCTCTTCCTATTGGTAGCATAATGGAACTATTAACATTCTGTATAAAAACAACCTACTTTCAATATAACACAGAATTCTTCCAACAAATTCAAGGAATGGCCATGGGCTCACCATTGTCTCCCCTGATTAGCAATATTTACATGGAAGAACTTGAAACCACAGCCATAAAAAGTACTCCTTATCCACCTAAAGTTTGGCTTCACTGTGTGGATGATACATTTGTTGTATGGCCACATAGTGAAGCATTGCTACAAACTTTCTGGACACACATCAACAACATATCCCCTTCAATTAAATTTACAATAAAACCAGAACAAGAACAAAAATTGGCATTCTTAGATGTTCTTGTGACAAGACTGTTTCATGGCAAAATCAAAACTACAGTTTACCGAAAACCTACACATACAGGAAAATATCTAGCCTATACATATAATCACACCAGAAACACAAAACATGGAGTTATACTATCACTGTGGAAGAGAGCAAAAGAAGTTTGTTCAGAAACTGGCAATTTGGAAAAAAAAAAGATCTATATAGAACAAACTCTTAAGAAAAATGATTATCCATCAGCTGTTATTAAGAAAACATTTAATAGACAACAAAAAGAACCATCAACAGAAAAGACAATTATTGGTACTGTAGTGTATCCATACATTCTAAAAATAGCAGACAAATTAAGGAAAATCTGCAATCAGTATAATATCAGAACAGCTTTCCATAGCCATACCACACTTCGAGGAATTGTAACATCTACAAAGCCTAAACTTGAAATGCTGCAAAAAAAAAAACTGCATCTATGAAATACCATGTGAATGTGAAACCAGCCATCCCATTCAAAAGTGCTTGCAAGAACATAAACATGATTAAAAGAGAAAAAACAGATGTGTCTAAGGTAGCAGACCATGTATGGACCAATGAACATACGTTCGATTGGGAAAATACAAAAATATTGGACAAAGAAGAAAAGGTACAAAGAAGAAAATTTAAAGAAGCTGCTCACATGTTAATGGCAAAAAATCCCATTAGCCAACCTAGTGTGACTATACATAATGTATGGAAACCACTAATAAACTTTGCTTTGAGGAAAAAGTGGAGAAATCAGGAGGAACCTCATAGATAAGTATATGAAATTACTACATACTGTTGCCTTTGGCAGGATGGCTCAGTTGGTTAGAGCGTTACCTTAAAATTCAATTATCAAGATTCTAAGGGCCCAGGTTCAAATTCCATGCTAGTACTGTCACTGGTCAGGCCAGCAACACCTGAAGAAGAGGGGAGAAAAATACCTCTTGTAACATTGTGTATATACTAACCTGTTTGCTGTTATATTACTAACAGTTAGTGCATATACTAACCTGTTTGCTGTGATATTACTAACATTTGTTTGCTGTGATATTACTAACAGTTGAATGCATTTGGAATATTTAACTAAAAATTAAACTTTTCTAAATACATTCAACACACATATTAGATGATGGAAATAGTCCAATATAAAAATACAGCTAGAACACCATCATCACAAACCTTCAGAAAAACACAAAGTTCTTAATGTTTTGAAGGTGATTTCAGTTTGTTAGTTAATGTTTAAAAATCTTAAGTTCTTCATCAGCCAATGACTGAAGAAAAATTCTCATCAACTTTTAGCTTGGACAATAGTCGATATGATAATATAAACCAGTTTAATCGATAGTTTTAAAAGTGGAAGAGTGTTAGATGTTGAGATCTAACACAGAGTGCAATGTTCTGATGATACTTTTAACAATTTAAAAGATGGTGTATTTTGTCATTGGGAAATAATGACTACTACTAAGTTATGTGTATACCTTATGTATGGATGTGAAACTTGGATCATCAATATAATATAAAGGTATTAGAAAAGTTTCATTTAAGGATGCTCCATACAATTTTAAAAATATACCTTATTGTATGGATGTGAAACTTGGGTCATCAATATAATATAAAGGTATTAGAAAAGTTTCATTTAAGGATGTTCCATAAAATTTTAAAAATATGACAAGATTGTAAAATCAATCAATATGGTCTTCAGCTTGCAGGATATGATACTATTAAGTCCACTATTGTAAAATCACATCTTCATTGAATTGGACATATAAAATGAATGAACAATGGAAGATTTCCTAAAAGGGTGTTTTAAGGTCAACTTGAACATGGGTTTCATAAGAGAGATCAACCCTTTCTATGTTACAAGAATTAACTCAAAGACATTCTAAAGAAGTGCTATGCTAATTGTTTCCATTGGAAAAATATGGCAGAAAATAGAATACATTGGAAAGCTACAATTAGACATGATGTTGAAATATTTCAGAAAGAAAATTTTTCTACTGAGGAAACTAAATGACAGCATCGTAAAATAACCAGTAAAGCAGAAATTTGGACAAGCATGTTTTATGTGTCATAGTTGTGATTTGCAGATTAATTTGTATAGTCATCACAAAAATCATTTTTAGAATAGTTTTTTCCTTTCTCTGTCCAGATTTTTTTTGGTGTTGGAATAGCCATACTTATTTTTTGAGTGGCCATTTTATTATTATTATTATTATTATTATTATTATTATTATTATTATTATTATTATTATTATTATTATTATTATTATTATTATTATTATTATTATTATTATTATTATTATTATTATTATTATTATTATTATTATTATTATTATTATTATCATCATCATCATCTTCTTCTTCTTCTTCTTCTTCTTTTTCTTCTTCTTAATGATAGCTGATATTCACAAGCAGATTTTTAAACTAGTTAACTCAATAATTAATTTATAAATAACAAATTTTATAATCTTAATAATTAATATTTAAGATATATTACTTACATGGTTGTACATTTATAATAATTAATAAATTAATCAGGGAAATATAGTTTATAATAGAAAAAATATCAATGCCAAAATTCATACAAAATTTCATTAAAAATTAATATTGAATTTAAGGTGGTTTTTTAGATACTTAAATATTGCATAGGATTCTGTAAATAGAATGGTAGTTAATTTGTTTTTAGATTTGAGTATCAGGAATAATAATTTTAAAGTGAATGAGAATTTTATTACAATTAAATTATTTTCAATGTCTATGGCAACATTACCCATGTATTTTTATGTTGGTTTCTTCTTGTTACAACATGCATCTCTTCAAACCTCATTGAATGGTTGGAAGTTTTTGTATTGCTCTGCTGTTAAGTGTCCAAGTCTTCTTAAAAACCTCTCTTTTCAAACACATAGACATATTTCCTTTTAATATTAAATTATTTTTAACAAAAGCACTCCAACCAAGTTTAATTCTATGATTAATTTCATCCATTGGGTTTCTATCTGTAGTAATAATCTGGCCAAAATATCTATAGTTGCTAATTTCTTCTAACTCATTATTATCATTTTTTACTTTTTTCTTTTAAGAAAATCCATTGAACATTACTTTAGTCTTTTTAATATTCAACTTTAGTCTTGCTTTATTACATTTCATCTGATAGCTCTTGCAACATTTCTGAAGCTCTAAAGCATTATTTTCAAAATCTAGATGACTTAAATAATAGTCATTGACTTTTATTCCTTTAGATTTCCAATTTAATCTGAAAAACACTTCTTGCAAAATTGATGTAAAAAGTTTCTGAGATATGAATTCATTCTGTTATACACCCTTCTCAAATGCTGTTGCATTTATATAAATATTCTTCCATATATGATAATATTCTGGATCTATACTTTGATGATCCAGAACTTTAATCAGGGAAGAAATGCTTATAGAATCTAATGCCTTTTCATAATCTACAAATCCAAAGTATAATAGGAAACTCATATCCATTGCCCCTTTCTATAACTTCTCTCAATACTTGGGGTGTGTTCTACTGTACTAAAACCACTTTTAAATCCAGCTTGTTCTTTTGGTTGATTAAAATTTAAAGTTTGCTGCAGATGAGTTGTTATTGTCTTGGTAAAAATTTTGTATAGAACTGATAAAAAATTAATAGATCTATAATTTCTAATATCTTCTTTAACACCTTTTAAAAATATTAATATTAATAATGCATTCTTCCAATCATCTGATATATTTATCTTTTAGACATTTGGTTTTTTACTTTGCCAAAAAAATTTGTTTTTCTTCACCTCTTTGTTTTTAGATATTTATAATTCCATCTTTATCTAGAGTTTTTCTCTTCTGCATAGATTTAATCGTATTTCTCACTTCTTTATTTAACATCCTGGGCAATTCAGAAGATATATTACTTGTAAGAGTCACTTTTCTTTGTTCTTTATTGATATATAATCCTTGATAGAATTCTTCTGTACAATTCATGATGTCATCTCTCTTTTTAGTAATAGTGCTATCTTTTTTTGTTATTGCAGAAATAAGTTTCCCACCAATACGAAGTGTTATTTTACACTCTTGAGACTTTTATTTTCTTCTATATCTTTTTATATTGATATCAATTCTTTTCACATTATTTTAAAAAAATTATATATTCAATCCTTCTTAATGCATCATTTTTACATATTTTCATATTTCTTCTTTTTTTCATAAATTTTCTTATTTCAATAGAAATTTTAACAGTCAATTATACCAGCTATTTTTGTTGTAATTTTTAAAAGTGTAACAGTTATCCACTAATCAATTTTGTTCAAATCTGAATCACGTCTCAATTACGTTAATATTTGAAAACAATTTGCAAGTTCTAATTTAAATCCATTGGAATGTTTTTGAAAATTAGGAATATCAACTGTAAATTTTGTCTTCTTAATTTTTCACTAACACGTATCTTACATCTCACTAATCAAAAATCATTTCCTGTGTTGAATTTATTAGGAACATTACAGTCTTGAAATACATATTTTTTATTAGTCAAAATATAATCCAATTCTGATGTATCTTCTCTTGGATGTTTCCATGTCCTTTTTGTTCAGCATTTTTCTCAAAAAAAAAAAAAGAATTCATAATAGAAAATTTTTCTTTTTCTGCAAACTCCACAAGTCTATGTCCTCTCTCATTTTTATCACCATAAACAAATTTATCTACAGAACTTTTCTTTTTCATTTGTTTACCAATTCTAGTATTAAAGTCTCTCATGACAATTTTAAGATGTTATTTGGTCTGATCAAAAGTCTTTTGTTCATCTATATAAAAATCCTCTACTTCATCATTATGAGAACTTATTGGATCATGAACATTGATTATCTGCATTTGATATCTGCTATTAAGTTGAATAATTAATCTTGCCACTCTGTCTGATACACCACCAATTTCCACAATGATGTTTTTCCACTTTTTACTTATAATGAATTCTACTCCACTTCCAATGTTTGTGCCTTTGTAGTACAGTACATGTCAATTTTTTAAATAATTTATCTCTTCACCTTTTCTTTAAACTTCATAAAGTCCAATAATGTCTCATTTAATATAAGACAGTTCTTCAAATTCTTGCAATCTCTTTTTACTTGAACATGACCTTTCTTAAACACTTTATCATCAAACTAACAGTTTCACCTGTCCTGCAGTCATCATCAGAGCTACAATATTTAAATCTATAATTAATGCACTTATATACATATTCATATACATAATTAAATGCACAATATAAACAAAAATAAATATACATTTTAATCTGCCCGTTATAAATAATCATTTCCCATTTTATTACTTTACTCTTAAAATAATTCTATCAATATTTATTTTATATTACTTTATTTTATTTTTTAAAAATATTATTTATTATAATTATAAACTTTGACATTTATTCTACTATTTAATATTTATTATTGTCATTTAGCATGACTGCCTTGCATTTGCAGGCAGTTGCCCGGGTTACGAGTTCGCATCCCGGCTGATGCTATGACACTTAAAAAAAAAAACTTCTAATTTTTTTTTTATTAAATATTTTATAATTATAAAATATTTATAATTATAATTACTTATAATTATTATTTTATAATTATAATTATAAAATATTTAATTAAAATAAGAAAAGATTAGAAGTTGATTTATAATATAAGTAAAATGACAATAATAAGTGTTAAATAGTAGAATAAATGTTAAAGTTTATAATTATAATAAATAATATTTTTAAAAAATAAAATAAAGTGATATAAAATAAATATTGATAGAATTATTTTAAGAGTAAAATAATGAAATGGGAAATGATTATTTATAATAGTCAGATTAAAATGTATATTTATTTTTGTTTATATTGTGCATTTAATTATGTATATGAATATATATATATATATGTGTATATATTAATTATATAATTATATATTTGAATATTGTAGCTCTGATGATGACTGCAGGACAATCGAAACTGTTAGTTTGATATAAATAAAGAGTATTGATAAAATGTTTAAGAAAAGTGTAAATGGTATGATATGTTAAATTAGGAATCAATACATAGGAAAAGGAAGAAGTAGAAAATTATATTACATATAATCTTGCTCAATTTTATTTCTATTTTTTCCTGCATTACTCAGACATTAAGTTTTCTATTTAGAGATCTTATTTCTTCTATATAACATTCAAACATTTTAAAACTAGTATCAGTAATTATATAAACTAGATTCATCTTTTGTGAAATGCATTATCTTTTGTGAAATGCATTCAAAATAATTGCAGAAGTTTTTATTCAAAAAGCAATGCATGTAATATTAAATTAATTTTTGTTTTTTACATTGCAATCTATTGTAACAGAACTGTTACATGGCACACAATAGCATAGTGTGTGCACAAATATATATATATATAGTCAAAAAAGAAAAGTACAAATAAACACACACAAAAAAATGTAGATATTTTCTATATTTCCTGTAGTAAAAATAATAAAGGGTTAAATAATTCTGAATTTAAAATAGAATTTTATTATCAATTAAATATTTAAATAGGTCTAAATAATATTTTTATTGAATTCTGATTTTGAATTTAAAAACAAGCACAATTTATTTTTGAAATCTTTTAATTAATGCTTATATATTATTATCTATTTTTAAAAATCTTTGTATATCACGCTTTGATAAAACTTCAAACATGCACTGAAAAGGATTAGAAAGATAAAAGTTTTTAAATTAGTGTTTTTATTACTTTAGCAATCCAAGACTATAAAAGATTGGATAAAAAGATTATTTTAGGCTGGTTTTAGTTTTTGAGTTTGGCCTTTGTTTTTTATTGGAGTTGGCTGCAGTTTATTGATGGCTGTGATAGAAAGCTGGCCAGAAGAGATGGCTTGCAGTTATACAGAGAGCTAGCATGGGGATGTAAGAATAGCTAACTGCAGACTTGGTTGGTTTCAAGAGCTATATAGATAGATACCATGAATCAGATGTAGTTGAATTCAAGACAGTAGATCCAGCTGTTCTGCTAATTCACCATGTTTGAGTTTAAATATACTTTTATGGGCGACCCAACTTCTTTGTATCCATCTATAGCTGGCATAAGATTAGATTGTTGGTCTGAACTCTAAGTGGAACCAAGAGAATGCCAACAAATTCCCTATATTATACTTTTCTGATGGTGGTAATACCTGGACTATCCTGGACTGGTCACCATCAAAAGAAATCATCAGCTTTCCACTGCTCTTTATCTATACATTCCTTAAGATGACATTTTACTTTATAACTTAAATAAAACAAGAAAATAATTTGTTTGAATCAAACATCCAAAAGAAAAGAACAATCTACATATGATTTATACATATTATTGAAGAAATTGTTTTGAGTAATTGCTTGAAAAAAAGGCATTTAAAATATAATTTAAAATGCAAGCAATACATTTGCTTTAATTAAAATCTAACAGCATTCTGTTTAATTAACCTGTGATATTAATATGTATATGTAGAATGATTTTATTTTGTGCTTATTAAAAAAAAGAGAGACACTTTAAAAGTGAAACAAACACAAATAATTTTGCTTGGATTAAAAATCTAAGGAATAAAGATTTAATTCATTGATTTTATATTTTTTAAAAGAAAAAATTGATATGTTTTTTTGAAAGACATTTTTTTTAAAAAAAAAAGTACTAATAAAGAATTTTACTTGAATTACAATTAAGAATCAAGAATCTGGAATATTATTTAAGGTGTTCATAAAAATAAAACTTTTATTATGGACCATCAAAGAATTAAATAATATAATTCCTATTTTTATATACTTTCAATATTGAATTAATTATGAAAAATATAATCTTATTATCATGACAATTTAAAATCTATAATAAAACTACCAATGTGCACATACATTTCTATGCACACAACATATATGTTAAATCAATAGTTAATTACATGTTATAAAAAATTAATGTCATTTATGTGCTATTATATATATGTGTGTGTTTTGAGTAAACCCAGTATAAGTCTTTTATATCATTAAAAATATAACTCAAAAATTTTAATCATTTATTATTTTTATGTAACAAGTCAAATATGTTCAGAAATTACACACACACATGTATGTGTATATATATCAATGAGTCAAATAGACACATCTAAGTTTTAATCAGTTTTTATTATTAAATATCAGTTCAAATATGTGTTCATTCCTGTGTACATATATGTTTATGTAAACCCATTAAAATTTTGTATTAATCTTGTAAATCACAATGTAATAACTTTTATTTTGTATGTTAATCAAAATCAGGCTTATTTTATATGTATAGCCATATTATAGAGACCTTACTTTCACTTTTTTGTATTGTTATTAACCTTTTTGTAGTTTTTTTTTTCAAAAAAGGGGCCCAAACTGTACATTTTTACAATTACAGATATGCACATATGATATCACGTAACTCAAAATATATGAAAAAGAAATGCTAATTTTATTTATTGAAAACATTATAATAAATATATATAAATCAAAAGTTTTGGATCATATACATTCTAAAATGTAAATTATATTTTATATGAAAAGAATAACATATATTTATATATTTTTTGTCCAAAAAGCCTGATGTATATAATGAGGGGTGAAAAATGAAGATATATATATGCTATCATGTGACTCAAAATATATGAAAAAGAAATGCTGTTTATTTTTTATATATTGAAATAGATTATTATAAAAATATATATAAATCAAGTTTTGATTCACATACTTTCTAAAACCTAAAATATTTTGTAAAAAAATATAATAGATATTCAAACATTTATAGATAAGAAAACATCACGTGATTTTGAAAATTTTCAATTGATAAAAACGATGCTTCATATTTTCAAAATCTACAAAAACAACCTTATTGTTTATTGCAGAAAATATAATTATAATTTTTTGAAATAGACAATATTTAGTTAGTAATATTTACTTGATTTCAAAATATTACTTGTGAGAATAAATATCAAAAAATGCGTGCAAGAATATGAAAGTTGAAGAATTATCACAGATTCGAAATATCTGAATAGAAAATCAAAGAGCTTATTTTCATAGAAATATTTTTTAAAAAAGAAAAATAAATCATAAATAATTATTATAATTTACCAATTGAAAGAATAATGCAAATTATTAAAAAAAATGAAAATTATTTTGCAGATATCAAAGTATAACGTCTTTTCTGTATATAGGTAGGTAAAAGAGTGAATATGGGGTTTACAGATTATCATCCATGGAATAATGAATAAATCATTAATTATAACTGCCATCTATGTGAAACTTTACAAACTAATACCTGATTAGTATACACATGCTGGAATTGAAAAAACAAAATTTTTCAGACAAAACTGCTGACTGTTATCAAAGGAAATTTCAAAATGCAATATTGCATTGAGTACTAATGCCACAGGTGGCGCTTCATCCTCAAAATTGCATCTAGTTCCAGGCAAAAGTTAATATTCCAGTGAATTGATTCTAAGTTTTTAGAATATTATGTAAGACATCATCTCTTGGTTACAGCAACAGTTATAGAGCTTATGTTTTCTGAGCTATATTCATGCATAACAATCTGATTATATGAAAGGTGATGTATTTTTAGTGCTTAGGGCATCCAGATATCCTGGTTGATGCTAAGAATATATTCTTTAAAGCCCCTGCATTACATTTTATTTAGTTTAATCTTATTAAAAATTTAAGTTTATAATCACCAGTACATTAAATGGTACTGAATGTCCAGATCATTGATGATGATCAGCATGTTTTAATATCCCAGCATTATTGTTTGATGATTATATATTCTAATGGATAAGAACTTAAGATGGTGCATCCAAATTAATGTGCAAATAATTGCCCAAGCTGGCAAGAGCTCGGTAGTTAGCTTGGTCTACAATAGATCCATTTCAATTCCAGTCACCAGATTGACTGTTGATTTATTGTATTGATGTAGTTTGATTTATCATTCATGATGATGAATGGTTTCTTTTGAATTTTTTTTCTTTTGAGTAGTACTTGTATTTGCTTATATTTATTTATAATGCTGGTGGATTTATGATTAATGATACTTTTAACTGATCTCTTCTGATTTAATTGGCTGATCTCTCAGACTGATCTCTTTAGAGATCTCATGCCTCTTGATATATAAAATTGCTTATATATTTTATAATATATAATATTTCTTATATATTAATTTATATCATCTTTAATTTAATACTTTAACATCACTTACTTAAATATTTCTTGTAATATATTTTTTTACTTATATATTTATGATTATTAAACATTTCTTTAATAATTAATTTGATATTTCATTTTAAATTGACTGAGAGTGGTGATGATATGCCATCACCTCCATGACCTCTCTTATACCCCATCCTGTTACATTATATATATATATATATATATATATATATATATATATATATATATATATATATATGGACATATATATATATATATATATATATATATATTGTCCATGTGAATGTAAGGCTGTTGTCTATGTGGTGAATGTATGTTTGAATGTATGTTTTTCCATAAGATTGCCATGTGTTAATTCTCAACCAATTAACAAAACTACTATGTTTATGCAAAGGAAGTAAATCCACCATTAGTAATAAAGGTTCGGAAACACATTAGTACATGTGCTTTTAACCAGAAAGATATAGTATTTAAATCATGAAAAAAATGTCATTACAATACATAAATTCATGTTTTAAATGTGATATTTAGTGAGGCAATAAAATAGATGCTATTGTAATATTGTATATACATTTAGTTTTGGTTAACATATATTTAAAGTCAAAATTGCGGCCTTTCAGACCGGTGTACAATTATAACATTTATTTATATAATTAAAAAGGCAAAACTCTCCATACAGTAGTGCCACACTGTGCAAACCATAATAATCAATGAATGTTGGAGAGTTTTGACTGTTTAATAACAGTTATGTGCTGGCATAAGAGATGGTGATCATGTGATATTTATATAATATTAAAATCTTTTGTTTAATCTACAATAAAGCTTAAAAAAATTTATTAAAGCAACTAATTAAAAAAAATCTCAATCTATTTAGGCTGGATACACCTGGTATTGTAATAAAAATGTATATTATTACAATAATGTCTTCTTTTATATATTGTACCGAAGTACATTGATATTTAATTAATTTTAAGAGTCCCATGTTTTATAATATAAAAATTTAAAATTGAGAGAATAAAATGTAAAAACTAAAAAGCAGGGGAGAGGGGGAATTTATTATTAAATAAAATAAACTGTAAACGCTTTTAAAAATAATATTTTTTTTGTTTAAAAGAGAAAAAAAATCTTGTAATAAAAAATGATTTAATATTCTTTAAATGAATTTATAATAAAATAATAAAGAAATTTTGTTTTATCTTATAATAGATTAATTAAATATTTGTGCATATGTGTATGTAATTTTTAATAAAAAATAGAAGCAAAAGCTGATTCAATTTCATGAGACTAAGGATGCTGCTGCTAATAAAGTTTCCCATTGTTTAAAACAGTATAAATAGCTCAACATTTTATTATTCTGGGTCTGGCTGTTTTTCTCATTTTAATAAAATATTTTTTGAAGTAATATCTCCAAAAAAATGTTGCATTGTTAAAACCAACGTGGTGTGCAGTTGACCGAAGCCGCTCTATGCATCTAAGATCTGCAGTTAGTTCAGAAAGTGATCATGTTTATATAGACTAAACAAACAATGGAGTGTGTGTACGTCAAACCAGCCACAAAAGTCATACAGTGTCACAGGATCTACGGACGAGTCATTTACCAGACATAAATGTGTTAAAAATAATTCCATTATGCTGTTTCCGTTGTATTAAAAAGTCCTAGGTAATTATTGACTTTGATATCTTAACATTCCCGATTTCTTCTTAAAATAAAAGATAGACTTTATTAAAAGAATTTTGAACTTTATGAATTAATCTTAAAAATAAAACTTTAAACTTCAAAAGATAATATTTTGCAATAATAAAATAAATAAAATCAGCTTCTATTATTAAATAATATTTTTGAAACAATTGCATGCACGTATGTGTGTTTTGATTTTAAAAAAAAAAAAAGAAATAAAATATAATGTAACGTGTATACTTTATTTGTTAAAGTAATATATTAAAATGCTTTATTTTAATCTTTAAAAAAGAAGTATGTGTTGTTCATTATAGGATAAAACGATTAATTTATTTTAAATAAAAAAAAAACACTTAAATTATTTTTCTTAAAATATTTATGTTTATTTTGATACGTGCGGGTAAGGATAAATATTTATTTTCTTAATAAAAGTAGGAGGGAAAAATCTAATTATTGATAATAGTATTTTAGGAATAGATTCGTTAATTTAAAGATATAAATGTTTTGGAATTCAGTATAATGTTATTATTATTGGTTTTAGAGGATTGAAGTATTATTTTGAATGGTTCGGGGAATTATTTAGTTTTTTTAAAAAAAAGTAGTAGTAGTAGCTTCATGGGGGCATTTAAGATACCTTTTGTTTGTTTATTAGTGGGTGGTTGGAAACCAATTGAGCTAGCGGGATTTTTCAGGTACCAAATTATGTTGATCAGATGGACATGCTAATTCTAACATAATTAGCTGGCGCCTAAGGGATTTTTTTTCTTTTTTTAAAAATAAAATAAAGTGTTTATTTGGTCAGTGTATATTTGGTAGTTGAGTGTTGGGTGTTATTGGTAATTCGCTGCTGATGATAGTTGACACTTTACCTGAAAACCAACCACTTTCTGGGAGGAAAGTTTGGGAGGACAAAGTATAATAAAATATTGATTTTTTTTTGTCGATAGTTGTTGTTGATTTCCATATTTAATTGGTAATTATAGATGAAGTTGAGAGGCAGTTGGTTCATTTGGTGCGTCAATGTGGTGCAAAACTAGACATTTCGAGTGGAAGAACCAACAGAAGTTTTGGTGTGGAGGGGCATACGGTGCATTAACATAGATAGTTGGATGTTTATTAGGTGCAGTAACATGGCCTGAAATTTGACATTTTAAGTGGAGAAACTGATGGAAGCTGTAGTTTAGAAGGGCATTCGATGCATTAATGTAGATAGTTGGATGTTTATTAGGCACAATAACATGGCCCAAAATTTAGTTGTTTAAGTGATAGGACTGTAGTTGAATGGTCGTTTGACACATTAACATAGGACCAATGTAAAAGACAGTTGGACATTGATGTAGAGATTTAGAGCAGCCTGAAAATAGTCATAGCAAGTGATAGAATTACTATAAAACATAGTTGGGAATTCATTTGGTGAATCGATGTGGCTTGAAATTGGTTGTTTAAATAGAATAAACAATTTGAACTGTAGTTAGTTGTTTAGATGGTGGGTCAAAGTTGACTGTTGTTGATATAGGGGATATTTGTTGAAGAGAAGTTTAAAAAACGTATTGGTAGTACTTGTATTTTTTCCCGAACCGGCTAGTGTTGGTGTATTATAAAAAGTTGATTTTCGTGGATGTTAGAATGTAGAAAAGTATTTTTTTAGATAGAAAGATAAAATGTACTCTGAATGAGGTAGATAGATGAACATGAGGTGTAGAATTAGAACTAAGATGGTGAGGTTGACTGTGCATATGTTGAAATAAATATTTTGTATTTAGATAAAAGTTAAATATGATTAATAATATAGTGGAAGAAAGTGGTAGTGAAGGAGGGTCAATGTTGGAAGTAAGTCCAATATCTTTTAAGAATCCACAGATAGTTGAAGAGAATGTTTTTCAAATATTAGCAAATATGATGAAAGAGATACATGAAGATATAAATCGGAATCAGAAGGTAATGAAACAAGAAATTAGTGAACTTAGGACAGAAATGAGGGAAATGAGACAGGAATTAATGGGAAAAATGGATGTAGGTCAAGAAGCAGTAGAAATAATAAGGAAAGATGTGGGTGAAAAAAGAACTGAAATTTTAGAATTAAAAGAAAATATGGAATAACTAAAGGAGGAGTTAAATAAGGGAAAGGTAAATCGATTAAAAGTAGAGAGTATGGAAGGAAGATAATGACAAAGAATTGGAAAATTTAGAAGGGAAAATAGAAGGTAAAGAGGATGTAAGGGCTGAATTAAAGGAGATATGTAGTAACATGATGGAAAAGATAGAGCGGAAAGTAAAACAGATTGGACAAAAGTGTGATGATTTTAGTTTCGGTGATAGGCAGGACATACAGATAGATAAGTTCATGGAAAAGCAGTTTAGTGCTTCGGTGTTTAAGGCAGAAGTGGGAGAGAATCTGTTAAAACATTTACAAAGTTTAAGCTATTTGTTTTCGTTTAAAAGATTGCCAGAGGAAGATAAAGTTGTGTAGCGAGTCATTACTTACAAGGGACTGCATGTAATTGGTGGTATACTGTGGGTGATAGGCCGCAAATATTTGCTGAGTATAGATGTGTGATTTTGAGAGCATTTTGGAATGAGGCTAGGCAAGATGGGATTATGTATAAAATATCTCAGGAAAAATACTCAAGTACTCAGGGAGAAACTCATGCACAATTTTTTTATCAGAAGATAGCAAAGCTTAGGGCATTAACAGCATTTCCTATGTCAGAGAAACAAATGATCAGGATATTGCGGAACAATATGCTGCCAGAGATACAGCATTTAATGTTAGGTAGGGATGGGTGTTCAATAGATGAAATGGCAGAATTTTTAACACAAGTCAATTACACTCGGGAACCTTTAGATCGATATAGGAAATGAGATGGGCGAAGTAATTTATTGAATAGAAAGAAAGAGCTGATCGGTTATAGAATAGAATTATACTGAGATAAAAACTATAGTGAATAAATAGGAATACACATGTACAGTTAAACAAATGTTAAATAAATAAAATTAGATTGTTTATAGGTTTAAATTCTGGGAAAACTAAAATGCTCAGAATGATATTTTAGTTTCAGGGGAGGGACGGAGATAATGTACCATGTTTTAAAATATAAAAATATAAAAATTTAAAATTGAGAGAATAAAATGTAAAAACTAAAGAGCAGGGGGGAAGGGGAATTTATTATTAAATAAAATAAACTGTAAACGCTTTTAAAAATAATAAGATTTTTTTTGTTTAAAAGAGAAAAAAAAGTCTTGAAATAAAAAATGATTTAATATTCTTTAAATAAATTTATAATAAAATAATAAAGAGATTTCATTTTATCTTATAATAAAATAATTAAATATATGTGCGTGTGTGTATGTAATTTTTAATAAAAAATAGAAGCAAAAGCTGATTTAATTTCACAAGACTAAGGACACTACTGCTAATAAAGTTTTTCATTGTTTAAAATAGTATAAATAGCTCAACATTTTAATATTCTGGGTCTGTCTGTCTTTCTCATTTTAATAAAATATTTTTTGAAGTAATATCTCCAAAAAATGTTGCATTGTTAAAACAACATGGTGTGCAGTTGACCAAAGCTGCTCTATGCATCTAAGATCTGCAGTTAGTTGAGAAAGTGATCATGTTTATATAGACTAAACGAACAATGGAATGTGTGTATGTCAAACAAGCCACAAAAGTCATACAGTGTCACAGAATCTATGGACGAGTCATTTACCGGACATAAATGTGTTAAAAATAATTCCATTATGCTGTTTCTGTTGTATTAAAAAGTCCTAGCTAAATATTGACTTTGATATCTTAACATTCCCGATTTCTTCTTAAAATAAAAGATAGACTTTATTAAAAGAACTTTGAACTTTATGAATTAATCTTAAAAATAAAACTTTAAACTTCAAAAGATAATATTTTGCAATAATAAAATAAATAAAATCAACTTCTATTATTAAATAATATTTTTGAAACAATTGCGTGCACGTATGTGTGATTTGATTTTTAAAAAAAAAAAAAAAAAGAGAAATAAAATATAATGTAACATGTATACTTTATTTGCTAAAGTAATATATTAAAATGCTTTATTTTAATCTTCAAAAAAGAAGTGTGTGTGTTTCATTATAAGATAAAATGATTAATTTATTTTAAATAAAAAAAAACAATTATTTTTCTTAAAATATTTATGTTTATTTTGATACATGCGGGTAAGTATAAATATTTATTTTCTTAATAAAAGTAGGAGGAAAAAAATCTAATTATTGATAATAGTATTTCAGGAATAGATTCATTAATTTAAAGATATAAATGTTTTGGAATTCAGTATAATGTTATTATTATTGGTTTTAAAGGATTGAAGTATTATTTTGAATGGTTCGGGGAATTATTTAGTTTTTTTTTAAAAAGTAGTAGTAGTTTCAAAGGGGCATTTAAGATACCTTTTGTTTGTTTATTAGTGGATAGTTGGAAACCGATTGATCTAGCGGGATTTTTCAGGTACCAAATTATGGTGATCAGATGGACATGCTAATTCTAATGTAATTAACTGGCGCTTAAGAGATTTTCTTTTTTTAAAAATAAAGTGTTTATTTGGTCAGTGTATATTTGGTAGTCGAGCATTGGGTGTTGATGATAGTTGACCCTTTACTTGAAAACCAACCACTTTCTGGGAGGGAAGTTTAGGAGGACAAAGTATAATAAAATATTAATTGATATTTTTTTGTCGATAGTTGTTGTTGTTTCCTGTATGTAATTAATTAATTAATGTTAGTTAGATTTTGAAAATTATTTTGAAAGAAATATTTTTAATTCTAGTAAATTCTACCTAAGTGATAATTATTAGACTTATTTAAAAACCAATAATTCAATTAAAACAAAATTTAACAAACTAAATTTAATTTAAAAGTTTTAAAAAAGGCATGTGTATTTGTGTTGTCCCAAATGTGAGGGTGACATTGTTTAATGGTTCAGGTTTTGACATATTTAATTTTATGATTGCATTTAGGGAGTCTTCAGCTGGGAGATGAGAAATATAAATATATGTGATATTCATTTCATTTTTTTTATTGAAAAAGTGTAAATGTCAATGACTGAAAAGGTCTTTTATCGTACAAAACCATTTATTTAGTTTCAAAATACCTAAATCTCAAACAATGGTATTTAAAAGCAACTGAATAATATAAATCCTTGAAAATATCTAATATTACATGTGTAGCTAAAAATATTGTAATAATTTACATATTAAACATTAATGCAGTCATAGCTAAAAACTATTAAATTAATTTGTTCTTCTGCTTTTTAAGCAATTCTTCTGTTGCTTACTAGAAAAAAAAAAATTGTAATATTTTTATTTTCTATTAGCAAATAGTGACTGTCTTTTTCAGATGTATAAGTCTTTTAATCATTTTACTTTTTATTACTGTTTATATTATAATTTAATTATAAGAATAAAAATATTATCTTTTTTTTGTTTGTTTGTTTCTCATATATAATAATATTTGTGTTGTTTTTTTTTTTTATCGAAAAACTATTAGGAATAAAATTGGTATCAAATTTGTTAATGAAAAATAATATTGTACTAAATAATTTAATAGAAACAAAAGTCTGTTAGATATTTTTTTAATAGTTCATTTTTATGTATTATTTTATTTTTTGATATAACTCTTTACTGAACATAGCTTTTATAAAAATGATATTTGGTCTTTTAGAAATAACTTTACTAATCTATCATTTTTCTTTTTTTAGTATTTTATTTTAATCATATTTTACCTTTTTTTGTAATCAAATTTGTCATAGGCTTTATATTAATTATGGCTAGCCTAATCTTTATACATTTGTTTGGTATAGGGTCAGCATAATCATTAGGCCAATGAGACAACTGCTAAGAGATCCAAATTCAAGGGGCACTATTTTATACAAATTAGTTGTTTTGGGGAGGAAATCAAGTTTTTTATTTATGTGTATTTTTTAAAAAATTGATGGTGGCAATTTGGGGGGGGGGATGTAACTTACCTTGAATATAACCCATGCCAGTCATGTTAATATTTATATATACTATTACATCATAAAATATACTAATTTGAGTTTAATTTCATAATTTAAAAAAAAAATTATAGTTAACAAAATAAAAATGAGAATTTAATAAATGGTATTGGATATTTAAGCAATAGATTTAATAAATACTAATAATTTTTAAGGAATGATCTATTTATTCTATTCAAATTGAGCATAAGTTTGAGCAATCAATAAGAATTACATGTAGTATTAAAGAAATTTTTGTTTGCTCAACATGATAATAGATGGCAGATCTGAAATAATATAAATATGGTCAGTATTTGAAAAGCATTACATAAGCTGGGGTCATGTGCATTTTTCTAATTTATATTCCAATGTTGATGTGATAAAGTTATCCTTGAATCTGCAAATTTTAACTGATTCATGAAATTAAAAATTCTAAAATGAAATTAAATAAAGAATTAAGTAAGAAATAACTATTAAAAGTTATGTTGCTTTTAAAATTGTGAAGTTCAAGTCGTATTTTCAACCTGATAGTTAAATATATTAGTACTGACTATTGAATCTATGTCAAATAATGAATATTCAACTAATTGCATTAAATAAAAATTTGTGCATTGTGGTTAAATGAGAAATAAATCTTACATGCCATGACTTGATTGAATCTCAATGGTTTGGTAAAAAATTGTTTATACAAACTATTATTAATCCAAACACTATTATATTAATTCAAAATTTTTATCTGGGCTTTGATTTATTAAATTTTTGCCAAACATTATTCTGCATTTTAAAATATTATATAATTATTAAGAAAATAAATTTATACAGTTACACAAGGTTTTTATACATTAAAGTTATAAATGGTAAAATTAATATTCAACAGAGTTTGGGTTTATATATTCTTCAACAAACAAGCATTTCATTTGTTTTCATCAGTGGTGATTTTATAAATGTTCATTAATTTATTCTATTATTTGAATCTTTATTTTTATTAAAAGTCAATAAATTGGGCTTGATTTGATAAAAGCATAGGTTTACAAATGAAAAACATCCTAAAAACTCATATTTGAATTTTGCAAGTATAGAAAAGAATACTATAAAATGAAATACAGCACATGCTAATTTAATTCCAAGAATGTACCTTTATAAGATAAATATATGGAAGGATAGAATATTGGCTACTGTTTCCTTCAAAGTGGTCCTCTTGTGCATCTATACACTGATTAAATAGCATTCTCATGTATGAAAGCACACCTGGAACTTATTTTCAGGAATGTTGTTGAGTAGCTGTCTCACATTCTTTTGAATATCAGTTATAATAAAAAAATCTTCAAGCTTTCAGTGTAGTTTTTAATTTTAAAAATAACCATAAATCACAGGGAGCTAAGTCAAGTGAATAGGTATGATGGTTTAGTTGTGTAATTAATTTTTTGTCCAAAAAGTCTTACAATGAGCACACTATGACTTGGCACATTGTTATGATTCAAGGCAAAAACTTTACAGAAGTCTTTCTTATGCACAATTTTTTATTTCAAATTAGCCTGTTTTTTGATTAAACTGTAATTCTTCAACTATCAATCTCATATTTAATCATCTGTCAGACTATATTGTATCTCATACTTTCTTAATGTTAATGTCAATCATTGTTGTTTTAGTTGTCCATTTCTGGGATCATCCATCACATCTTGCCCATCTTTGAATCTCTTATGCCACTCAAACACTCAATTTCTTCATAGCATCTTTACTATATGTCACTTGCACCAGTTGTAAGATTTCAATAGCATATTAGCCAATTGTCACACAAAATTTGATATTAATATATTGCTCAAAATTTCAAACACCCATTTTTATGTCAAAGCATATGCAGAAATATTTATTATTTTCTCAATAACTAACTAATACCTAGCTCTATTAGCTTAAAATTTACACACTAATTAGCTTAAATGTGTTTAAACACAAATATTCATGTGATTTTTATATAATTAAGTCATGGCTGACACCACATGATCATTCTGGGAATTAAATCATACCATCTCATACACAATGAAAACAATTACTTTTTTATTACTGGCTGATAAATGTATCGCAACTGAAAAAAGTAAATTAATGAAATCTTTGTTGAATACATTTAATTATTTAAATATGAATGACTATTTATAAAGTCATCATAGAGCTATGAAATTCTGTTGTAAAATTTAAAATTGCATTTATAATTATTTAAATATCACAAAAGTTCAGTACGTTCATGTTTTGGCAGAGTGTAATGATTGTAGTTTCTTTTTTATTATAACTTTGAATTTTTTAATTTGTATTTTTAAAAATAGAACATATAAAAAAACTAAGTGAAATCATGAATATATATTTTTAATAATTACTATATGAATATTTAAAAAAAATGAATATTTTAAAATAAACTATGGAAAATACACATTTTTTTTATTTTTGGTAACAATGAAAGAGGAGTTTACAAGTAGCCTTGCTACTGTTTTTTAATAAAGCTAACAATAACCACTTTGGAATGTATCGTCCTTTGATGAAATTTCCCCCTATCATATACTGACCTCTTTAGATTTTTTTAAAAAATAATATTAAATCAAGTTTTTAAGTCCACTTTTTACTATTCATCTTTTCAGTGTAGAAACTCCAATTGGACAAGTGAGTTAAAACTCTAAACTTTTGATTAGTCAATTACAGAATAAGCAGTAATATATATATATATATTCATCTTTTAATAATATATTCATTTTAGTTTCATTTGTAAAAAGTATATTAATAATTTGTCAGATTATGGAAGTGAATGAAAGTTTTTTCAAAAATAAATTTCTATTTATAATTATAAAAATATTCAATAGCAGAAAACCTAAAAAGAAAATTTGTATCAAATTAGAAAGTGCTCCAGATGTCATTGATTTCTTTCTCAATTTTATGTCATGTAAAAGTAAATAATTTTTACAAAAATCTTAACTATTTTTCTAAAATAATTTTATTTTCAGCATATTTTATCTAAATAATTTATAATATGTCAAAAATACTTTTAAAATGCTCTGAAACTTTTATTTTCATTTTCAAAATGAAAACAAAGAAGTTGGAGTGGTGAAAATTATTGACAAGCACTCTCTTTTGTCCAATATGAGCAACAACTAATCAGCACCTAGGAAAGACCACCTTCTTCCACTGTTAAAACTTAAATTTGAATATTATTGATTTTTTACTTTTAAAATAATTCTAGAGAGGGCAGCATCATACGGTACTTTTTAAGCTTTAAAATGACTATAAATTCACTATGGTAATGTAAAAACTGACAGTTTTTGAGCAACTTGAAGCCATGTCCATCTATGACTGGAAACTTCTAGCAAAAGGTTGAGTGAATACAAAACTGACCAAAAAGCACTTCAGGTAGCCACAGAGGAATGACCAAAGGGTCACAAGCACCATATCCAAATAAAAAATTTTGTTTGTATTAATTATTTAATATTTATATATCTAACATCAGAACAGGTTCTTTTCTGATGTTACAATTTTTTTTTCAGCAAAGCATTTCAATACTAAACATCATAGTCATAGCATTATATAGTTAAAGTTCGTTAAGCTCTAATTTTAAAGTTGTTTTGTATATTATTAATTGAATTAGTATAAAATTGAATTTAACCGTAAAGGAAGTTATAGATGTCATTTTTTGGAAAGAAGGTTGCTAGTTAATTTTTTATGTCATACATATCTCTTTGGCTATAGATCATGCCTCTTTCTGTCATCTCTTTCAGAGCAAATGATGTTATCCCTAAAGAGATCAAAGTTGTGGCATGAGTGTAGCTTATGATCCAACAATATTGATGATTGTTCACTGATTTTCTTAGCCTGGTTGTATAGGTAATTGTGCTGGCCCAGTCTTATGGATATGTTAACTCTCGTTTCTCTGTAGTAAGTCTTTAAGCAATTTCATAAAACTGACCTAGCACAATTATCTATACAATCAGGCTAAGAAAGGCAGTGAATATTCATCAGATCATGAACTACAGTCAGGTCATGACTGTGATCTCTCTAGAGTTAACATCATTTGCTCTGAGAGAGATGGGAGAAAGAGAAAGGTGAAAGAAGTATTGTCGATAGCTAAAGATATGCACATCACAAATAAGAAAAAAACTAATTCTTTCCAAAAATGGCAGCTGTGACTTTCTTTAAAGATATTAAACTGTAAATTAACTACTAAAACCCAATTTTATGCTAATTCGATTAATGATATACAAAACAACTTAAAATGAGAGTTTAACGAACTTTAATTGCATAATGCTATGATACATTTAATATTGAAAGCACTTTGCAGAAGAAAATAAATATTTGTAACATAGGGGAAGTTAGTGCAAAAAATAGGGGGGGGTATACGATTTTGACATTAATGTCAGATTAAAGGTAATCTATGTATTTTTAGAATTTTAAAAGTGCACATTTTACTTTTAATAATTAACCTTCAAATATTTTTGTCAATGAATAAGTTTTATAGACATCTATTTGATACATTGTTTTTGTAACAGAACCCCTTATTGCCTTTTTGTTTTGAAAAGATATTGGTGTTCTTATAAGGACTTTTTAATTAAAACAAATTAGTTATTTTAATCAGAAAAATTAGTGTATACTTAAAGCACAATTACAAGTATTTTTACAGATTAAAATTTTTTAGATTAAAGCTTTCCTATTACTTCTATTATTTAGTTATCACATGACCTCCCGTGTAACTAAACCTTTTTTAATGGATTTTAAGTTTATTGCAATAAAGTTGACACAAATGAAAATGTAAAAATGTAAATAATTGAATGATTTATTACTCATGAATCGAAGTTCAAACACCAAATGTGACAAAACTGACCTGTGATTCATGGATTTTGAACCCTAGTGTCTGTCATTATACCACAGTTCTAAACCTTGCAGGGTATAAGCATTTATTAAGTTGTTATTTATTTATAGAATCTCAAATATACACCTGGGTTTAATAACTACTCTTTCTTATTGCATTGACAAATGTATATCATATAATACTAAATTGTCCATTCATTTTACTACTGTTACACAGTGCTTTATTTACCACCCTTTTTTACAGTTAGCAGTTTTGATTGCCCCAGCAATCTTCTTCAGAACTTTAAATCTCCTTGCTCTTCTTCAGAACTTTAGATCTCCTAGCTAGGAGATGTAAACTTCTGAAGAAGATTGCTCAGGCAATCAAAAATGTAAACTCTAAAAAAGGGTGTAAATAAAGCATCGTGTAACAGTAGTAAAGTGAATGGACAATTTAGTATCACCTAGGTTTAAGTAATAAATAGAAGTGAGAGTATTTTTTATGTAAATTTTTTTTTTCTTATGTGATTCTTTAAAAAAAATAAGAGAAAATTTAAGTGTCTCAGATTAATGATAACTAATAAACTAGTTTTTAAAAATTCTTTTTTTTTTTTTTTGCTTCTGAATTAGACAATAATTCTACATCATAAAAATTATTCCAATTAATTATGTACTAATATTTTGGGCACATATATAAAATGGAAATAGCCTCAAACCTCTCAAAACTAAAATCTTTATATTATTTATTTATTTAATGCATGGATTATTATTTAGATGGCTAACAATAAACAAATATTATGTACACAAAAATCTGTAAAAAAGATTCCAACCAGAACATAGATTCACTAATGTATTTATTAAATTCTTCAATTCAACCAATGCACCTATAAATTTAGCAGGTTCCTATTGAGATCTCTCTACCAGCTTATCAGTTGTGCTACTTGGATTTAAATTTAATTCTGAATAATTCAATAATAGAAAAAATATTTTTATATATAATATTTTCATTGTTAGAGGATCTTAAATAGACAACAAGATAGAAACATCAAAAGAAAAAATAATTATACATATTGTAGTATATTGATACCTAAAAGAAATCTCCAATCAGTGTGATATCAGAACACTTTTCTGAAAGACGTTGTATGCTATAAAGAAATACAAATCTATATAAAATCTGAAGTGAAAATGCTGAAAAACAAAAACTGTTTCTAGAAATTACCAGATAAATGTGGTAAGACGTATATCAGTGAAAGCAAACAATCCATTGATAATCGATTAAAAGAACACAAAGTAATGATTAAAAAGAAAAAAAAGTGTAACTATCATGAACCAAAGGACATATAGTCAACTGGGACAAAATAAAAATATAGAACAAAGAGAGAGAGAAAAGAAATTAAAGAATCTGCTCACATGATAATGGAAAAAAATTTCATAAGTCAATTTAGTATGGAAATTTATCATTTTTGAATACGACTCATTAATCTTGTTTTTTTAAAAAATGGAGAAATTAGAAATTCCCACATAGATAAATATATAATTTTTTTTACTGACTATTGCCCTTGCCAAAGCAGTCTAGTAGATCTCGAGTTTGACTTTTATATAATAATAGTGTCACTGCTCAAGCTAGTAACACCTGAATAAGAGGGAATAATATCACAATATCTGGGAGTAGCTTCTCATTTCTGGGTGGTCATTCCTGGAAGATTTAAACTAAGCATGATACCAGCTGAATATGCTTTAAAGGAAATTATAATAGACATAGCTTGACCATTGAGAACAATTAATATTATTTATTATACAGCAATTAAAAGAAAAAGCATGAGCATAGTTCAATTCAGGAGTATGAATAACTATCAATATCCAGTGATTAATAATTCGTAAATATATATTATATCTAAAAAAAAGTCCTAAAAGGTTTGTACAACCTGTAGTCAGTTGAATTCTAGATACATTTCTTATCCTCAGCAGAGAGCCAAACCAAGTCCCCCAAGTTGTATATAAGATTACCTGCCCTCAAATTGGCCGTAAGGCAACTTATTATCGTGAAACTTGGGCCACAGTAAACAATAGAGTAGCACAACACTTATGTACTATAGAGTGGTAAACAAGGGAGGAGGTGGCTCAGTGTGTGCAGAATGCCAGGGGACATTTGATCATGGATTTGGGCCTTGTGGCATAGGGGAGGCATATTTTATTGTGAATGATTCAAATGCCATTAATTGAAGGGACACCTGCTTTACAATATTGAAAAACTTAACAGGATAATGATTTGTATGAATTTGCACCAAGGGAGGACTAGGGGAGGTATATTTCATTGCAAATGATCCAAATGCCATCAATCAAAGCGATGCCTGCTTTACAATATCGAAAAACTTGATAGGATAATGATTGTATAAATTTGCATTTATTATGTTTACACATATTAATGGTTATGAATACAGAGTAAACACACTCTGAAAGTGCTAAGCTAAATCTTATTATTTGTGAAATTTTTTATTAACGTCACCTATATACGTTTAAACATATTATAAGTATTATGATCAATTGACGAAGTAAATTATTCATTACAGAATTATACTATATGACTTCTCTGTTACCCTATTCTGCTAAGCCTTTTTATACTCACAATTCTCTGGAATGCACTTTCAATAAGAAGTCTAACTAATTTGTTATCTGTCAAAGGCATTTTATACCTTCATTTGTTTTATTACAGTTATCTTAAAACAACAATTTTAAATCTTTAATTAGGGACATTTTAAGCTTTAATTATATATAATTTTATATTTCCTCTAATTATAACCTTTAGCTTACAATTAAACTTATTTAGGTATTCAATATTCTTTATAGAATACATATAGTTTTAACTACTTTTAACAAATACAGAACTACATTTGATATTTTCAAGAATAACAAATATATATATATATATATTAGATGTAAAATGTTGGACTATTTCCATCATCTATGAGTGAATGTTGAATATATAGAAAATTTTAAACTTTATTTACACTTTCCAACTACAAACAACTTGTTAGTAATAGCATACAAATAGACAAAATAGATTAGTAATGATACAACTTGAAACATTGTGTAATTACTAATCTGTGTTGTCTATTTGTGTGTTATTACTAACAAATTGTTTATATTTGGAAAGTTTAAATTAAGTTCAAAAGTTTCTATACATTCAACATTCACTCATAGATGATGGAAATAGTCCATCATATCCCATCTATTAATATATCACCACAAATCTTCAGGCAAATGCAAATATATATATTGTAACGGTATATGCCATTACATTAATTTAAAATTTAAATAATTTTTTTCTTAAGTTCGTAAATAAAGGCTAAAAAAATTAAAGAGTTGTTAAACGTGTATACGTATATATATTCGCACAGATGCAAAACTTTAAAAATTATTTCTTTTTTTAAATAAAAAAAAAGTATTTGAATGTACTTTTTTAGAAAAAAGTATAAGAAAAAGAAAAAATATTTTTGTAAATGAAAATAATTGTTTTATAAATTAATTGAAAAGCAAACTAGCCCTTGGGGCTCTTATATAATTAAAAAGTCAGAGGAAAGATATAGATAAGAGAATAAAAAGAATTAGCTTGACCAATGGAAGCACCAAGTCTCAGCTCAGACCCTAATGAAAATGATGTATTAGTGATGTTTTGTTTGTTGAATCCAGAGGATGATTACAAAAGAAAAAATATTGAAATTAAGGACAGTGCCAGACAGTTCCAGCTTGATGGTTTTTGAGAGGTGTGATAGGACGCACATATCACTCTCTCTCTCTCTATTTTAAAAAATGAAATGACTGTGATACCAGGATGGAACCAGCTAAGGCCACCTCCAGAACATCAGACCAGTCTTTCAATGGGGACATTGCGGGAATTGGCACCAAGAACCATGACTCTTCTACTGTAAGCTATTGAACTGAACAATTTTAAAATTTTAAAGTAATTAAGAACTTTTGTCAAGATTTGACAAGATTAATAAACAAGCTAAATCTAATTTTTATAAAATGAACTATAATCTGACTTTTCCAAATCAATTATTGTTTAATTTTTTTTTTCATTTAAGTTTGCCAAAAATCATTTCCATTTTTTTTTTATTTTTATTAATATTTATTGTAGAAATTATTAAATGCATTAAATTTAAGTTGGGCATAGATGCTTGCATAGATTCGTTCACGTTTAATTATGTTTTTGTTTTCATATTTGATTAAAATATATAGACATTCGGTAAATAATGATATCTTACATTGAATATCTAAAATGTATTTATTCGGATGTCTTTT
Organism: Epiperipatus broadwayi; assembly: GCA_028023455.1. Lineage (NCBI taxonomy): Eukaryota > Metazoa > Onychophora > Udeonychophora > Euonychophora > Peripatidae > Epiperipatus > Epiperipatus broadwayi. The sequence continues at coordinate 8,638,500 of JAQFVV010012403.1, read as the reverse complement.
TAGTTATTGGTGTCAATGCGGCATCTTATGATGAATGCCATTGGGTTTCTTGTGAATTCCCTCTGCAATTACATCAATGACTTTATATTTTGATCATTTATGTTTATTTTGAAATGTTTTTGAGCATGTAATATATGTAGTCGATCTATGCTCAACATTAAAAAACAAACTTTTATAAATCCATCTGTGCGAATTTATATAAATGTTAAATTTAAGTTGGGCATGAATGGCTATATAGATTTGTAAAGTTATATTAATTAATTAGGGGAGGGTAATCTTAGGTTATTTGTTTCATAGTTAAATTAGGTCAATGGATTGGATATATTGGTGTAATTAGTAGATGTAGTATGAGGTTTGCTATGTGCAAAATCTCCATTATACTCTGCACACCTCTTTTTACCTATGGAAGGGAATAGTAAGATGGAAAAATGCAGTTCCTTCCTATGGAGTTTTTTTTTTTATTGTTCTTCTTGCCATACAGATGTAACATTCCTGTATTGGACAAGAGTTAATGTCTTCTTTAACCATGCTGTTCAGATGTACATTCCTGACAGTATGGTATATATTTGTGCTGTCATATTTTCATGCTACATTGAATACATCAATGTATCAGATGGATTGATGCCGGTTTGACTGCGAACTTTTGGCCTAAGGTTAAATAAGGGATAGAATATTTTCTTTTCAAATACAATCTATGTAGTCTATTCATACTCGACAATCTTAATAAAAAAATATTAAATTCATTTGTACGGACAATCTTAAAATTTTAAAATAATAATTTAAATTAAATGTTAATATTAAAATCTAAAATAATAAATGTTATTTCTCAAATTTAAAGGATTATATATGTGCGTAAATAAATATTGTTTGTGTATTAATTACTGGCAGTGGCTTTTATTTTTTTACATTTAAGATATAAATTAAAATATATTATTATCTCTGCATCTCCACTGAGCTAGTGACTTGGGCTAACAGTTTAAATATAAAATAAAGTGGGATCTTAACTTACGTATCTGCCTACTGTATAAATTTTCTAGGTTCAAATGGCTAGATGGCGCCCTTGTAGTGCAGATACGGTATGACCAAAAATCATCATCATTTCGGACCGTTAAAATATATATATATATATTCAATATTTAACAAATTATATGTTTTGTAGAATTGTCAAACATAACAGAAGGATTGTATTATATACTAATATCAAAGGTAACAGTTGAATATATTTGAAACATTTACATAAAGTTTGAATTTTTCCAAAGATATTTAAAAGTTAATTTTAATTAATAGAAATCATGTAACATATAAATATTTGAAATACAGGCACTCTTTACATACCTAGAACCTAATTGTAAATATAGGGGATTTGAGCTCAGACTTTCAAGCACCCTTAAACTACCTATATTATCTCATACCACTAATACACATAACCACTTTGAAAGTCTAAGTTTAAATCCCCTAGAGTAACCTATAAATGCAAGTCATTATTAACATCTTTATTATTTATCGTTTTACTGTGTTCGATAGTTTTACTTATTGCTTATATTGCAACTTCTCTAATAGGAAGAAGAATATTATTCACTGACCACAATTAATTATAGTGTAGATAACATTTGTCTGGAAGCTTGTCATTGAAAAATTATTGTATCTGTAAAACAAGACGAATAGTGATATAATTATCTTTTACATCTTAAAATAAATAATGCGAATATATATTCCAAATACCACAACATTTTAAAATTTATCTATCTCGATTACACAGTCTAAATTACAATCCGAGGAAAAATGGTTGACATTTTCCAGCAATTTATAATTTGAACTTTATAACATAGATAGCGCTGCTGAATAAATTTAAATGTTTAATTTATGACGTGGTATTTGTTATATAATTATAATATAGCATTATGCAATATCTACTTATGTTTATTACTGAACTGAGATGAATGAGGTTTAAGATCTAGCATAGCTAATAAAAAGATGAGTCTTCAAATCATAATTCTGAACCCACATTATTTAATTTTCTCAATAGTTGACTGATATTTCATAGTGATTCAGTGATCTTAGTTTGTGAACTTCATATATATACATATTTTAAGATATAAAGTTTTTGTAATAATCTGACCTAGGGAAAAAAAAATTTGTGACATATATAAAATTACCAGATGAATTTACAGCAGTCAGTATTTTAATTAACTACATTAAAAGCGGTTCTGCAGCTTCCAATGGAAAAAATAAAAAGAACAGCTCCCAGATATAATCAGTTATATGATTTTACTCGACTTTAATCTTTTATAATTCCCAATAGGAAAAATAAATAAATTGAATCAAATATTATTAAAACTTTATACTGAGAATATTAGATTTGTATAAAAGAATTAGTGGCATAAATTGTTAATGAGATTTTATCTAATCGTAGAAAGTAATCTACTCGAAAAACACTCATTTACAAATGAAAGCAAAACAGTGCCTTGTTAATCATTAAATCTTTTTCTTTAATTAAATCTTCAGAGCGCATTTCATGAAGTAAAGAAAAAAGGTCTAATATTATAAAGGGATGATAGAGTATTTATGTTTTGATTTTTTCAATGCCTGATTGAAAATAGACTAACATAATGAAATAAGCATATACTAAGGAAAGTGATCATATATACATTAAATTAAATATTTTAACGGACTTCAGATGAAAACATTGAAATTGCAATGTGATTTTTTTATAAATTAAACTAGAATAAACTTTTCGTTAAGATGTAACTAGGCAGTTACCTATTAAAATAAACAGTTGGTACTGTAGTATTAGAGCTGCGACATGAAGAATTATAATCGTTTAATCATTAAATTAATTAGATTATTAAATCAAAAACATATTTTAAAATCTACATTTAAAAAAACAACAATTTAACAAAAAAATACAAAAAGCATTAATGTGAAGAATAGAGTGTTTAAATCAAATTGAGTGTGTGTTTGCACGTGTATATTCTGCATAATCTATTTTAATACATTGTACAGGCTTATACCTGCATTTATATATGTAATATAAGCGGGATTCGAACTCAGACTTTTGCACGATCTACAACTCTCAGTGCTATCTTATATTGCTGACTCACCTGATCACACACATTTTGAAAAGATAAATAATCGCCAATATTCGTATTTCGTGCTAAACCAGCACTCATCAGTTGGTTTAGATTACCATCTCCACAGTATATACAATTAGTACTCAGCTTTATATTAAGACAACTAATCTTCATACTTTAATGAGTGCTGGTTTAGCACGAAATAAATATATTGGTGATTATTTATCTTTTCAACATGTGTGTGATCAGGTGAGTCAGCAATATAAGATGGTACTGAGAGTTGTAGGTCGTGTGAAGTCTGAGTTCGAATCCCGCATATATTACATATATAAATGCAGGTGTAAGCCTGTACAATGTATTAAAATAGATTATACAGAATATTAACACTCAGTTTGATTTAAACACGCATTTTAACTATTCTTCACATTAATGCTTTTTGTTAAATTGTTTTTTTTTTAAAATGTAGATTTTAAAATATATTTTTGATTTAATAACCTAATTAATTTAATGATTAAACGATTGCAATTCTTCATGTCGCAGCTCTAATACCACAGTACCAAATAGTTAATATACAGGGTATAATTGTTAATTAGAGAAGATATTAATTAGTATTAAAGTTTATCGGCTTAACATTTTCGAGGATCCATGCCTCATATTCATAGCCTTCATAAAATGTATAATAAAATATGCAAATACATATATTCAAATAAGCTAGTATTACGTAGCCCATTTCTTCGAGATTTCGAAGCAAGTATCCTTTCTATTAATGGCATGGATTTTTCCATTGATGTAAAATGCCTCCTTTATTTTTCTTTTGTGATCATTTGATTCTGAGCACAATATTATGGGATTGGTGGGTGTGAAGTTGTGCCCAGATTGTTTAGCATGCTCCAAGAATACAGAGGACGTGTTGCTGTTTTTCTGAGCTCTGTTAAATGTGTAAATATGTTGACCCAGTCTAGTATTGATTGTAGCTTTCGTTTCACCATAATATATAGCATGGCATCCAGCCTGAGGGCAGGCAATAGAGTACACCATGTGTGGGGTGAATGATCAATCAATGTGGTCTTTGGAGTTGTTAAGCAATCAATTAGAATTAGGTGGAGTTCTAACTGCTATGTTAAATTTATTGTTTAATGCTTTCATTAGTTTGTTAGATATTTTAGGAATGTAGAGGATTGTTATTCTAGGTAGATTGGTGCAAGGTACATTATTGTTTATTGTATTATTAAATTTTATGATTTTATTTTTAATAGCTTTGAATTTGAACCCTGCTGCTAATAGATCTTTAATATAGTTGTTTATGTTTTCTTTCCTGTCTGCTTCATATTTACATAAATAAAAGTTTCTAAACAAAAATGCATTAAGGCCAGCAAATTTATGCGATGCAGGTGAGTTAGAGTTAGGGTGGATACAGCTGTGAATTTCAAATGGTTTAACAATCATTTTGTAATCTATTAAGTGGCGATTTCTCGATAAAGAGAGGTCGAGATATTTAAGTTCTTTATTATTTTCATATGTGATGGTGAATGAAAGTTTGGTTAAGTTTTGTAAATCATGTAGTATATTTAAAGTATTATCTTTAGAGGTTATGATAAAGATATCGTCTACATAATGAATATATGTAAAGTCTTGGTTGATATTGTGATATTTTGGAAGGATCGATAGCTCGTATTTATTTAAATATATGCTAGATAAAACACCACTGATGGGAAGGCCCATGGGCCATCCATCTTGCATTGTGTACCACTTGTTTTCAAAGAGTGTAAATGTATGTGAATCAAGCCATGACAGGAAAGCAATAATGAATTTAACTCTTTCACTAGGGCAATGTGCTCGCAGTAGCTCTTCGTGTACTATTTGGATAGATGCTTTTCGATTAATTGATCCGTATAGTTCCTTTACATCCATTGTAGCCATAATTGAAGTCTTAGAGGTTTGAGTATTTTTGATTTTGGAGATGAATTGGAGAGAGGAGTTTATCGTGTATGAGCCAAAATTAAGGTAATCTATAAGTAATTGATTGATTAATTTGGCTGCTTCAAAATAATGCACACCACCGAAATCCATCATCAATCTAAGTGGTTCGCCTGTTTTATGTAGTTTTAAATTGGCAAACATTCGGGGGAGTCTAGTGGCAGAAGGGCAAATCCTGTAATATTTGGATTTAGTAATCCCTTTATCCTTGAAAGTCCGAAGCACATTGTTAATAAATTTATCTCGATCTAGTTTAATATTAAAAGAGTTATCATGCACCAACTTTAATATTTTAATTTGGTCGTGCATTTTATTTTTATAGTCTGTGCTATTTAGCAGAACAAAACAATTGCCACATCAATGGAAACATCCATGCCATTAATAGAAAGGATACTTGCTTTGAGATCTCGAAGAAATTGGCTACGTAATACTAGCTTATTTGAATATTTGTATTTGCATATTTTATTATACATTTTATGAAGGCTCTGAATATGAGGCATGGATCCTCGAAAATGTTAAGCTGATAAACTTTAATACTAATTAATATCTTCTCTAATTAACAATTATATATTTTACATATAGTGAGAAGTAAAGCTATATTTATACAGGGTATATTACATATATTGATACAGGTATATAATAATCCTATATTTCGGTTATTAATAAATAGTTAAATAAATGAACTAATCATTAATGATAAGATTTATCTAAATTTTACTTAAAACTATATAACAATAAAACAAATTTTCTACCATTTGAGAGATCTTTTGATTTTTTTTGAGACTTTAAAGGCACCAAATAGGGCAAATTTCCCTTTCATTCCTTTACTTTATTGTCACAGTTATTATTATATGATTATATGTATAATATATAAACATGAATAAATTTCTTATTAACATGTGTCAAATAGCATTATGAATTTAGTAGCTTATAAGGCTAAATTGGCTGCAGAAAGGAGTTTGATATTAACTGAAAGGAGACCCTTTGATTCCCCTTGGAGGCCTTAAAGGAACCGAGCAGGGCAAATTCCTAATGTCCATTCCATACGTTCTTGTCATTGCAGCTGTTATTACTATGTGATTATTCATATAGTATACGAACATGGATGGGCTGCTCACCAACATGCATTAGCCAGTGTGGTGAGTTTATTGGCTTTTTACCTCTGAGTTTAAGATCAAGAAACACCATGGTCTTTCTTCTCAGTGCCTGATAAGGCAGAATGAATGTTTGTGTAAATGATAAATATTTTTCCAATACATATATACAATTATGACAGACAAAAATAAAGCATGGCCCTTATTCCCAGGAGGCTGTAAAGTCACCAACCAAGGCAGCGGTTGGTGGCCGAAGGCGGAGGGTGCTAAGAATCCCCTGATTGCAGACCCAGGCTGCCATTTGATGACGACTTTTTATTTAGGTACTTACAACTGCAGATCACTTTCAAGTGAAGGAAGATTGCAAGAATTAGAAGAAGAACTGTCTTATATTAAATGGGACATTATTGGACTTTGTGAAGTTAGAAGAAAAGGAGAAGAAACAATTGATTTAAAAAGTGGACATATACTCTATTATAAAGGCACACATATTGGAAATACAAGTGGAGTAGGATTCATTATAAATAAAAAGTGGAAGAACAATATTGTGGAGATTGATGGTGTATCGGACAGAGTGGCAAGATTAGTTATACAACTTAATAGCAGATACCAAATGCAGATAATTCAGGTTTATGCCCCAACAAGTTCTCATAGTGATGAAGTAGTAGAAGATTTTTATATGGATGTACAAAAGGCTTTTGATCAGAGTAAACAACATTTTAAAATTGTTATGGGAGACTTTAATGCTAGAATTGGTAGACAAATGAAAGATGAAATTGCTGTAGGTAATTTTGGTTATGGTAATAGAAATGAGAGAGGACATAGACTTGTGGAGTTTGCAGAAAAAGAAAAACTTTATATTATGAATTCATTTTTTGAGAAAAATGTTAAAAGGAAATGGACATGGAAGCATCCAAATGAAGGTACAGCAGAATTGGATTATATTTTGACTAACAGAAAATACATATTTCAAGATTGTAATGTTCTTAATAAATTTAACACAGGAAGTGATCATCGATTAGTAAGGTGTAAGTTATGTGTTAATGTAAAACTAGAGAGACAAAAATTATTAAGAAAAACAATATTTACAGTTGATATTCCTAATCTTCAGAAACATTCTAATGAATTTAAATTAGAACTTACAAATAGGTTTCAAGTGTTAGGAGATTTTGAACATGATTCAGATTTGAATGAAATTAATATGAAAATAACTGATACACTTTTAAAAACTGCAACAAACATAGCTGGTAGAAAAAAGCAGCAATTGACTAATAAAATTTCTACTGAGACTAGAGAATTTATGAAGAAAAGAAGGAATATGAAGATATACAAAAATGATGTATTAAAAAGAATTGAATATCTCGAATTTTGTAAAATGGTACGGAAAAGAGTTGAAAATGATATAAGAAAGTATAACTGTGAAATAGCAAGGAAAGCTGTAGAAGAAAATAAAAGTCTCAAAAATGTTAAACAACATTTTGGTATTGGTAGGAAATTTATATCTGCAATAAGAAAAAAAGATGGAATTATTACTAAAAAGAGAGATGACATCATGAAATTGGTAGAAGATTTTTATCAAGAATTATATAGTAATAAAGAACAAGTACCTCCTATATCTATTACATCTTCCGAATTGCCCAGAATTTTAAATGAAGAAGTGAGACATGCAATTAAGTGTATGAAGAAAGGAAAGGCTCCAGGAAATGATGGAATTATAATTGATATATTAAAAGAAGCAGGTGAAGAAATAGAAACAATTTTAGCAAAGTTATATACCAAATGTCTAAATGATAAAGATGTACCGGAAGATTGGAAGAATGCAGTAATAATATTAATATTTAAAAAAGGTGATAAAGAAGATATTAGAAATTACAGACCTATCAGCCTTTTATCAGTTTTATATAAAAATTTTACCAAGATAATTACAACTCGTCTACAGAGAACTTTGGATTTCCACCAACCAAGAGAACAAGCTGGATTTAAAAGTGGTTTTAGTACAATAGATCATATCCAGGTATTGAGAGAAGTCATAGAAAGGACAAACGAATATGAGTTGTCATTATGTTTTGGATTTGTAGATTATGAAAAGGCATTCGATTCTATACACATTTCTTCAGTGATTAAAGCATTGGATCATCAAGGTATAGATCCAGGATATTGTCATATTTTAAAGAATATTTATAAAAATGCAACAGCAACAATTAGATTACATAATGATACTGGAAAAATCAACATTGAGAAAGGTGTAAGACAAGGTGACTCCATATCTCCAAAACTCTTTACAGCAGTGCTGCAAGAAGTATTTTGTGGATTAAAATGGGAAACTAAAGGAGTGAAAGTAAATGGAGAGTATTTAAGTCATTTAGATTTTGCAGATGATGTAGTTGTTTTTGCAAATAATGCTTCAGAGCTGCAGGAAATGTTGCAGGAGTTAGCAGATGAAAGTAGAAAAGTAGGACTAAAGATAAATGTTAAAAAGACTAAAGTAATGTTTAATCGATTTGCTCAAAATATGAAAATAAAGATTGATTATGAAGAATTAGAAGAAGTTAACAGTTACAAATACCTTGGTCAGATTATTAATACAGATGGAAACATAATGGAGGAAATTAATCATAGAATTAAACTTGGTTGGAGTGCTTTTGGTAGAAATAACTTGATACTAAAAGGAAATATGCCTATGTGTTTGAAAAGGATGGTTTTTAACAAATGTGTTTTACCAGTTCTTACTTATGGATCTGAGACTTGGACACTTAATAGAAGAGCAATACAGAGACTTCAGACCACTCAAAGGAGTATGGAGAGATGTATGTTGGGAGTAACAAGAAGAGATCGAAAACGCAATGTATGGGTAAGACAACAAACAGGTGTTACTGACCTTATTGAAAAAATTAAAAGATTGAAATGGAGTTGGGCTGGACATATTGCTAGAAGAGATGATAATAGATGGACAATTGAAATTTTAAACTGGATTCCAAGAGATTGTAAAAGACCCAGAAAGAGACCACATGTGAGATGGATGGATGAAATAAGAAAATGTGCAGGGGTGTTGTGGAGAAGAGAAGCTAAAGATTGGAGAAGATGGATTAAACTTGGAGAGACCTTCATCCTGCAGTGGATTGATAATGGTTGATGATGATGATGATGAAGGCTAAATTTAAGACCAAAAAACACTACTTTTTTTTTCTAATCTTAACTGAAACATCAGCTGAATTTTTTTTAAAGGTCAAATAGTGTGTGAATGTGTGTATAAATGATTTTATATGTTAAGTAAATAAATTTGAATATTACATAGTTTCTAAGAATTCATAATATTAACACTTAGTAAATTGAAAATTTTTGCTAACGTTAATATTTTTTATTTAAAGTATATTCTTTATTAATAACACAAATTTTATATACACTTTTTACAAATAAACCACATGGTTTAACTATCAGATATACACAATAATTATTTTACTCTACTATAAAAACACTACCCTATAGAAATGCATCACTATATATCCAGGTCTTCTATAAATATTTTTGATTTAGATTATCAATCCCACACTTCACATAATGTCGGCATACATCACCACCATATTTTGACCATAATTTTTTTCAGTAGGTATCTTAGACATTGATTAACATTAATATGTGAAAGAAAAGAATGGATTTAAAAGAGAATGGAGAAACATCTTCATGCTCTCAAACTAAGACACTTCAGATTGTCCTATATAATTAGAATGTAGGTTTAAAGATAAGACAACTATTCTTATCTTTTCGAATGTCTCTATCTTGTGTTTGAGTTTGAGAGTATCCTTAGTACTCAACATGACATCATTGAAAGTATTATAAGATCAGTATAATGCATGTATTAAAGATGGAAATCCCTTTTCTTTAATTATATGATCTCTGCGCTTAATAAATAAATTTGAATATTCTATATTTACAATTATTTCAGATAGAATAAATTATAGTAATTACTTCTTGAAACTGTGAAGTTATCAATAGAAGCAGAAATAGCTAACTAAAGGCAATGTATGATTAAAAAAATTGCTGAATTACTGGCCTAGTATCACATTTAGATGACAACCTTCTAATTAGTTACATATAAACTATAGATCTCTTTTGAATGAAGAAAGGCTGCATGAATTAGAATATTTTTTTAAATATTAAATGGGATATTGTTGGATTAAGTGATAATGATACAATTTAAATGAAAAGTGATTATGTTTTACAATAAAGACATGAATGGTAGAAGCATAAATGGACTGAGGTTACAACATTATGGACAATGATACTATAGCACCTAGAGTGAAAAAATAATGAAAGATTTCAAATGCAGATAATTTATTTTATGTCCCATTCTAATGAAGAAATAGAGGGTTTTTGTGTGAATATACAGAATGCTTTTAATCAGATGAAATGTCATTTTAAAATTGTTGTGGAAGATTTTAATTTTACTGAAAGTGATGTTGATATGCTTGAATGTGGATTTAGAAAAAAGAAATTAATGGAATTTTCAGAGGAAAAAATGAATCTGTTTAAAAAAAAAATTCAAAATGGAAATGAACTTACAAGCATTCAGCAAATTGAATTATATTTTTACTAATAAAAAATAAGTTTTAAAAACTTAACATGCTTAATAAATTTATCAAAATAAATCTATATTTAAACCATTAAGCACCACATGATCACCATCTCTTATACTAGCACATAATTGTTTATAAACAATGCAAAACTCTATACAGTAGTGCCACCCTGTGCCAAACAGAGTAATCAATGAATGCCAGAAGGCTTGTGCATAAAATCCTTATCTAATGCCTACTCATCCAATATCCCCAGACTAGTTTCTAGCTTGTGGCCTTCATCAGTGAGGAGCTTACTGATGAAGACCACAAGTCAGAAACTAGTCTGGCGATATTGGATGAGTGGGCATTAGATAGGGATTTTATGCACAAGTCTCATGGCATTCATTGATTACTCTGGTTGGCACAGGGTGGCACTACTGCATGGAGAGTTTTGCCTTGTTTATAAATATATATTTATTAAAATTGTATAGTATTAATATAATTATAGTAATAATGCATGCATTTTTGGACTCGAGTGGATTCTGCAGTATTGAATAGGTCACAATTCTCAATTAACATCAAATAAACCTGGAAAATTGCTACCAAACTGAACAATATTGTATTAGATTTTATACCTATTTCTATTATAAATTTTAAGAGTGTTACTAGGTAACATAGTCTTTAAATGTAAAATTAATACCAGCAAAGTGCAAATTTAAATCTCATATAAAATGAAGGAAATTACCATAAAATATTGGCCACAATAGTTTTAGACATAACTACCAATATTTCATCATAAATCTACTTTAAATTATTCTATAGAACAAGTTTTATTGCATAATAAAAATTAATGACCAACACCATCTTAACTTCTGCTGCCTTGTGTGATTTAAAGCAGGAGTAAAACATCAGACTAAAATCAAGAGTTCTCCCATTTCCAGTGTTCAAATTCCATGTGAATTTTAACATAAACTCCCAAACAGCAAATCATTTATTATTTTGTAATTCCTTTTAAAAATAAACCATAACTGTATAACACTACTTTATTTTTAATGATCTTTCACCTAAAGATATAGGCACAGACACTTCCCATTTGACTTTATATATGATTTTACACTCAATTCTTCATAAATTTTCATTCAATCATTTTGTAACCAAATGGGATTTTTGTATTGTTGAAAGTCTTGGATACCTTCCAATGCACATATCAAAATGTAATGATGCTCTAGCACAAGTGATTAAAGACCTCCCTATTAAATAATAAAAAGGAAATTATTATGAACAGATTTAGATAACAAAACTTAGTACTGAGAATAATGAATAATGAATTAGTTAAACACCTCGATCAGACTTTCGTCTTGCTTATCCTATTTGCAATTCTTGTAAGAGATCACATTTTTATATAAAGCAAATTTTTGCTCAGTCCAAGTAGCAATAATTTTCACAGGTGCAAACACTATTTATTGGAAGTATGATTATAATTAACCTTTGTAGTTATCCTTAATCATACATTCTTAAACATAAATAATAATCTCTAACCTAATTAATAATTAGTAATATTCATGAATGTATTTATCTGAAGAGTTGGCGACAAAGTTTGACATTTGTAAATGAAATTGTTAATAATTTAATCTTTCTACTGATTTGATGCAATTTCTTTTTGTTTATATATGCAACAATTCAAGAAGATTCTTAGAAGTATCTGTAAAAATGTTAGATTAATATACTTTTTATAAGCTTGTGAAGAAATATAGTACTCAACTAGGTCATCAGACATCACATGACCAACTAATTATCACATTTTTGCTTATTAGAGCTTACACTAAATGACATAAAAATAATAAGATTACATAATCAGAATATGAGTAATTTTGCATGCAAATTGCATCTTTGAATCATGTTTATTTCACATTAAAATTATCATAAGTTTGTCTTAAAGTTTGTGATAGTATTTTAGTGGTAATTATATGTTACACTATTTTCATTATATTGTCAAATGGTTTTTAGAAAAATTTGAACTGTAGTTAAAATTTTCAAATATATTCAACTGTTAGTAATGGATTCAGGTTAGTATATAAACATTTCGAATAGTATTATTCTTTTTCCTTTTTCAAGTGGTTCTGGTTTGGCCAGTTAAACCTGGATCTCTAGTTTCACAAATAGTGAATTTAAAATAAAGCTCTACACAATTATGCAGCATGAAATCGAACTTGGACCTTTAGATTGTGAATATTGAAATTAAAATAATGCTCTAATCAACTTTGCCTAATTGATTAGGACATCACTTTAAATTTAATATTCATAAATCTTAAGAGTCCAAGTTCGATTCCCATGCTAGTACTATAGACTGGTCCGAACAGTCATCTCTGAAGAAGGGAGAATACCACTTGAAATATTGTGATATATTAACCTCTATGCTATTACCAACAGCTAAATGTGCTTGAAAAGTTTAAATAAAGGTTCAAGACATTTAATATTAGATGATGGAAATATCCAACATATAATTGATATAATTATCTTAAGGTGTTTGACTATTTTTTCAAACACTATTAGTAGGTAATTAAAGCAATAATGCATTATTTGTATTTAATAATTAAATTTTATTTATATGTGTTTCTAAACCATACATATGGTACACAAATGTTTGTCGTAGGATACGATTATTGCACAAAGAACTTTTTCTGTAAATTGGAGTTGACGATTTAAAATAGTTAACAAGTTTCTTTTAATGTAGCAGTGATGGAGATAAATAAATAATTATAGCAAGGAAATAATAATTTTCATCTGGAGATTTATTGTCAAATATTTTTTAATCACCTTGAGATTTGTTTTTAAATTCATTTTTCTAAATGACTTTTGTATATTTATTTTAATAATATATGCCTTTTTAATGTTCACAATTATACTCGGTGTTTTATTTTGATATTTAAATTACCAACTTTTTATATATACTAAATCATTTTCTCTTTTTTGACTTTGGATTTGTTAATTATCTTTTCAATTTTAATTGTGCTTATCATATTAAAAATCATAATCATTTTTTTAATTTTTTTTTTCGTAAATGAAATCTTTTGTTAAAATGAAAATTTAGAATTAGTAATAAAAACATCTAAATGTAAACACATTAAAATGCTTTCTAATAATATAATTTAAATTTAAAAAATAAAAAAAACGAAAAACATAATTCCCTTGAAAGTCATAAAAATATACAAATAATTATTTAAATACAAAAATCTGCCGAGCAATTAATTAACTACATACATATTCTTTTTGCTTAATAATAAAAAATTTGTTTAAAAGAATTAATTATTTTATTTTAAAATTATAATTATAAATATTCTTTTGTAAATAATCCCAATATATTTTATATAATGAATGCGTAATACTTTATGCAGTTTAATTCATTGGTACAATGAAATAGATTCAAAGATAAACGTTTTAGGATCGATTGGATTAAATTAAATATTCTTTGATAATCTGACATGAATTATTATAATAACTTATTCGGACTTAAATGGTTCTTGAATTACTTTTTATTCCCAGTATTACTATGTAGTAATAATATATTCGGCAACGTTCACACATGTAGCAGTTTTAATATAAATTGTCTCGCGTCAATTTATATTAAAACAGCGCATGTGTGAAGGTTGATTTACTTCAGAATATATTACAATAAATACTAATAATTAAAAAAGCAAGTCATATATAACGTGACATTACTTTTAAAAAGCTTGTAGTTACAAAAATGGAATTAAATAAAACAATTGAAAATGAAGAGCTTGAGGTATTAGCAGTAGTGGAAACATATCTAAGAAAAGAAGAAGAACCTATTTTGAAACAGTTGGTATGGCAGGGTATAAATAGAAAAGATAAAGAAAAAAGGGGTGGTGGTATAGGTGTTATATCAAAAAAAATATTTAAATATTGTTAAATGTCAAGAACACTTGTGGTTTGAAATAAGGTTGGATAGTCAAGAATGGATTGTGGCTATAGTTTATATAGCCACTGGAGATAGTCAAATTATAATGGAATGGAATAGTAATATATATGAATGTCTAGTTAAAGATATACAAAGTTTTTAAAAAAAGGGAAGAGAATAATGATTATAGGGGATATGAATGGACATATTGAAGAAATTGACGATGTAGATAATAAAAATGGACAGCTTTTGAAGGAATTTTGTCAGAAAGTGAATTTGAGTGTTGGAAATTTATTAAATATTTATGAGAGACAATACACATGGTCTAAAAATAATATATTTCATACAATAGATTATGTATTGGTAGAGAAAGAGTGAATAAATAAAATAAGAAAAATTAAGGTGTTTGATAATGAAGAAAAAGTATGCACTAGTGATCATAACTTCATTGTAATTGAAATGGTTAGAATGTGATGGAGAATAGAAATAAAAGTAGAAATAATAGTGAAAGATGTGGATGGAGAGTGAATGATAAGAATAAGTTGGAAGAAATACAATTTGAAGAAATTATGGAAGAGTGGAAGAGTTGGTTGGGGATGAGTATAAGGACTGGTGTAAAGAAGTAGAAAAAGTGGCAAATAGGGTTTTAGGTGAGAATTTTCAGAAAAATAAAAGTAATAAAAAAATGAGAATTAGTAAAAGTGTAAAAGAGAGGAAAGAAGCATGTAGAGAATATAAGTGTGCTATTAAGAATAAGGAAAGTGAAAAAGATATTAATGCTAAATGGGAAAAGTACTTAGAAAAGAAGAAGTTAGCTAAAATAGATAATTATATAGAGAGAATGAAATTGAATAGTAAATTGTTGGAGGATATTAATAAAAGTGGAAGTGATGGGAGTAAAAAATTTAGGAATTACATTAAAAGGAGGAATGTAGGGGAGAGATCGATAGTATTACTAGATGAGGAGAGAATAGAGTGTAGCTCTAGAGAAGATTTAGAGATAATCTTAAATAGATATGTAATGAATATAGAAAATATGTTAGATGTGAATGATAGAGTGATAGAAAACATGAAAGCATATAGTAATGGGAATATTAGTTTTTCAGAAAATGAACTGAATGAGGTAGAGAAGAAATTGAAAAGTGGAAAGGCAAGAAGTTTAGATGGATGGGCAGCAGAGATGGTAATGAATTTAGGATATAGGGCAAAAGTAAAGTTACTATCTTGTTTTAATAAAATGGCATGGAATAGAGTTTTCCCAAGTAGTTGGAGTAATACAAAAATAAGATTATTGTTTAAAGGAAAGGGTAAGGATCATAGAAAGTTAAATAATTATAGACCAATAGCAGTAACATCAGTTTTATATGAAGTTTTCTCGTATATGGTGGCTAGAAGAGTTGTAAAGTGGATGGAAGGGAATAATGTAGTGGGGGAAATGCAAGGAGGTTTTAGATTAGATAGGCATATAGGAGATAGTTTATTTGTAATTACACAACTTATGGATATGAGTAGGAATTTACGTAAACAGTTATATATTTATAGATATAGAGAAGGCATATGATAGAGTAGATAGAAATAGTTTATGGATAAGTTTAGCAAATTTGGGAATGGATGAAGTTTTAATAGATATTATTAAAAAATTATATGAAAAAAATTATTATTATATATATATATATCAGTTAGGGAATATAGAATCAATTAAAGTTAAAAATGTGGTGGGGCTAAGGCAAGGATGCCCTATGTCACCTATTTTGTTTGTGTTGTATTTGAGTGAAATGGAAAGAGCAATAGAAAGATTAGGAAGAGGGATAAAGATACCGTTAATAGGTAGTAAGGGAGTATATATTTTGTCAGGTCTTTTTTTTGCAGATGATATATTTTTGTGTGCAGAAAGAAGAGAAGATATGGAAGTTATGTTGAGGACATGTGCAAGGGTTGGTAAAGAGATGGGGATTAAATTTAGTGAAGAAAAATCAAATATAATGATGGTTAATACTGGGAAAAGAGAAGATGTAGAATTTTTATTGGGAGATATTAAGTTAAGTGTGGTGAATAGATATAGTTATTTGGGAATTATTTTAAGTAATCAGAAAAATTATTTGGATGAATGGGAGAAAAAATTGATAAATGAAGCAAAGAAAAGAAAGGGATTGATAAAGAAATTAACAGTGTTTTCATATAATAAATATGATGTAGTTAGAATTATATGGAAAGGAGTTGCAGTAGCAGGGTTAACATATGGTAATGATGCATTATATGTTAGTAAAGAGGTATTAAATTACTTAGAAAAAGTTCAAAGGGAAGTAGGAAGACATGCATTGGATGCAGATGTATGGACAGCAAGAGAGGCAATTCAAGGAGAAATGGGATGGTCAAGTTTTCATATGAGAGATGCAAAAAGTAAAATGAAAATGTTTGGTAGATTGCAGTTTATGGATAATAAAAAAATAGCTAAAATAGTATTTAATTGGGTTATGAGTAAAGGGCAGGTAACAAGATAAGTGAGAAAGGTAATGTGGTATGTAAAAGATTTGGATAAAGAATTTATATCAGTATATTTGTACAAAAGATGGGATGATTTGATTGTTGAGTGTTGTAGTAGTAAGGAATGGGATAAAAGAATAGATTTATTAATAAAGAATAGGGGGTTAGAGAGATGGAGAAATAGTATGGAGAGTAAAAAGAGTTTAAATATATATAGAAATAAACAGAATATTAGGTGTGAGTTAATATATGATAATAGTAAGGAAAGTAGTTTATTATTTAAGGCTCGAACAGGATATTTAGCTACAAGAGAATATACATGTAAATGGGAAAAAAATGGGTGATTTATTTTGTAAATTATGTAAAGAAGGAATAGAAAATATTAGGCATTTGTTAATTGAATGTAAATGCTTGAAAACAGAAAGGGTACATACAATGAAGTTATGGAAGAATAAATATGAAAAAAGTGATTATACAGAAAGTGAATTATTGGTTTTTATGCTGGGTTTGGGAAAAGATAAGGGGGATTTAGATATAAAGGTTATAGAGTTGACAAAGATTATGTTGTGTAAATGGGATGGAGCAGAATATGGGAAAATTTAGAGTGGGGAATGGAAAATAAAGTGGCTAACAGGATTATCTGGGCATAATTGCTGAGATATTCTTGACTTCGTTTAAGAAGCCACAATACATCACATCACATCATAATTGATAAGTGCGGTATGAGAAAACATTTAAAATCTCTATCCAAAAACACTCCTATCTCCAGACCAACTTGGTTTCGAGCTTATGGCTCACGTTAGTGAAGAACTAGAGTATTAGGACACTAGACCTAAAATATCAACTCAAAAAACCATCACTTATTTTATATGTATATTTAAGTAGAAACTCTGAAACTTTCAGATAAATCTACCCCACGATTAACAGTATGTGCAAATACACATTTTATGAACATCTATATAATTCTTTTTGGAAATATTTATACGGTGCAAAGCTAATGAAGATTACCTTTAAAGTTCGTAGACTTTATTTATAAATATTTTTGATTATAACTAACTTATTAATGATCATGTCACTAGATGGCGTGGAGAATTGATGGTAATCATAATTTATAATGATTTCAGTACTTTCTATGGATATGTTTATTATTATTATAGTTATTTTAGTACTCGAGTATGTGCATGCAGTTGAAATATTAGTGTTCTTTTATAATATTATGGTCTAAGTTTGGCATTGGTTAGATGATGAATAGTTTAAAATATAAGTTTTTTAAAATCATGTCAGAAAGGATTGTTATTGATATGTTTGGACTTCTGCTTTTGATTTTTAACTCAATTATGCATTTATATTTATTGATATAATAAACACCTCCATACTTCCCCATTTTTTAAAAATTCACTTAAATAACGATATAACAAAAGACAAATGCCCCCCAAGATGAATTTCGTGCTGAACCAGCACTCATCAGTTGGCCCAGGTCGCTATCTCTCATATATATATATATATATCTTTATATAAAAGAAATAAAAAATCAGATATATTAATCTTTAACTGAGGTTTAAAGTTTATATCTGTGCTAGAGATAATCTCTAGTTTCGATAATGATTAGTAATCATCATTATTGTATTTACCTGAAATGGATGGCATCAAAGTTGTGAATGGAGGAAGTTTGATAATGGTAAATGAAAATGTAACAATTATTTATTGATATTTATTCTTACCATGCTTCGTTGCCCTATCTTTCAGTACCGTTATAATGTATATATATATTTAATAAAAAAAAAAGGACTAAATGACTATTAGATTTTATTAAGAACAATCAATAATAAAGAGATTCGTTTTCTTTTTTAAGTAATTGTATATTTTAAAATAATTAGAACTGCATTTAGGTATTTCATTTTCAGACAGCGATCTTATACTTTTTTTCATTAGGATTTTGATAGTAAATAATTAAAGACTAATCACTCTGATTAGAATAAGTATCATTATTCAAACATTTCAAAGTTAGATTTTTTGAAATTTGTACAACTAAGAATATTGAAGAAATGTAATTAAGGATCGAACAGATTTTGTAGATTATTTACAGACAATGATAATGACTTAATGAGATTTTCTTTAATTAAAATCATTTTCGTAAAAAAAATTATGTAAAAGTCCAAGTATTGGAAAGTTAATAATAACAGTATTCATAAATATTAATATGACAATAATCAATTTTTTCATCAAGCAGAAATATTAAATGGTAAAAGTTTTAAAAATTTTCTCCCTAAGACTAGAGTTTATTTTTTTAAAAGACTGAGGCGACTCAGTAAACTAGTTAAAAAATTGAATATAGTAAAGGTAATAATAACTGCCTTACAAGCAGTTGTCTCGGGTTAGCGGGTTCGCTTTAAATATAAGTCACTGAAAGGAAAGTAACTGTACCTCCCATTGAGTTATGTAAAACAACAATTACAAAAAATAGAATGATACTAATCTATATTTTAGCTCTATTGCTAAATAAGCTTAGTTTTTTGATGTAGTTTTAAACTATAGGGAGAAGTTTGTTTATTATTTTAATTTACGTATAGACTAAATCTGAAATCATCATCGAGACATTCAGACAATCAGGACTGAGTCTCAGTTTTAAGAACTTCCAAAATATCATTTTAATGGTGACATCAGATTATTTAATCTGTACATAAATTAAAATAATAAACAAACTTCGCCCTATAGTTTAAAACTACATCAAAAACTAAGCTTATATAGCAACAGAGCTAAAAGATAGATTGGATGCATTTTACTTTTGCCGGTAGTTAACGTTTTACATAACTCAGTGGGAAGTATAATTAATTCCGTTTCAAGTACTATTAAGTATTATTAATTAAAGAAAATATTTTTTTAATTTATTGCAAGACGATGAAATTTAAAAAGAAGTTTATTGTAT
Organism: Epiperipatus broadwayi; assembly: GCA_028023455.1. Lineage (NCBI taxonomy): Eukaryota > Metazoa > Onychophora > Udeonychophora > Euonychophora > Peripatidae > Epiperipatus > Epiperipatus broadwayi. Next base: position 8,618,476 of record JAQFVV010012403.1, on the reverse strand, counting down.
TCTACTTTTAAAACAAATTAATGTACAATATTTGCCATTTTTTCTAAAAATGTCTTACAAATTATAAAGTAATAATGATATATACTAGGAAAAAGCAAATTCTTCGCTAATAGAAACCACAAATAATACTTTATATATATTTTTGCAATGTTCAAGAGCTATAACAGACATTTTTGAAACTCTATTGCCCAAGAATGATAATAAAATTCACATTAGCAAATCTTTTGCCTAGTACTATTTAAAGACTAAAAATTTAAACTTTCAAAATATCTATATTTTACTTTAAAGCATTGATGAAATAATATCTTTTAATATTAATATATGCATAAAAGCTTTGAAAAAATGTCATTAAGAACCAATATTTATATTGTTTCAGTAACCGCACAGAGTACTATTACCACACTCACTGCCATTTTTTCTTTTTATGTGAACCAGAAACTGTGGATAATAATACATCTTGTTTAATAGAATGTTTAATACATACACACACACACACACACACCTATAATACAATGTGATTTTATAAAACATTTGAAAGGAGGGCCTTTGATTCATCTTTGAGACTAAATGAATCTTCATATGTGATTGTCCTTGCATCTATGTTATATATGATTATTTATGTAGATATTGTAAATAAACATGGATGAGCTGCTCACCAATTTGGTGAATTTATTGGCTTTTTACCTTCGAGTTTAAGATCAAAAAGTATGATGTTCTTACTTGTTAGTTCTTAATAAACATATTAGTTGAGTTTTTCTAAAGGCAGGATGAATTTGTATGTGACTGATTTTTTTTTATAAAAATATTTACAATCATGACAGAAAAACTAAATTATAGCATATATTTCAAAGAACTGTAATGTCATCTCTCAAGATAATGATTGATATCTGAAAGTAGAGGGTATTATGAATGCCTTGATTGTGGAACCAGGGTGCCATTCACTGACAACCACTTATTTAGGTGCTATAATTTCTGATCACATTTAAGTGAAGAAAGATTGTATGAACGGAAAGAAGAACTGTCTAATACAAAATGAGTCTTTTTGAGTTTGTGAAATCAGAAAAAAATATAAAGAAAGAATTGATTTAAAAATTAAACATACTTTACTGCACAGGTACAAATATTGAAATACAAATGGAGTGGTCTTCATTATAAATCAAAATGAAGAGCAACTTTGAGTAGATTGATTATATATTAGATAGAATGACAAGATTAGTTATTCACCTTAATGGAAGGTAGTAACTGTAGATAATTCAGGTTTATAATTCAACAAGTTCTTATTATGATGAAGTAAAGGATTTTTATATAGGTGCATAAAATGCTTTTGATAGACAAAAACACATTTTAGAATTGTCATGGAGATTTTAATGCAAGAATTAGTAAACAATTAAAAGATGGAAGTGCTGCAGGTAAATTTGATTATGGTGATAGAAATGAGAGATGGTATAGACTTGTGGAGTTTGCAGAAAAAGAAAAACATTATATTATGATTTTTTTGTTGTTGAGAAAAATGCTAAATGAAAATGAATACATCCAAATGAAGGTACAGCAAAATTGTATTATATTTTGATTAACAAAAAATATGCATTTCAAGATTGAAATATTCTTAATAGATTCAATATAAAAAATGATCATCTATTAATGAGATGAGATAAAAATTATTAGGGAAAATAATATTAACATTCAGTAATCACATTATCACCATCTCTTATACTAGCGCATAATTGTCATTAAACAAGGTTCCTCAATGACGAAGGCCACAAGCCAGAAACTAGTCTGGGGATATTGGATGAGTGGGCACTAGATAGGGATTTTATCACAAGCCTTCTGGCATCCAGTGATTACTCTGATTGGCACAGAGTGGCACTACTGTATGGAGAGTTTTGCCTTGTTTAACATTCAATAATATTATCCTCCAAAAAAACACTTCAATAAATTTAAAAATTAAAACTTGCAAATTACTTTAAAATATTAACAGATTTTTAAAGATATCTCAGATTTGAATAAATAAGAATATAGCTGATATACTATTGAAATCTGCAACAAAGATAACTGATACAAGAAACAGCAGTTTACCAGAAAAAAAATTTCTGAAACAAGAAAAGGTATGAAAAAAATATGTAATTTTGCTAAAGAAGAGAATAAAATTCTTAAAAGCAATATTTAAATAAAAGTATATTGAAATTTGCCTGAAAGTTCGTGATAATGGTATATTAGATGCGACAATATGTTGGACTATTTCCATCATCTATCAGTAAATGTTGAATATATAGAAAATTTTAAACTTTTCAAATACAAACAACTTGTAATACACACAAATAGATGACACAGGTTAGTAATGACACAACATTTACTGATAGGTAATGGAAATAGTCCAACAAAGTATATTGAAATATAATAAACCTTAGATATAATTAAAGGGGATTTAAACAGACTTTCAAACTCCTGCTATCTATCCACTCCATTATATATAATTGATACACATGACCACATAGATGTGAAAAAGATAATGATCTCCAATATAGGTATTTTATGCAGAACCAACACTTATCAGTTGGTCAAGATCATCATCCCTCACACACATATATAATCAGTGCTCACTTTATATTAAGATAGCAAATCTTCAAACTTTAATAAATAGACTTCACTCTTTTTCATATTCCAACCCTTCAGCCATCCACATTATTGAAAATCTGATGTTGATATACCCATGTTGACTAAGTCTCTCTGACTCCTGTGTATTTAAATGGATAAGGCCCTGCATTTAAGGAATCAGACTGCCTTAAATTCAACATGGGTATGACAACAATATTGGCATCAAAAAGGGTATTGATTATTCTATCATCAGATTTTCAATAATGTGGATAGCTGAAAAGTTGGAGGTTGGAAAAGAGTGAAGCCTGTCATAAAGTTTGAAGATTTTTTATCTTAATATAAACTGCGAACTGATTATATGTGTGTGTGGGAGATGATAATTTGACCAACTGATGGATGCTGGTTTTGTATGAAATACTTATATTGGAGATTGTTTATCTTTTTCACATGTAAGTGGTCATGTGTATTGGTTATTTAAGATAGAGTGTATAGCTGAAGGTATGTTGACAGTCTATGTTCAAATCCCATTTAATAACTCTTAAAAGTGTAAAATAATATATTGGTAATGATGGCTAATTAGTGATAGTAATGAAATGGGAATTAAACCACTGACTTTTAAACACATGAATACTGAATTTAACATATGTTACTATTAAAGGGGTGAATGTATTTAAATAGTGTAAGTAAAATTTGAATTTTTTTAAAAAATATTTAATGCAGAAATTAAGTGTTGGAAAGTCCAATATATATTATATGAATATCTTGTATTTTAGATGGAATAAAACATATTTGAATTTTGTATGCAAAAATATTAGACAATTCTTTTGGGGGAAAAAAAATTGTTTTCTGAAAAAGATGAGTAGAGAACTCAAGCTTGCACTCATATTTAAAAATGGCACAAAAATTTGAGCATGAAATGTCGTTTCATTCTTCTTACATAATAAATCTATAAGATTTTATTCTTTTTTGCATTTTTCATAATTTTACTAAATTTAATTATCTTATAGTTTCAACTGCTTATAGTTTTTTATAGAGCTGCTTTTTTTTTTTTTACAATTTACATATTGATGATAATTTACATGAACATTGTAGATTTGCATGCAAATTGGAGGAAGAAAAAAACATTTCTGAAGAAGACTGATAAACTGTCGAAACTATAAGATAATATTTAAAAAACCATTCCTTTGTTGCAATCTTCATAATTTATGAAATTTAATTATCTTATCGTTTCATCTGTTTAGAGCTTTTATAGAGCTGGTTTTTTTTTTCAATTTACACATTAGTGTTAATTTACATGTAAATTGTAGATTTGCATGCAAATTGGAAGAAGAAAACAAACAACTCTGAAAACTGATATACTGTTGAGACTGTAAGATAAATTAAATTGAATAAAGTAGGAGTTCCCAACTTGGAGTACCCATACCCCCAAGGAATATGAGAAACTTGTCCAAGTAGTAGGGTAATAGCAGGTAAATAATTATATTATGCTAATAATATATTTAAAAAATAGTTATGTTATCAACATTTCTGGGCTAGTCCATGTTGGTACTGTCTATCAGCCATACCAATAACATTTTAGGTCTCTTCAAACATGGTCACAGTGAAGATGCATAGACTTTTTTCTTATTTCAGAGTCGATAAGTCAAAATATCTGGTTAAGATTTATTTACCAAATAAAGCTTCTATAAACCCTTAATTATTATTTATTTCTTATTATAATGAATAGGGGTACTGAATAATTTACTAAAAGCCAAGAGGGTTGACCAAAAGATTGGGAATCCCTGGAATACAGCATTATAACAACTACAAAGAAGAAACACATTTCATAAGGACATTCACAAATATTTTAATCAAATAAATAGATGTATAACAATAGTGGTTTTTTACTTCAAATAAATATGTGGTCTATACAAACTGATATAATTATAATCTTAGAAATAATAGGTATCTCATGAGGTGAACTTTCAAAATCTTTAAATATTCTATATTTGTTATGTGTTTATGCAGAATAATGAATAAGACAAGAGAAAATCATGATATGATTTCTTAAATCATGACAGATTCATTACCATGTTGTACAGCTGGAAAAGGCCATATAGTTTAAACATAGCATAAATCATGACTCTTTTGACCATATCATCGTGTTTTCTCTCATCCACTATCTAGCACTTATGCAGTTTAGCCATAGAAGTTCTTGTTAAAAATTTCATAGGTAAATATTTTTGGTAGATCCTAGAGTATTTAACTTAATGTTTAGTTCTGCAACCATATGATTCATTGTGGTTTTGTATTTTTTTTGTTACAGACTTTTATAATAGTCATCAGTTTGTCTAAGTAAACATTGATTTTCAGCTGCAGATGCTCAAGGAATAATCCAATTTAAGACAGAACTATTTTGTAATATTGGAATTCAATTCTTTTATTAATTAGGCACCAATATTGTGACATTTTTTTGAACTCCAATAAGCTTAGTTTTCTCACTGAATTATTAAATAATCACATCTTGTCAGATACTCCTTATTATCTTCTTAGAATTCTTTCAGTAATATATATATATATTATAGTGGTCTGGAAGAAGGTGAGTCTTATCGTATCAGCACTACAGGGCGCCACTAGGCATTTGAACCTAGAAAATTTATATAGTAGGCAGATACGTAAGTTAAAAAAAAATTTTTTTATTTTATTTTATATATTTTGACCGACCATTAGCCCAATGTCACTAGCTCAGGGAGATGCAGAGATTTATAAAATATGAATTCTTATCTAATAATATTTCATTTAAAAAAATAAATAAAAGAAGCCACTGCCAGTAATTAACACACAAACATTTATTTACGCACGTATAAATTTTGAATCATTTTAGAATCACTTTTATTTTAAAATTTTCCTTTTATAAAACATCAGAACTTTACTTTAAAATTTAACTCACATTTTAACTTTGTTGTTTAGAATTTAATTTATGTTTAAACTTTTATTTTCTAAGTTTGCACAGATGAATTTTATGAAAGTGTGTTATTTTAATGTTGGGTATAGATCAGCTACATAGATTACATGGTTAAAAACATTTCAAAATAAACATAAATGATCAAAATATAAAGACATTGATGGAATTGCAGAGGGAAGTTTACAAGAAACCCAATGGCATTCATCATAAGATGCCGCATTGACACCAATAACTAAAAAGACATCCGAATAAATACATTTTAGATACTCATCGTAAGGTATCATTATTTACCGAATGTCTATATATTTTGATCAAATATGAAAACAAAAACATAATTAACCGTTAATGAATCCATGCAAGCATCTATACCCAACTTAAATTTAATGCATTTAAGTAATTTATACAATAAATATTAATAAAAATATAAAAATTGGAAATGATTTAACAAACAAATAATACATTCAATCAAATAATTAATAACTGATTACGTTTGGTCAGATAGGAATTTCTATTGCAATTATTTTAAATACTGGGAAAATTTTATACTTAGCGTTATTGTTTTGAAATGTTCATTAATTATATATTTCTTATGTTTAGAAAAGTTCATCTTTAAACCGTTGCCATTTGGGTTCCAGTGTTAATTGTCCTGACGTCCTGGTGAGACCGGTATGCTGTTGTCCATTTTATTGATTCATCCAGAGATCTTTTACTTTAGCTGGTCCTCAATGTAGAAAATGATTGGTCATTTCTCTTTCTTTTTTAACAGAACTGAAGGGATTGAAGAGTGCATCTTTTCAATCCCTTCTCCTTCAACTCCACACTAACACATGTAACTACTGCTATCACATATCTCTCTTAAATTTTCTTCACTCACTTTTTATAGTAGACATTCAGATCCAGTGGACATTACGTCATGATGATGGTGATGGTCTTTTCACTGAGGTCTGATTCCATGAGTGATTTCTTTTATTGGCCATTCTGATCCCATTGTTTTTCTCTCCTATCTGACCTTTACTTATACATTTTAAGTGCCCAAGGGCTAGTTTACATTTAACTAATTAAAACAATCATTTCCATTTTATGATTAATTAATTTGTTTTCCAAACCCAAAGATATATTTTTATCTCTAAATCTTTTTAAGTTTTTGTTGAAAATTTAGTTTTAAAACTTTTTCTTTTTTTTTTGATAAAGTTTCTTTTTTAATTTCTCATCTGTGCGATTTTATATATATTATAAAGTTTAGATGACTTTTAAATTTCTTTTTTTTTAAAAAAAAAAAAACAAATTATTATTTGTGAACTTTATATTTTGATTTCATGTTTAATAAAAAAAACTAATATAACGGCGTATGTGCCCGTTACAATATATATATATATTGTAACAAATTAGCTGACATTTCTAATGTTGGCTAAAGAAAAGGTTTATTTTATGTATTTGTTTTTATTAAGTGTAGCTGAGCATGCTTTTGGCAGGAAAACAAAATACATAGCTATGAATGTAGTTTTCCAAGCCACATTCTATGAATCTGGTTTTCAAGCTGAAAGCACAGCCAACTACATTTAAGAAAAATAATGTAATAAATCTGCAATAATACATTAAACCATAGTACCCAAAAAAAGAGTTACACTAAAACCCTCATTGTTATTCCTAATTAACATTATAATAATTATATAGTTTGTGATTTTATAAATATACTTTTTATGGGTAATCGTTATTTCTTCTCATTATTCTGTTTGCATGTGTGTGTTTTTTAACAGTTTTATTGCATGAATAATAATATGACTACAGACTTGAATAGATTTTTGTATTAACTAAGACATTATGTGAAAGACGAGTGGAGTAAAAAGAAGCATGCATTTCAGGAATTTAACCAGGTATATATATATATATATATATATATATATATAATGTCACCTTAAAAAGAATTAAGATAATTTATTTTAATTATATTACAGTCTGTGGAAATTTTTTCTGGAATCAAGCTATCCACAGAGAGAAAAAGGTTGAAAAACACTACTCTAGAATAGTGGAACATCAACACAACACAAATATATATTAAAAAATTCTTAGTTATTTTTAATATCAAAGGAACTTTTAAATACATCAATAGTTTTTGCTTTTAAAGATTGTGTTTGAGCAGGTTAAGTTGCTTTTTGTGTGTGTGTGAAAAGAATGAGATAAAAAATTAAAGAATCTCTATTATTAAAAATGTATTATACTGAAACTATGAAGTTATTTAGGAGTTCTTATGATATTAAAGGTAATTGGAATATAAATCAGAATAATAAAAAATTTATTTTGTGAATATTTGTGTTGTGTTTGGGTTTTTTTTGCATTTGACAAGTCTGTCTTGGCAGAGAAACCAATTGGTTGTGAAATTTTAGTTTTTAACTTTTGGCTAGTTTTTTAATTCTGAAATTGGTGTAATTAGTTTGTATATTAACTGGGGGACACAGCTTTCTTGATGTCTTTGGTGCTCGAGCCCTCTCTTTTTGTAAAATTTATGAGAAAAATATTTATTTCTAACATTTCTTTTCATACAACATATAAAAAGTGTTTTGAAATTCCAGTAGTATTACACTAAAGTTGGATAAAATTAAAAATGAATGATAACAAAAGAATATGTAGGATTTAAAATAATTCCAAGTTAACACATTAAATATTTTTTGCAAAACTCCTTAGGGTGGACATAGATTTCTAGGTCCTATTTCTGAAATATTAAACCATCTTAAGCCTTTCAAAACTTTCAATCTCAGAAATAAAAACTATAGAAGAATTTCTAATTTAAAGAAAGTTTAAAAAAACTCTTTAAGTTACATTTATATATTTAAACAATAACATCAAATTACTTACAAAATAAGAATTTAAAATAACACTCATCTAATGTGTTAAATAAAATCACCCCCATTACCTATGTAAAGATTCTACAAGAACATTTTATTTAAAGAAATTTAAAAAAACAACAATTATAAGTTATATGTATATATTTTAATAACAACTGTAAAATTACTTGCAAAACTAGAATTTAAAATAACTGATTTAATGTTTACACAAAATTTTCATTTCTGTTACCTACTTCTGTCACTTATGATTTTATATATATAGGACAGATTTGTATTTTCATTTTCGCATTATATGACGTTAAAATATAATATTATTAGTATAATGACAATGACGGTTCCCATTTTTAATATAAACTGTTATGCACCAATAATGAATTTTGAAGGGGAAAAAAGAGGTAATATGATTACAGAGGAAAAAGATGACAAGATTTTTCCAACTCTTCTTTATTCTAATCACTAAAAATTATCATTAAAGTAGACATGATTTACAAGATCAAATAATTCGATTTTATTACATATTTTTTAACTTTTGAGTATTTGAATAATTAAGAATCCAATCTTTAGGACTTGTCCATTTCCTAATTAAAACTGCTTAGCTTCATAAGACTTAAATTTTATATCACAGGCTAAGAGATTAACCACTATAACTTTAGACACATTTAATCATATATAAACAAAAGCCATCAAATCACATAAAATTGTATACATAATATAATTAGTCACCCTTACCAATGCACAAAAAAACCACTTTGTGACCCTGAAGCAGGGATTTCATTAAGTGATCCTGAAAATTAACGTCAGTCATCATCTCCCATAAGGTGACCTTTTAATCTTTAATCTTAAAATATGTGCTTCTACTCAAAAGCAAGAGGGAGGGGGGAATAAAATTTTGAAAAATGCATATATATATATATATGTACAAAATCTAAAAAGTATATATATATGTACAAAATCTAAAAAGTATGTTTAATATTGTGGAAGGAAACATGTTTTCACACATGCTATAAATTTACATTCCCCTCTCAATAAACATTTTAAAAGTGTGTGTGGCAATTCTATAGTCGTATGTAAAGATTAGTTTCCTTCCACAATATTACATATATATAAAATTGCTACAATATTAGTTTCAAAATATATGTTTATTCATCCTTCATATGAATTATACAAAGTTACATATCAAATATAGTGTTTCTACTAAGATTACATTGCATAATTTACAATGAATCCAACATAATGATCTGTAATTTACAATGAATCCAACATAATGATCAATAGCATATAATAAATCAAATAAAATATTAATTTACTTTATAAGGAACCTTAGGAGCATAAATAATATCAAATTAACATAAGCCTCTTTTCAGGGCCATCCATCAGAATCAACATTTTTGATTGTACGAAAATCAATTTACATAATTTACAAGAATATATATAACTTCTCATAGCAAAACTTATTAAACCAAAGGTCTTAAAACATTACATATAACAAATTTGAGTTCTTCTATCATTCTGGAGTGCATCAGTTTCCTCTATTTACATACATTACTTTAAAGAAATATCCCCATTTTTGAAGCATTATCACGCAGTCAGCTTAACTAAATGTTTTTTCAGCTTAGACACCAAATCATCCGATTACTTCAGCTGTTGGACTTTTGCACTACTTTCCTTCTCCATCACTAAAAAGTCCATCTCCTTCCATCAATTCTTGATGTGAGTGATAAACTGAATATTCCCATGGCTAGTTTTTTGCACAATGTTATACTTCAATATTTTCCAGACTTATAAATTGTCTTAGATTGATTTGAAACCAAGTTTGATTGATTAGACATTTTTGACAAAAAAAATTGTCAGTATTTTTAATTTGTTGTAATAAATACACAATTGTTTTAACTGGGTCATAATCTTTCTCACTCTCAAAAAGCAGTTTATTTCTCAGTGTCCAAATACAGAAACTGATAAATGTTGCTAGTCTTACAATTCTGAAGTGACCTTTCTTAAATGCTTTTATAAAGTATACACATGTTGCTTTGCCATTTAAGAATTTGATGGCCATTATGCAGGCTAGTCCAAATTTGGCACTCCTCTAATATATGTACCCTTGTCTCATCATCCCTTCTACATAAGGAGCATATAGTGTCCAAATCAGAGAAGCTGCAGTAGGTAAGCCCCTAGGTTGACCTTGACCAGAAAGTCTATAAAACTTGGTTCTAATTTTAATTGCTTAGTCAACCTAGAGAATCTTAAGATCCCAATGGGCAGAATATTATTTATTTTTGTCTTATTTGGGTTCATTAGTTCATATGTATTCAATAGTTTATCTTGCTATTAAACATAGTTGCAGTATTCCTGACCTTAAGATTTTCCAAAACCAAAGACACTTGTTTGTGTATCCATAGCTTCCCACTTTTGGGTGGGGGTCGATCCATCAGAATAATTTCTTCTGAATGAATCAGTCTTTCCATGTCAGGATTATTAATGAATAATTTTACCAGGATATTAACAGTATACTGTACCAAACAGGTCTTAATTGCATGTAGACTTAAGCCATTTATTTGTTTCAGACTCTGCAGAAACCTTAGGCTGATGACAGGAGCCTCTCTCCTCCAACATAACTTCCTACATTGAGTTTCAACTTTCCTTATAAAGGTTTTTGTCGGAGAAAAATCCCCAAGGAAGTATGTAATCTTTGAGAGCATAACAGCATTCATCAGAGCTATTTTCATGAACAATGATAAATATATTTCAGCCAGAGATCCAACAAAATTTGCTGTTTTGATCAATAAACCATCTTCAATATCCTTCCTCATCTTGAATGGGGTGAAGAAAGATGGAATCCCAGGAACTTCTGAGAAGGAGCCTTGAACCTGCCAGAAATTTGCTTTCTGGTCTTAATTGACCATATAGCTGACTTCTCCTTATTGACCCTTAGACCAAATTCATATTTGAATTGGTCCAAGAGCTCCTCAAGCTTTGCAAATTACTCCCATGAAGTGAGAAGTATCACCACACCATCCATATACAAGTTGTGGTTGACACTCTCCTTCAACAAAGGGATGGCTATCCCCTTAAGAGATGTTTCAATGCTCAGCAGGAGGGGATTGACATAGGCAGTGAAAAGAGGACACTTAGAGGTGAGCCCTGAGGAATGAAAACATCAGGCTTGAATCCTGGAAAGACTCATCCATCCAGAGACAGAAACATCTCCCAATTATGAAGGAGGTTCTCTATCATCTGGAGGTAGGCAGCAGATACCTTGAGTCCCACCAAGACCCTCAAAAGAGTGTCAACTCTGACGCAATCAAAAGCTGCAGCAAAGTCAAGCTGTACAGTGACTGACTGTGACATCTTCATGCGAATATGAACTATCAAGAGGCGAAATTGGCTCACAGCTTTGGCCATCAAACTCTCCCTCTTGGCAAATTGATAATTGGACATCTGAACTATAATGTAAGGCCTTTACCAGTACAGGGATCATCAATATGGACCTAAGATTCCCCAGATTTTGAGGGCCTTCTAGCTTCTTAACCAGGGGAACCATGGCAATTGGATTAATCATTCTTGGCAGCCATCACCCAAAAGGTCAGTCATTCTCTTAATATAGGTGCTGTAAAAGCACTCAAATGAAGCAGAAGAAATCTGGGACTCCATGCAAGCCAGAGTGAGTCCTCTCTAGCATCATCTTAATTCCTTCAATAATTCTTTCCATGGTCTTATGTGTGGAGCCCTCACTATATTAAAAAGTTTTCCTGCTAAAGGTAACTCCCTGAGGTTTAAACTTTTCTTCGTAATAACAAGCATGAAAAACCCAGCATATAGGTTGCCATCCATCTCAATCACTCTTGGCACCTTCGCCTTTCTGCAGCCCCAAGGGCCCACCTAAGGTAACCCCTGGTCCAGCAATGCTGATGTTGGATAAATTGCCATGCTCTTTTGACCGATAGATATTCAGCAACCACCTCCTGCATAGCTTTGTATTTTGATTTCAACTCAATAATTGTTTCAATGTTCTGCACCTCTATAGGCAAATTCATTAATTTTTCTGCAATCTTGTCTAACTCTGAAATCATGTGAACAAGTCCTCAGGCTCTTGAGATACATCTGGCAATTAATTTTTCTGAAATTTCAGTAAATTGCATCCATGGGTCATTTGGGTGAAGATTACTTAAATTATCTCTATTAAATACAATGTAGGTCTCAGATACCAATTGAGTATTGATATTAGTATGGGTCAACATTCTGACTGTTTTAGGGAGTTCAGATACCACATTAGGAATTATTAAAATCAAAGTTGAATTTCACCACAAGGTGATCTGAAAAGGTTATTGGTCGAAGCTCCGCCTTAATAGAGCTAAAAATTATAGGGGAGACAAAGAGCAAATCAATTAGAGTCTGTTTTTCTTGTATAATATGAAAAGGCCTTCTCTGGAAATAGAGATCTGCAACCAATTAACAGCAGGTTGATTGGTTGAACATATTTTCTCTGAAAAATTACAATATTAATTATTAACTTACGAGAGAGTGCAAGTCTCTCAGCGCTTGTGATTATTAATAGCCAATCAGATCGTAAATACTGGGACAACGATTTAACAAGAAAAGAGTGGTAACCACTCTTAACTTTACTTGTCTGTCTATATATCCAAGCCAGTCCAAAGTACTTATATCTGAAAGTGTGAATATTAAATACCTTCACACACTACTCACTGACTTCAAATTACAAACATACAGCATGAAATCTTTAGATTCACTATGCAGTAGATTATCGATGTTATAAATTGCAGAAATATATGTAAATAATATTTATTTTCAAAGCGCAGATGATTTGAAATTAACTTACGAGAGAGTGCAATCTCTCACGCTTGTGATTATTAATACAATCAGATCGAAATACTGGGACAATGATTTAACAAGAAAAGAGTGGTAACCACTCTTAACTTTACTTGTCTGTCTATATATCCAAGCCAGTCCAAAGTACTTATATCTGAAAGTGTGAATATTAAATACCTTCACACACTACTCACTGACTTCAAATTACAAACAACACATGAAATCTTTAGATTCACTATGCAGTAGATATCATGTTATAAATTGCAGAAATATATTAAAATATTTATTTTCAAACGCAGATATTTAAATTAACTTACGAAGAGATTCACGATTACAACATATTAATTATTACAAATAGCATATTTAATAGTCTAAATATAAATTTAGTAATATCTAATATACCAAACACTTTCAATGCAAAAGTTATGCTTGATACATTAAATATTACTAAATTTATATTTAAACTCTGATTTAGTATTTTTTACATTAAGATTTAGAATTTCAGAGTATCAAATCATAGTTATAGATTTAATATATATGTATTCAAGTTTTGTTTTTACAGTTTGTCCACTTATCTCAGTTCCACGATATTGCAGACAGACACCAGCATGGAAACTTAAATCATTCTCTCTACTATACTGAGCTTGATGAACAACTTTTACTCATCAGATGAGTTTGAGATTAATCACTTGCCCCAATCCATATTGACAACTATATCTTTTTCTATTACATCATTCTCATACAAGTTAGGAAGTAGTTATTAATCACTTTTAGCATCTGGTAGAAAAGTAAACAATCAATGCACTACTGAAATAGTTTCAGGTTCTTTGATTCTATCAGTACATTATTCATCTCAACTCTATGAAACTGCAACTATCATCAATGCAAGAAAGTAAAACCTCAATTCTCTCACTATGCGTGTACACTCAGAAGAAGCTAAAGATACCAAGCACTTGAATCTCAATACCCATGATGGTAACTTGATATTTTTCATTACACTTCTCTCACCCAAAAGGATTATTTTCTGTTGACTTTTAATATTTTGTGGAAGGGTATGTTTGTTTATATATATATATAATGGAAAAAGAAAACCATTTTTATATTCTTAACTAAAAGTAAAATTAACCTTTCACCTATTACGCTTCATTTGTTAATTAATTTGATTATAAATATTGCATTTTTATTTATGAATTGCCACATATATTTTTTTTAAAAAAAAAGGTTTTATCAAGCAGCAATTAAAGTAAAGTCATATCAAGATCAAAAGAAACGTTTGTTTCAATAAAAAAATAATTTGACTTTCAGTGAAGAGTTTTATATTTTATAAATTTTATAAACAGAAAGTTATTGGATGCATTTACTTTTTGTAAAAAATATTAATCTGATAAAGTTAAATTATCAAATCAAATAAAAATTAATGTACATTTGGCAATTAAAAATATAATTTATTTAATTTGTTAAAAAAAGTATATAATGATTAGCTAATGGAGATCTTTTTTTTTATATTCAACCATCTAATTATTAATTCAGTTAACCTTTTCACTGGTGAAGCAGCCATATTGAATATTTAAAAAATTATGTTAAACTACAAATTTTATCATAATATATGTTTGTATTATTCAAAAATGACATAATATATTATTTGAAATATGAAACATCAAAGAATGTAATGAAATTGAAAAAAATATAGTCATTGATATTCAAAGTAATAAAAGAAGAATAAAAATTAATATTTCTAATAATTATTTTCATATTAATTCATAAATTCAAAATTATCATGCATAGCACTTAAAATTATATTTTTGTTAGTAGATTAGTTGGATTCATCATAAAAATTCTAAAAAATTGATATATAATAACACTTACCTAAGGTAATCCATCAGTTGAAAACTTGGTAAAATAAAGACATTAGTACCTTTCATTTTCCTAGTAACCCTTCAAAGTGTATTTCCATACAAGGGTTTGCAATGAATATGTCATCCCTAATAACATCCCTTATAACAAGTAGTTAATAATGATCAATAATTAGTATAATTTGAATATTATAATAAAGAACTTCAATAATGTTTGTAATTTATTAAAAAGTATTACTAAAATAGTCACTATATACAAAATAAAATAACAAAATAAAAAGTGAATGAAATACTAAATTCATTATAGAGTTAAGCTTGAGGTACATAAGTTAGTAGTTTAGAGTCAGTGTGATGTAGTATTATTTATCCTATTTATATAGTTTTTGAGGGCTCATATTGCTCCATGCTACTGTGACCATAAATTTAGTAATAGCTTCATCAACTGCCACCTCTTTTTGAATTTGATATGCAGATTTGAAATTTACATTGCAGTAGTCTATAATTGGCCTAAGTTTATATATACTGTCAAAATCTTTACTTTTAGCATTTGTGTATTTTTATTATTATTAAAATGCAGAGAAGACATTATAGAAAAATCTAAATTGGGGCATAATATTTGCAAAATATTTTTATCTTTGTCTCATATAACCTAATTCAAATACTGGACTGAAGCTCATGATAGCAAAAAAATGCAGATAATTTATGATATACATTTATATAATTACAATCTATTTTTTTGATTAGCATATATGTTACTTTCAATAATAATTGTTCTATATATTTTTTATCAAATATAAATTCAAATAATAATTAAATATATATATAAATAATAATTATAGAATATATAAAAATAAAGACTTACCATTGGCCCTCAATAACGTTGTCTTCAAAGTACATCGGTAAAAAAGATGTATTTTTTCCGATGTACTTTTTACGATGCTTGTTATGAAAAACAAACAAATTCAATTTAGTTGATCACAAAAATTATCATAAAATTTTTATTTTTCATTATAGAAAAATAGAACTTATCTTTATGGGAAATAGAAAGAATGATGGAAATGATGGTGTTAAAAGCACATGTGTAGACTGCGTAGATTTCTGTTAATCTTAAGTGAAAACCGGGTGTTTATAATTTGAAATTTCTTGCGCGCTTTAAGTGCGCATAATAATGAATAAGTTATTAAGAAATGTTAGATGTCTGATGTTTTTATCTCTGTTCATGTGATCTATGTACAGGCAGTAGAAGCCATTTTACATTTTATTGTTTATCACATTTTTCTAAATGATATTTTGTCTTGTACAATTTAGTAGTGTGTTGAAATGGCAGACTTTGGAGTTTAAAATTCATTGATCATTGCTCCAATTATTATCTCTGGTTCTCAAACTTCTTATAAACTTTTGAGCAATAAATCATTTGATTATTTCTTTAGTAATATTTTAACCAATTTTGAAAGTCTAATAAACTATTGCTTTCTAAAAAAATCTCATTAGCTGATCACCAGATCCTGAGTTATTGTTCAGGAAAGATAGCTCTTGGAAAATTTTTTTTATATCTAAACAGGCATGGGATTTTTTTTCAAATGGTTTCCCATAACCAATCCAACTGGCTATCTATTACTAGTTGTTAAACAGCTAGTCAGTTATTGAGAGTGAAGATCCCTGTTAATTTGATTTGATCAGGTAAGTGTCAATGTGCTAATTGTGAAATAACATACAGGTATTATGCTGCAGCTTTTATCATTGGTTGTCAACCTATAATTTTTATTTTTAGACATAATGCCCATTGATGAGATCAGTTCTAATAAATGTAATTTAAATTAGATTGTGAATGGTGAGGCATATAATGTTTGTCATTTCATATAAATTATTCTAACATTACTTTGGAGTATTTAGACATATTAGGAGCTCTGAGGAAGTCTGTTGAATATTTGAAACTGTAACTATTTTGTAGTGTGAAAAATAGTGTTCATTATATAAAATGCATAGAAGAAATGTTTTCATTATTTATATTAGTAAATAATGTTCTCAATGACTAATAATTTGATACAGTTAGCAAAATATTCAAATAGATATATCAAATGTATTTCTCTCAAAATACAAAAAATAGTATACACTTTTAAAACTATCAATTTTAATATAAAGAATATAATCTTTAGTATTTTTATATATAACTCATAGAGATCTGCAAAAATATAAGTAACAAAAAAATTAAATGCCTAACATAGCATTAACTTAACTTCCATTACAGAGTGATATACACATGAGAATGTCAAAAAGTATTAAAATATAAAGCATTAGTATTGTGGATCCATATGTACTAATCCTTGAACATTTTTATTTCATAGTAGCTTAAATTCTGTTGATCAATTTTTTTACTAAATGTGCTTTCTATGTTTTCACACCATATTCATAAGACAGTAATAAGATTTAAATTCCATATTTCTAGAACATCTGAAGGAAATAATTGGACTGGAGAGAGTCAGTCACACAGGACTGAAATGACTGAAATGACATGGAAGGAAATTACAAAAAAGTTTGGTCCATTTTATTCAAAAATCCAATGAATCTGTACATTAACAGAGTTAGAATTAGTAAAACAATGTACTACGCAAGTACTAATATGTAATAAATCTTCAAAAAATAATAGAGATAGATAGAGTATAGCTACTAATATTTAATATTATCTGAAGATAGTCAATCACCATGAAAAAGTTTATGATCTACCATAATTAAATAAATCATTAGTGTGACTGAATAAATATTGAGGTGATTATGAAGAGATAGTAATTATGTTTAGTTCCAGTGATGATGATGTTAACCATTTATAGTTAAATCATCAAAATGCAAATAACAACACTGATCCCACACTATCACAATGAAAACAGAGAAGAGATGTGCTAACCATTTAGCTAAATAATGTAATCAGACAATGGAGCACATATATATGCCTGTGTTGCACATGCTTGCTTTTGCGCAAAAATAATTATGACATTTGTAGTCAAATAATATTATAAAGATTAATTCAAGCTTTAAAAAAAATATGTCATTCCTTGATTTAATTAAGAAAAGATGTCTGTCTACTACCTGTAAATATCATTAATTCTCTTTCTTAAACATATGAGCAGAACTAACTTTAATAAAGAATAAAGGGCCAATTTAATAAAATAACTATCAACAACACTCCAAGCATTACTGTGATTAATAATAATTCATAAAAATATTATGCACTTTGGATAAGCAAAATCACTCTTTCAATAAAGAAAAAAAGTTAGAGATTGAGTGTGTATATATTATAAATGTTTGGGTACGTTATCAAAATAGAAGTATCTCATTTTAACGATGCTTAATAACATCCATTTGGAGATGAAAAAATAAAGACCATTTAAATTAAAAATGATTAGTTAAGTGGACTTTGGCTTTAAAATGTATTATTGTTAACTCTGAATAATAATAATAATAATAATAATAATAATAATAATAATAATAATAATAATAATAATAATAATAATAATAATAATAATAATAATGATGATGATGATGATGATGATGATGATGATGATTAGAAATGTAATATTATACTATGAATGTCAGACTGAATGAATGGGCATTAATAAATGAAAAGTAAAATTGTATTTGCAAGTTTATTAAAATGACCCATTATGAGTCTGCTTGAAAAATAGTTCTGAGTAACGTATTTGGAACAAGTGTGTTCTGTGATATGATTATAATCCTAAACATTACTTATTCAAGTAGTAGTAAAAGTTATTTATGTATTGCTGAAATTAGTAATATTTAAAAATGTAACTATGAAAATTATATATACAGTAAAACTGTGAACTAATTTGTATCAATATACATGACTAAATTAAATTGAAAGGCTGCAAACCTTTCGCACTTACTATAGTACTTATCTGACAGCCAATCAGATGTTATGCTGGCTATCTGAACAATTATCAAACCATAAACACAAGACAGAGAATTTTACAAGAAAAGGGCAGTCCACCTCTTTTACTTGTCTTTCTATATATCTAAGCCAGCCTGAAGTATTTACAGTTTGATCATTATTCAGATAGCCGGCATAACATCTGATTGGCTGTCAGATAAGTATAATAAGCATGAAAGGTTTGCAGCCTTTCAATTTAATTTCAACTAACTATCTGTGCTTTATATAAAATTAATATTATTTACATACATGACTACAAAAAAAAATTTAAACAAACAAAATATAAATAATCAAAAAAAATATCAAAATTTGTAAATTTGAAACATTTTACAGTACACAAGCAGTCATTTTTTATTCCTAAGGATTGTACATAATTACAGTTTTTGAAAAGTACACTTGTAAATAAATTTTACTATACCAACAGCCATTATTCTGTCTCAGAGCACCAGGCATGATCATGTTTATCAATTAAATGTCTTTGGTTTATGTTGAAAACAAATACACTTTAATCTTCTTTTATTATCCTTTCTGAATTTGATAGTTATTATTTCATGTAATAAAATATGTTTTTAAATGTAGTGTTAAAAGATTTACAAAATTTAATATTAAACCTAAAATTGATACTGATTTAAAAACATCAAAATTATTAGATAGATTGCAGTTTCTTAATAATAAGACTATTATTATGTTTCTATAAGTGGAAAAATTATTGAGAATAAAAATATCACACAATGTATTTAATTGTGATGGAATCAGATATTCCACCATTTTTTTTTGTATTAAAAATAAAAATGCAGTACAATATTTTTTTCATATTCTTTTTTTTTTTAGTGAATAAATGAGTGAACATGCAATAAAATATATGTAAATGTGTCCTCTCAATTTATTATTACTTACTATATTATTATTTTACTTTTTTAAATTTTATTTGTATTATAATCTTAATTTTCATATGTATACTATATATATAAGAAGGGTGTTGAAAAGTGATGTGCACTTAAAGTTCAAAAATATCTATACCAGCAATTGGCAATCTATTAGATATTGCAGACCACTAACATAATTTTTAAAGGTACGAATTAATATGAACATTGAGTATGATGCACATATATATATATATTAACATTTATATGTTTTATAATTTGTTAAACAATATGTTTTATTTTGTTTTTTATTAATATAATGTTTATTTTATTTCTTAAAAATAAATGAATGTATAAATATTTACTTGTTACATTTTCTATGTGTAATTTTCTAATTCATATCTACAAAAATTATTTAAGAGTAATAATAAATGGTATTCTATTCTTTAATAATTTTTGTAGATGTGTTTTTCTTCAAAATTCTTAATAAAACTGAGTTTTAATTCACACAATTACCAAGGGTGAGTCGTAGCCAGATTTGATGCCTAATCAATTATACAGAATGACTGCAGGAAAAAATGGTTGAAACATTGGAAAGATGATAGTATTCTTATTTTATTACTTTTTCTATGCAGCTGACTAAGTAGAGATTAATTAAACACCTTTTGAGGTAGATGTTTTGCAAGTCACACTAGTATTTTGTCACAAATCAATTAGCAATATAATGTTCTTGTTCTATTTTACATATAATAATACAGCTTAAACAAAATGTATGCTTTATTTAAAAATTTTATTAAATGAGCTTAGTGAATTTAAATAATATCTGAATTTCTTTGCAGATCATTAAAATTATGTCACGGACTACCAGTCATCCGCGGATCACCAGTTGCTGACTATTGATCTATACTATATCTATTCTAATAAAAGTCTATCAATAAACATCTATTATACATAATGTACATTGTATGAAAGAAGTGTTTGGAACAAAATATACTGACTATCATGGCTCCACTGTATATGCAAAGTTGTAATGGATTATACAAAACAATAAGCAAACTCAATTCTACTTTTATTAATATTAAATTAGGCTTTAGTTTTTAAATCAAATGATTGCCTTTTATGTAAATTGGAATGGTATAATGGTAAAAAAATTTGTTTTTTATAAAAATATAAAAGTCACAATAGATTAAATTTGGAGAACAATATCATAAAT
This sequence comes from Epiperipatus broadwayi, assembly GCA_028023455.1. Lineage (NCBI taxonomy): Eukaryota > Metazoa > Onychophora > Udeonychophora > Euonychophora > Peripatidae > Epiperipatus > Epiperipatus broadwayi. The sequence goes on along the minus strand of JAQFVV010012403.1, from coordinate 8,597,398 downwards.
AAATGACCAGATACTATTTTATATAGCGCTATGTTTGTTATGTAATAGTAATATTAGTGATTAAGCCAATGCACATACCATATCTCGTGTCTGGTAAAATTGAATACTGTATTCATTTATAATTTATCTTTAAAGTGCATGTGCATTGGCTTAATCGCTAATATTATTATTATAAATAAATGACGGAAAACTCAAACTGTTTCTTTATTGATAAGCACGTGTTTAAATAGGGTTTATTGGTAGCCTAATAACAATAAATTTTAAAGATATTCATTGTACATGTGATAATTGATTACATTGTGAAATGAATTTTGTTATAAAGTGTTTTTTAGAAAAAATGGCTAATTTACATAAGGACTGTTAATTTTAAAATTTTAAAGCACATTGTAGTGTTTGTGTCTTTCAGATTAATATACATCATTACATACGACAGTGAGTATATAAAAATATGCAAACAACACCGAAGTTAATGATGAATTACTATTGTATCAAGAGAGAGGATTAGACAATGTCACTATTATCCAGCATTGTGTGTCTAAGTTTCTACTGATATAGCAAAAACAATGGCAACAAAAAGAGGGGAAGCCATTATCTAGTTTATGAAAGGAACAAGACTAAGCCATTAATGAAACCTGTTATTATCATTTTCAGTTGCTATTATAATAAATTATTCATAGTATCTATATTACTATAGACTATAAGTTACATGTAAACATTAATTAAGCCATTTTTCTACTATTTGGAAATGTGATCAGTGGTAGAATATCGGATATGGATTCTAGAGAGATGATGCAGTCTATATACTATCTATCCCACAATGAAATGTGATGATAACTTGAAAGCTTATTTATAAGCAGCAGAGTTTTGATAAACCTCAATTTAAAAAACTTGCCAATATAAAACTATTGCATTGATGAAAACTACCTATAAGGTGAAAATTCAAAACTTGAAGGATTTATCTTGCAGGGGAATTTTTATTGCAAACTGTCTGATATTTTCCCACATTTTTACTATGCAATGCTATTGAATAGAAATAGAAAGATAATAGCTCTTTGTTATTTTATAATTCTGAGATCTAAAATAATTATATTTAATTAAATTAGTTTTTCATACTTAGTAATAATTCTCATTGGAGAAACGCTAATTATTAAATTCTTCAGCAATATTTTCTTATATATATATATATAATTGAAGATAGTTGAAAGCACTCCTAAATGGATAAAATTTTTAAAGTTATACTTTACATATATCTAATTACTGTATTTATAAATATTCAATTATAAAATTACGTATATTGATTTGAAGAAATACAGACATCGAATTATAATAATATTATTATAGATATATTTGCTTTGCTTTGTCTGCAATCGTTTAACAAAGTGAATTTTTACATTTAGAGCATAATCTATTATCATATTATGAGTATTAAATGTGATTTAAGATAGTGTCTGCATTATGTCTTTTACATAATATTAATATTACTTAATTAAAATAATAAATTCACTTATATGCATAAGTATAAAAACTATTTAAATTATTCTATTAATATCTATAATTATATATATATATATATCAAATCAAAACTACCCCAAATCTAAAATTAAACCAGACCAGAATAAAAATAATATTAAAACACAACCTAAGGTTTCACTGCTACAAGCAGACTTCTCAAGTGTAAAGAAATAATAAAAAAAAAACACAACTTATATATACTATTAAAAAACTACCCACAAATCCATTCACTTCCCATCCACCCTTAATATTAAAAGAACTCTTAAATAAGTTAATTGCTTCAGAATCATAAATTTTCAATAATAAAGACTCTTTAATTCTTCTTATTTAACTTATTTAAGAGTTCTTTTAATATTAAGGGTGGATGGGAAGTGAATGGATTTGTGGGTAGTTTTTAATAGTATATATAAGTTGTGTTTTTTTTTTATTATTTCTTTACACTTGAGAAGTCTGCTTGTAGCAGTGAAACCTTAGGTTGTGTTTTAATATTATTTTTATTCTGGTCTGGTTTAATTTTAGATTTGGGGTAGTTTTGATTTTATATTGACTAGTTTAGCTTTATGCTTGTAATGTTTATATATATATATATATATATATATATATATAAAAACTATTTAAATTATTCTATTAATATCTATAATTATATATATATATATATATAATAAAAAAGTAAGTACTTCATAATGCCATACTAGTAATTATAAATAAAATAGAAAATCAAGTAATATTAGAATATTAGTCAAAAACAAAATTTTACTAAAATTCTTCCACAACCATGGCTTCATCTATTAACAATATACCTTTTTTTCATATGTCATATCATCGGCCAGGAGGCGAACCCACAACAAACGTCTGCAACCAACTGCTTGCTTGCATGGTGGCTGTGCTGACCTCACAGCTAACAATGCTTAACTCTATACCTTTTCAAATGAAATTCAACAACATACATACAACATATATATACAAAACCAAATAATATTTCCATCATTCATTTCAAAACCAACTTCCTTTGACATTATGTCGTTATGAGATTGATGACATCATATTCAAAAAAAATTATGAGTCCTTTTTTATTCTTATTTTTAATTCACTTTTTTCATAAAAGACAATTTCTGTATTGTCAAATAATATTTATGATTCAATTAATTGAGATATCTATTATGATGTTTAACTCTTTCATTAACCTTTTAACCACTAATTAATCATTGGTTGTATGAGGTAAAAATCAAAGCTTTTAATTGGCCAACTCACAAACTGAAGACAAAGTCTATTGTTAAAACATATTCGCCTATAATATTAAATTCAACTCAGATATGTTTATAAAAAGTATGTTATTAATTTTTCAGGTTATGAAGAGAATGAAAGTTTTTTCAAAAATAAATTGCTATTTATTTATTCTAAAATATTCAATATCGGCAACATAAAAGCTATAATATAAACAAAAAGATCAACTTTTACGTTATAGAAAAGTAAATATTTCTTTTTACTACATCTTCAATATTTGTACTAAAATCTTCAATATTTTTCGAAAATAATTTTGTTTTTTTATTATTCTGTCTGAGAATCATTTTTAGTTTCCATAAATATAATTTTATAATACTTAAAATTGGATTCGAAATGAAAATCTCAGCGTTTTTCTTTATTTTCTTTGATCAGGCGGTTTCTTTGTTCTTTCCAGCCAATCAGAATGTCCTTTTCGACTGAGAGCTTGCTAAGAACCAATCACAAATAATGTTCCTTCTTTGTTTAGGTTTAAATGCGTTTTTTTCTATTTTTTACTTGTAAAATAAATCGGAAGATGGCACCATCTTACAGAACTTTTAAAAACGAATTCAATATGTGTTTAACGAATATTTTCGTATAAAAACTGGCTGAGTTAGAGTGATGTCAGATGTTGACGAGGAGCCTCGTAAGAGGCGGGCGAAGAGTTAAGCCTTAATTTTCTTTGACCTATATAAATTTAATGACAACTGCAAGGAATTTTATAAATTACATTAGGAATAGATTTTTTATCAATTGTTTGTTTGAAATATTTAATAATGAATTTAAATCAAGGTCTATGGATAATATAAGACTAGCCTTGATTTAAATTCATTACTAAATAATTCAAAACAATTAATTGACAGTAATGCTGTTCCAGGTGTAGTTTATAAGATAGTTGCTGATGTCATAAAATTTATATAGGTCAAAGTAAATTAAGTCTTAATGAAAGAGTTAAAGTTCATAAGAGTAGAGTTAAAAATAGATATCATAATTCAGCTTTGTATATTCATGAACTGAATACAAGTCATAAAATATTTGACAAAGCCGAAGTTAGCTTTTATGAAAGAAGTGAATTACAAAGAAAAATTTAAAAAAACTCTGATGATAAACTTTTATGAAAGCAAAGAATCTATATAAAGACATCCTCTGATATTAAAGGGAGTTGTTTTTGAAGTGAATGATGGGAAGGCTATTTTGTTTTGTATATGTATGTTGTAAGTATCTTGTTGAATTTCATTTGAAAAGGTGTATTTTTTAATAGATGAAACCATGATTGCAGATTAATTTTAGTATTTTTTGGGGGGTTAGTATTGTAATATTATATGATTTTTTAATTTTATGTATATATACAGCATATTGTTTTATAAATCATGTTTTTGGTAACCATTATGTTTAATAAAATAAAATTAAAATTAAACACCAACATTTCAACAAAATAGCACCTAGTTGAGAAAAGAGATATCTTGTTGAAATGTTGGTGTTTTATTTTAATTTTATTAAACATGGTGACTCCCAGAAATATGATTAATAAAATATCATATGCTCTTAAAAATCTTCATCTCAACATATAGATATATGTGTGTGTGTGATTTTGTGCTTTAGATTTCTTTATTTTTTTTACTTATTTTGTCAATTTAACTCAGATAATCATATAATTTTTTTTCTATTCTAAATGTATTTGCATAGCATACATTTTACCTAACCATACGATTGCAGATCATTAGATATATAAAATAGAGTTTTGAAATGCTCAGAATTATGCTAGATTGCAGGTAACATAATAAAGAGTAATAAAATTGTTTAAGAATGATAAGAAAATGCAAATAAGTTCTTTTATAAAAATGTGTCAGAGAAATGAAAAATATTAATAACTACTAATCAAATGGCATTATTATTTGGAAGTTCATAAGAAATATAATTTTCTTCCGTTTTCTTTCTTTTTTTAAATAAAAAACCTTTATTAACACAATAAATATTTACAATTTATACAAGTAATTAAACAAATGATAAATATGTTACAGTTTTGTATACCAAACCCCAAAGAATTTGATATATTCCACTATTAAGACAAAAAGTCTGCAGGCAATTAACTAGTTATCCTAAACTCAAGGAGATTGACTTGTATCACTGTACTAGAAGGAGATGCTAAGACATGCAACTCAACTGAGCAAAGCATGTAACAAAATGATTAATTAGCCGAAGGAATAAGCCACACATAAGAATTAAATTTTTATTCAAGACAAATGTTCATCTGATAATATCACATAGAGTTATTCCAGGACCACCCCAGATTTGATTCATTGTCTTCCTTGGCAAGTATCTCAGACATTGACTGAAATAAGTTTCCCAATCGCTATAGAGTTTTTTCATCCAATTGAATTTCTTGTTGTCAAATATCATAGTACATTGTATATACCATATTGTCTTAAGGGTATGCACAGTCACCATTGCATTGTTAGGGTTAAATTTCTCAATGTATTGACTAAGCAAAAGTTTTAAGTTTATGATTGGCCTGTGGAACACTAGCTCTTATCTGCCTAAATGCCGAACTTCTGTTTCTTATGTATTGATTTCTATTTGTACATTTACCATTTACAGCTTTTTAAAACACTTCAACAATACTATTTTTTTATATCAAAATTTTATTCTTACAGTTTCAACTGTCTTGAAGTCATCATCAGAGCTCTTTACAATCCTATTTTTAAATTCCAATTCAGATTGTAAAGAGCTCTGATGATGACTGCAGGACAGTCGAAACTGTAAGAATAAAGTTTTGATATAAAAAATACTATTGTTGCAATGTTTAAGAAAGTTGTAAATGGTATGATAAGTTCATAAGAAGTTTGAGCACTGGAAATCGATTTGATGATCTTTAACTCCAGAATAAGATAATATAACCACTGCACTAAACCATGTAGGCATGAGAAACAATTATATCTCTAAATAAATAAAGATGTCTTCCATTAGCCAATATTCTTTAATAATCAGTCCAGGTCAAAAAGTAAGAGTGATTGCTAAGAAAATATAACCAGTTCATTAGTATCCCTTTATCAAGATGATATTTTGAATTATCAAATTATCAGGAGTGGTTTTAGAAATTATCCATATATTGACCAATACTGTGATGAATGTATGAATATTGAATTATACTGATGTTGAGATACTTAATATAATCTTATGTCAGCATATAAGATTCTTTGCTCTGTCATATTATGGTTGATTGTCAATGAAGTCTTTATTTCACTGTGCAGTAATTTTACTAAACTTTTTAGGCTGCATGGCATATTTTTTTGAATAATTTACAATCTAAAGGTTGTAATGGAAAAGAAATTAATAAATATTGTAAGGATATATTACTGTAATTTTAAACAGATGGTAATCAATTGCTACTCGTGCACTGTGCTGCTGTCATATTAAACCAATGTTTTTGTTAATTATGAGGAAATTCTTAATCCAATTCACATGATAGAGACTTTGACAAAATAGGAGTCTATCTTATTTTTATATCTAAATGTAATTATATAGGCCAATCATAAGCATCTTGAATTGAGAGTGTAAATATTTTATATTATTCACTTTACTTCATGTTAGAATTAATGTAATTGACTAAGATATTTACTAGCCAGTATCAAACTGTAATTTTAAACAGACAGTAATCAACTACTATCCATGCACTGTATTGTCATATTAAATCAATGTTTTTTTATTGATTATGAGGAAACTATCCATCTGTTTAGAATTATAGTCTGAAACTGCGCTTGTGAATATATTGGTCAATTACATTAAAGATATGTTAGTAAATAGATAAAAACCATTACTGTATGACTTTTACTTTTATCATTGATTATAATTGAAATTGTTGATAAATATGTTTACCTTCATCATCATCATTTTCAACTATCATCAATTCAATGCAGGATGAAAGTCTCTCCATCTTTAATCCTCTTTCTCTGATATCTAGCTTTTTTACTCCATATTATATCAGCAGACATCTGTATTTCATCTATCTATCTCACATGTAGTATTCTTTGTAATCTTTTACAATCTCTTTGTATTCAGTTTAAAATTTCAACTGACTATATTATTATCTCTTCTAGCAGTATGTCAGCATAGCTCCACTTCAGTCTTTTAATTCTTTCAATGATCTCAGTAACCCTTGTTTGTTCTCTTGTCCATATATTTCATTTTTAATTCCTTTTTGTTATTTTTAAATAAATCTCTTCATCACATGATCATCATTTCATGATCACCATTTCTTATGCTTGCACAAGCCTTCTGGCATCTATTGATTACTCTGGCTTGCACTGAATGGTAATACATATAGAGAGTTTTGCCTGTTTTAAATCTCTTCATACTGTTGGATGGTCTGAAGTCTTATATTGCTCTTCTGTTAAGTGTCCAAATCTCTGATCTGTAAAAGAGAACTTGTAATACGTTTATTAAAAACATTTCTTTTCAAACACATAGGTATATTTTCTTTTAATATTATACTATTTGTACCAAAAGCAGTCTACCAAAGTATTAATTGTATGATTGACTTTATTCATTATGTTTTTATCTGTATTAATAATCTCACTTAGGTAACTTTTAGTTAATTTTTTCTAATTCATCACTATCAATCTTTATGTTCTTTTTTTGAAAAAAAAAATCAATCGAACATTACTTTAGTCTTCTTTAATACTTATTTTTAGTCCTACTTTTTTACTTTCATCTGATAACTATCTACAAAATCTAGATGGCTTACCTTACCTTCTCATTTTAATCCACAAAATTATTGTAAAAGTGCTGTAAAAATTTGAGATATATAGAGTCACCCTGTTGTACACCCTTCTCCATGTTAATTTTTTCAGTATTGTTATGTATTGGTGTTGCATTCGGTTTATTTATTTTTATAAGCATAAATGCGCAAAAATTATTTTTTTAATTACTAATGATAACAAGTGGATGCACTCAGATTTTAAATAAAATATATTTGATTGCCTTTCACACACTGTATTCTTTTATATCTTTAAGATGTTATAAAATTAAGTCATATATTTTAAGTTCATTGATATTTGTTTATTGCGAACATTACATACTTACATTGTTCGGAGTTTTCACTCACACACAAATACATTAGGAGTGAAAAATGTTTCAACTACAAAATATAATTAAATGATCAAGATCCAAAAAATACTAATATCTAACTGCCAAGTTAAGAAAATAGGACTCATTTTGTCTGTTTGACAATTAGATGCGACCAATAACAAAATTTTGAACTTTATTTATCTATGGCAGTTGGAGATATAATATTACACATCATAATAATTTTTAATATTATTATTCTTATATTTGGGTCATATATATTTGAGAAGATTAATGTTTTAAAATACAATGTCTAATAAACTGGCTTTAAATAACGATGAAAAAAAAGCGAGATAAAAAATAAAAATTAGTAATAAAATTTTAACTAAAATCTGTTCTTTTTTTAAAAAAAAATCTCTAGATACTCTATAAATTATTTAAAGAAAGGACTTTTTTATTATTACTATTTCCCGTGATAATAAAACTTGTTAACATCTAAATCTTTTTTCTATTGAAAATTAGTCAGAAAATCATTGAGTAGCCAGAAAATGCTAATGGATGGGTGCAGAATAATTCTTGTAGATAATGTAGTTTATCTTGTCTAATATCGAACCAAGGACTTTTGACTTAAGCAGCAGTATGCAAACAATAAGTCAACATCCAGGAATTATGGGAAAATCACAGTTAAAAAGCAAAACTTTTATGTATTTTACTATCATATTTTTATATATAAGGGATTCGAACTCAGTATACCAAATGGTCGCATTACTTGAAATTTAAATATAATTATATCTGAGAAAGAAAATATTGCATTTTTATGCAGAATTAATAGAAGTAAAGAATGTAGTGTTATTAAGGATTGAAGATGATGATTATTGATTAAATTATAATTGATTATAAATTATATGAATATATATATATATTAAAAAATATTACATTATATTAAAAAATTGAAATAAAAAGTAAGGTTAATCTACTCCAGATATTATTATTTGTCAACAGCGGTTAGTAAAAATAAAAAATATAATACATTTTTTAACAATGAATGGTATGGAAAAATAAAATGGTTATCGGCTGCAAAATTAGGAATCTCTGTTTTTGGTGATTTTTTTTTTTTTTTTTGCTTACTTTTTGATGGAAATATTATAATAAAGTATTCATGGTTAATGGCTGGTATATACATAAGATTCAAACCTTTATTGTTAAAAGGAGGTTGCCATGACAACAGTTTGAAATTGTTGGTTGTTATTGATATTGGGATTGTCTAAGTGTTGACTGGTTTTTAATGATATATATATATCATTAATATAATTAAGGTATAATGAAAACATGTTGCTTACACTTTTTAAATGTGAAGACTGTTGTAAAACATTTAGTTTTTATAACTTTTATATATATTATTTGCATTTTATAACATATGTTATTAGTTTTGATTTTTTTTAAAAAAATAAAGTAAGTTTTTTTTAAAAAAAAAATCTAAGCTAGTTTGGTTACATACAACTCAAGTAATCATTTCTAGATTTAGTTCATTCTAGCTAGACCAATGTGCAAATAAAATTAAAATCAATCTAATATATTACTGTTTAGAATTTGTAGGCAATTGTTGTCAGTACCTAATTTTAATTAGTTTCAGAGAATAATTGTATTTAATAATAAAATTTTAGACAAATTAAATCCAATACAGTTTAATGCCGGTCTGAATGTGACAAATGTATTGTAAAGATTTCAGGGCCGATTCACACAGATAAAGAAAATACAAATGAATCTTAATTTGGTCAATTGAATAAATGTTTAACTCATCCTATTCTTTTGATGCTCAGATATTCCTAGATTTTCTTAAGCAATTAACTATATTAGAGCTTTTTAAATTAACTATACAGATTATTACAATGATTCTCAGTACAAAAATAAATAAATATAACTATATAATAAAATATTACAATTTAACCTGAAAATGTCAAACTTTTTGGACTCATATGTATGACACTATTCACACTAAATAAATATAATAATAATAATAATAATAATAATAATAATAATAATAATAATAATAATAATAATTAATTAATTATTAAATTAGAGATTATCATGCCATTTCTAATTCTAATTAAAGATTATTTGTTTTTGTTTTTTTTTTAAAAAGCATAATCACATGAATCCAACTTCATTTCTCTTTTTTCATAGTAATGTTTTTTCTAGATTCATTTAAAACTGTTGTTAACTTTTTTTTTTCATATGTCAAATGCGTTGACCGGGAAGCGAACCCGGGCCAGCTGCTTGGAAGGCAGCTATGCTAACCGCTAGGCTACCAATGCTTGACAACTGTCATCAACTTTTACAGATATCTTTAGTCACATGTTTCAAGAATGTGTGGATGAATAGAAATTTTAATTATATAATAAATTATAAGTTTTGACATATATCAGATGATCAATGAAAAAAAATTATCAATAAAAAGAACAAACAAACTTAATTTTCATAAAATAAATAAACTAAAAGATAATAAATGAGATTTATAATTTGATTATGTACATGTAATTCAACATTTATGAAAATTGCGATGCATAATTTGATTACATATATATAATTCAACATTGTTTTAGTAAAAACTAACTAAATGCAAAATAATTATTTGTTTATATTAAGACTTTGTTTTGTTAAAATTATTTAAACTATATATATAATTTCATATTACTATATTTATATAAAAGAAAGACAATTATTTGATACCCTATTTTTTTTAAAAAATAGTTTCTTTAAAAAAAAAACAACTTATTTTGAATATTGTGAAAAGAGAGATCATTAATTTTTGCAAAAATATATTTGGAATCGAATAGAATCAAATGTATATGATCTTATTAAATATTATAATGGGAAATGGATATTTAATATTATTATTGATATTAAATATTTCTGCACTCTAGAACTCTCTATTATAAACTTCAGTAATTACTGCATTTAGATGGTATAATGCTACAAAATTCTCATCTCCATTCCAATTGGTTGCTGGATTTATCTTTATCAGTGAAAACTATGATTCAAAAATGGAACTACAACATGCATGCACTTAGCATCCAACCATTTACTTTATCTTATTCAAAACAAGAAAAATTTAAAAAGTCCTAAGGTTTCAAAGCAAGGCTTATTCACTTCATTACTATATAGATTTGTAAGAGTTTCTGATGAAGGCAAAAACCAGAAACTGGTTAGTTTGCAGATGTGGATTTTATAACATTATGTTATCTAATGCCAACAGTATATAGAGCTAGAATATAATGATGATAACTGCTGTTGAAAGCATATGAGTAAATATATGAGGAATCATGTGATTACAAATTATAAATATATATATTTTCAAATTACACGAAGTACATTTTCATTAGAAAACATTCAGAAATAATTTTGATATTGTGACTACTAAAGATAAAAGAGTTAAAGATGAGTGTAGCAATGATTATACAAATCAAGTCCTGAACCACAATATATTCACACTTATGACATTAGGTTTCCTTAATGCTTATTTAGCAGCTTGGCACTCTGTTTTTTTTTTTAATTTTTATAGCAAACTATTCTTTCTGAAAGATATTAACATCTTATATAATTGCAGGTAAAGGGATTTAAATATATGAGTAGTTGGTTAATTGAGGTTGGAAGATGTGAAAATGAAGTTAAAAGAATAGCATTGGAAAATGAGCTATTGATTAAGAGAAAGAAAATATTTTGCTGACCTTTGAAGAGAGAATTTAAAAAAAGATTAATTAAAGGCTATGTGTGGAGTGTATTATAGTATGGTTGTGAAACATGGACAGTGAATAATAATAACACATTGTAAGCTTTTGAGATGTGGACATGGAGATGAATGGGAAAAATAAGTTGGATGAATGAAATAACAAATGAAGTTTTGAAAAGAATAAATGAAAAAAAAAGATTGGTTGAGGAAATCATAAAGAGAAAGAAAAACTGTATTGGACATATATTAAGAAAAAATTATAGTTTAATGAAATATGTTTTGAAGAGAATGGTAAGTGGAAGTAAGAAGAAAGGATGAAAAAGATTGACATTGTTGGATATAAAGGATGGGAAGAGTTACATGGAATTGAAGACCTCGCAAAGAACAGAATGAAACAAAATGGATAAATTGATGATGTGACTACTCTTTGGACTTGTTCATGAAACATAATACTACTGATGACAATTGAATTGCAGCTTTCCTATTGGATATAGAAAATAACAATTACTTATATAAAGTTTCAAAATTCATGGGATTTGATGCTATTAGAATTCTTACAATATTTTCCAATATAGTAAAAATAAATATCAGGGAAACCATGAATTATGCTGTATCTAAGTATACAACTTCAATTATATGCTATCCAAAGAAAAATATAAACAAACTAAGTAAAACATAAATAAACAAATAAATATTATGAAGTTTACTAGCCATTTTTTTCTCTGAGCACTATATGCAATAATATATACTAATAAAATTTCTTCGATTTATATTGAAAGCATATACTTTTTTTTATTAATTCTTTCTGAATTTGATGTGCTGTATTTTGTATAATAAAATATTTCCTAAGAATAATGCTACAAGTTTTACAAAACTTTAGAACATACTAAAAGTTGATACTGATTTAAAAACATCAAAACAATTAGAGAGATTATAATTTATTGATAATGAACTTATCATTATGTCTTTATAAAAAAAAAGTTATTGAAAAAAGAGAATATTGCCTAGATCATATTTAATAGCTATGAAAGTTGGACATTTTACTATTTACTTTATTTTAAAAATAAAAATACAATTATTTTTTTGTCCTTATTCTTACTTCTTCAGTGCATGCACAAGTGAGCACACACTTAGTAAAATATATGTAAATTTCCTCCTCAGTTTATTATTAATAATGATATTATTTTTAAAATTTTGTTTATTTTATAATCTTGATTTATATGCTTACTATACAAATAAAAAAGCATCCATATTATATGTATAAAAACAATGCACACCAATAGCTGAAATCTGTATAAATATTTGAAACACCCATAGCTATATTATTCCAGCTACACTTTCCCTTTAAATAAAGAAAGCTCAAATTTAGCACTACACTATAGGAAGTGTGGCTGGAATAATATAGCTACAGAGTGTTTCAAATATATATATATACTTGCAGTTTAATAAACAATATATATTCTATTCTGACTAATATTTGTCAACAAAACAAAAGCTATTGTACACTATATACATTGAACACAAATGATGATGAATCAAAATATAGCATAGTTCATGACTTCACTGTACATGGAATATTATCATAATAAATAAGCCATAGAAAATGATTGTTACAAATAAAAACAAAAAAGTGAATATTGTAATTTTTGATGAGAGAAATATAGATTGGCTAAAAAAACAGTGAAAAAGATTTTTAGAATTTTGCATTCTAGTAGTAAAAATAGACCTATTGGTTTAGATATTTTTGGTCTAAGTAAAGACTTTCAGTTTAAGATAAATTGATAGTAGTAAGACTAAAAGCATTATTAAGTGTTCTAATTATTATTTAGATATGCATATTTAATAAAAAAAATATAGTTATTAATAATAAATTGAGAGAGCACATTTACATATGTATTTACTGTGTGTGTGTGTGTGTGATTCTTCATTCCCATGCATTTAAAAAACATGACTATTAAAAAACTTATCTTTTTTAAAAAATAAAAGAACTAATGAGGGGTTAGAATTTCATTGCAATTTAACATGCTCTGGACAATTTATTTTTTTTAATAATGTTTTTTCCTGTGGGGATGTAATACTATTCTGTCATTATTAGCAGATTATAAGTTCTCTAATTGTTTTGATGGTTTTAGATTTCTATCAATTTCAGAATCTATACAGTCACCCCTAATTGCCAATGCCCATTTAAAATTTTTCAAACTAATAAATGAATGGTTTATAACTCTGCCATTGATACAATGCATATTATGGTTCTCTGTATTTAAACAAGTTTCTATGGAATAATTGGTTGAAAGAGTACATATAGCAATAGATTCTTATAAAATAGTTATATTGTGTGTTGAAAACTTCTTATGATATGCATTCTTATTAATTCCCAATATGTTTCAAAATTCTTATAATAAAAATCTGAAGACTTCATATTATATTTAATAACCAAATTAAAAAATGATTTAAAATGATATATATATATATATTCATTTTAAATATTTTCTTATAAATATGATTTTATACTACTGTTTGTATGGGTTCATTTTGTTAACATAATTATTAAAAGCTACCTGTCCTTTATAGTGAATGATATTTGTTGAAAAACATTCATCTCTTTTAAATGCTTTTATATTAACGTACACTATCTGTGTATATTTCTGTCTGTATGTTTTTTATGTCTACATTTTTGAATTTTTAACAATTAAAAAAATCCATTCCCATTTAGAACTTGAACTCACATCTTTACATTTCCCAATATAATTCCTTAAGCTTTCCATTGACTAATTTATTTATTGGCCGAGTGAGGTAAAACTCTGAACTTTTAATTGGTCAATCTCACAAACTCGCTGATAGAAATATATTCATCTTTTAATATTATATTAATTTTAGTTTCGTTTGCAAAAAGTATATTAATTATTTGTAACGTTACGAAAGTAAACGAAAGTTTTTTCAAAAATATATTTTTATTTGTAATTATAGAAATATTCAAAAGCAGAAAAATCAAAGAAAAGATTGTAGCAAATTACAAGCAATGCAAATGTCATTTATATCCCTCCAAGATTTACGTTATTAAAAAAGTTAAGAATTTTATTCTAAAATAACTTTATTAAAACAAATAATATATGTTTACAAATTATATAATTGGGTAAGAATAAATATTACTTTTAAACTATAGGCATAATAAATAATTAGCTGATAAAATAATGGTAAAAAGGACAAAACTTAATGAATTAATACATGATAGTTTGGTCATCAAGGACCTTATCTAGAAAGCTGAAAAAGTTTCCAAGTTTCCTCATATAAAAATTTTGTAGATAAGATTCTGTCTCTGTCTTTAAGTTTTTTAAAAGTTTGTAGAAAATAAGAATCAACATCTGGAAGAGGCCGAGTGAATTGTTTCTTACATCTGGCCAACCATACAGAGAATGTCAGGAAAATTGACAGTCTGATGGTTGGGATGTCTCCAGAATGCAGGCAGTCCTTAATTGAAATAATCTTGTAAAAGTCCACTTTAGAGTTCTGATAGATAAACATTATATTTTCAGCATATTTTAACCAAAATACATAATATGTAAATAAATGCCAGAAAAATATTCTAAAACAATCTTTGTTTGAAAATCAAATAAACAGCTTGGGGCAATCTAAACTCTTGACAGGATATCAAAATTGTTGCTATGGCTGGTTTCTTTTTCAATTTACAATCATGTACAGTATACAATTTTTAAATAAAACCTTACTACTTTTGTAAAATAACTATATTTTCAGCAGATTTTATGAAAATAATTTATAATATGTACAAAACATAATAAAAAAAAACACTCTAAAACATATATTTTCATTTTCAACTGTGAAAAATATTTATCGTCGGTCTCTTTTTGACCAAATAATCATCAGTCAATCAGCATTGAGAATGGATGGCCCAGCCAATCAGCATTGGCCTTCTTCTTTTGTTAGACTTAAAACACCCCTTGTATTGATTTTTTACTTGTAAAATAATTTAAGAGAGGTCAGCATCTTATGGGACTTTTTCTAAGCTTTCAAATGAGCATAAAATCATCACTGTAACTCAAAAAATGGCCGATTTAGAGCAATCTAAAGCCATCAACGCAAATTTGCGTTGAACCTAGAGAAGGGTTAACAACTGAGTCAATGTAAATATTGTAGAATAAAATTTTGTTAATATTGATTTAACTCATACTTAATTAAATTAATTTTTAAAAAATATCTGACAGAAACATTACATTTGTAGAATAAAATTTTGTTAATATTGATTTAACTCATACTTAATTAATTAAAAAGCCAATACATTAATATTTTTATATAGTAGATGATCACATGATATTTAAATTTAGCATTTATTTGTTAAAGTGTATATTTTTTATTTTCATGTCATGTTATTAAATTATACTTTTTGTCAGACTTTTTTGTAGTTTTAACCATTTTAAAATAGTATGTAAATATAATTAAAAAGTAAAAAATTATACTTATATGTAAATCACTGATTAAAAAGTAGAAAAATAACAAAGTAATCCACTTCTCAGTTAATTTGCCATTCTTGGAAAATATCAGAGATCTAAAGAATCTATACTTGTTATAAAACAATTGGAAATTGCAAGAATATTATCGTTTCATAAAAGCATTTGAAGCCTTTTTGATTTCTATGATTTATTTGAGTCTCAAATGCTTTATAAAATGACAGAATTCCTTCAAACTCCAATTGTTTTATAACAAATATAGATTCTTAAGATTTCTGATATTTTCCAAGAATGGCAAATTAAATGAGAAGCAGATTACTTTGTTATTTGTCTGCTTTTTAGTCAATTATTTATATAAAGGCATTATTCCAAAAAATGTTTTTTAGAAAATATTTTAACTTTAAACTTACTCTCTTTTTTAATATTTTAATAATAATAGTAGTATGCTATATGTTTTGAATATATAGTTTGAACAATTATAAAGATGTTGTCAACTAAAAAGTGATGTATAATATTAAATATAAAAAGAATATAAAATAGAATGAGTGAATGAGTACCTGTTAATCCTTAGAAAATTAGAATAAAACAAATTGAATATATAGATGCACAATTTTCAAAATTGAAATAGAATAGTTAAACAGAATAATCAATATTTAATAGAAGATAAATGAAAAAGAATATATGGATACATAGTCTGTATTATAATAGTTACAAAAATAAAAAGAGTGAAAGTTTAAAATTTTGAGTTAAATATTGCAAAAAAAGATTTATTAATGCAGTGCTTTGAATGTAATTAAATACATACTCTTTTAACATCACCTTCATTACTTTTAATATTGTGATTAGTGTAGTAGTATTTATATAATACAGCATGAAAAGTTAATCAAATATACTTTATCTTAATTAACAATAATTATTTTAAGATGATAATTACTAGAGTAAAATGGAGGATAGAGAAGGTTAAAAGAAGAGAATAAGGTCTGATGAAGACTGCATGGTATAGCCAAAACTGTAATCAATAATAAAAGTTTTTTGCTGAAAAGTGAAAAGTGTAAGATTTTTGAAATTCAATGTGATAATTACAACACTTTAATCAAATTTGATATGTAGTGAATATAAGTAAGTTGGGAAATACAATTTCAATTAAGCCTCAGCAATGTTTGCAATCAGATTCTTATTTATATTTTTTCCCCAAACAACAAATTTTGTTATGAAGTATTGAAGTTTATTTTATTGTCTTAGTAATAAATATTAATTTGTGTTTTGATTGTTTTTATTAACAAGTATTATTTATAAATTTAAGATATCTCTTTTGTTATCTTTAAACAGTTATATCTTGATGTCGTATATACTAATAATCAATGCTTGATTAGTTATACATTTTGTTGCCTTGCAAGATAAGACATTGGTTCATCAAAAGCTAAATCTTGTTTCTGACGCAAACACTCTTTTCTATTGTTGTCTTTCTGCTCTGTTTTAAATTTAAACCCCAAGACTTTAAACTATAACAATTGTGTCAACAGTTTAACGCAAAATGATAGTCATCTGTTAGCGACCAATTGGTATTTTTATTATAACTTGATCACAGTGCGTTTAACCAAGAGATTCTTTAGAGTCACATTACCAGAGTTATATATTACTTAACACACACATATATATTTTCATTAATTCTCGTCAGGTTTTTACGAAAGAATAATCAATAAAGTTCATTTTAAATGCAACATATAATTATTTCAATTGATGTCATTATATCATCTTACAGGATTTGACATAATGCCAGAACTGATTAACATAAAAACAGTTGCTGTGAATAAATGGATTAAAATTTAGTATATTGGCTTTATAAAATACATTAATAATGAAAAGAAAATCATCTTAGATTAAAATCATCAATATGTGCTTAAATATTTCAGTTCTAATTAACTTTCTTGATATTTATTAAAGTTATTGATTAATAATTTCACGTTTGTTGCACACAGTCATTGCGTGAAAACACACACACATAAGTATATTTAAATTTTTACATATTTACTGCCAAAATACAAGTGTTTTACATTAATTCATTGTTTTTAATATTCCGCCCTATTTTTTGTTTTACTTGACAAATATTCATAATTAACTCATTTTTTAAAATTATGATTTATTTTGCTCTGTATGGTTTAGCTCATTGGTTGAGCATGAGACTTGGGAATATGGAGTCCTAGGATTGATGCTGATTTTGGCGCTTCCAGTGCCGAACTTTTTATAAAATCTAGAGTAATAAAGTCATTTAAATATTTATTTATTTTATAATTATTTTAGTTTATTTAATTCATTCTTTCATTATAGCGTTTTATGATATATCTTAATCAAACCTTTCTCTTGCATTTTTATATTTATTTTTTTACTTTCATCTTCATTCCCTTATAGCAAAGGCCTTAGACAGTCCCATTTTTTCTATATATTTTTAAAATTCAAACCCCAAAAATAATTTTCTTCTTTTTTAAATAAACCTCTCCACACATATATGAGTGTGTGCGCGCGTGTAATATTTAAAGTACAGTACAGTATATTAGAAGAAATCTTCCGTATATTTGTCTAGAAAAAATTCAGTTATGATGTAAGCAAATAATCAATTAAAATTATCATTGAAAACTGAATCGTCCCCAGTTTAATAATAGTATTTGGCGGACTCATATTTAAATTAAAAGCAATAACTCTATAAATTAATGATATAATCAATCAGATCATTCTGACATCATCATATCTTTAATTATTCCCAAGCCAATAACAATTTCCAGAGGAAGAAGCCATCTTTATCCGATGGATCAAAGGTTTGAAACTCCCAATAAACGTGCAAGAATTATCAATCTGAATCATGTATTTTGAAAGATGTCATATGATGTTGAATTGTCGATATATCTAGAATGTCTTTCAAACATTGTCATATTGCCAAAATACATACCATTCTTTCGGAGCAAAATCAATTTCTTTTTCATTTACAATCCCATATGAATAGCTAAATACCCCAAACAATATGATATATTATATGTAATATATACCTAATGTAACATCAAATATACACAATATTAGAAAATTCCTAAATCTTAATTTATAACATTGTCAGAAGACAATCTGATCAACAAACCTAGACCATTTCTCCTACTATATATATATATTGTAATTACAATAAAAATAATAAATGTAATGGTAATTAAGTATTATATACAGTCTTTCAATCCACAGAAGTACTGTTGGTTAAGTCCTTAACCTGCCTCAACTACCGTATGACAGTTAAAGCAAATTAAGGAATTGGCAGTTGAAGCAGATTAAGGAATTAACCGAAAGTACTTCTGCAGATTGAAAGACTGTATAAAATACTTAATTAACATTATATTGATTATTTTTATTGTGATTACAATAGTTTTTTAATTAACAGACATTTTCATCAGATAGGTTACAAGTATGAACAACTTATTATCACTCAGAACTTTTGATCAACCTAATGAAAGTGATTTTACCTGAAATATATGTATAATAAGAAAATAATTATTTTATTTTTTAAAGATAAATATTGGCTTACAATCTTAAAAATCTATATTTTCTTGCATTCCAACTCATAGTTGAAGTTATCTTGCTAAAATATAAGTTAGTGTTGGGTTTAATAAATATTAGTAAAATAATTGTAGCAACTTAAGAATCATATTTTAATTTCTATATTATGTTTTAGGTCATATAAATTAGATATATTTGTTTTGTATTTATCAGCGACATCATTTTTAAGCATTATCAATTCATAGTATAAAGAAGATTTTTCCAACTTTAATTCATTTCTCTGATAGTTTCTTTTCTCTATGACCCATCAGCAAAATTTTTATTCTTACATATGGTCTCTTTTTAGATCTTGTACAATCTTTTCGAATCCAATTTAAAACAACAATTGTTCATCTATTATTATCTCTTCTAACAATATGTTCTGCCCATCTCCATTTCTGTTTCTTAAGTCTTTCAATGATGTCATTAACACCTGTTTGTTTTCTCACCCATGGATTTTATTTTTAATCTCTTCTTTTTATTTCTAATATACATCTCTCCATATTTCATTGAGTGCTTTGAAGACAATAAATTATTCTTCTGTTAAGTGTCTGAGTTTCAAGCCCATAAGTAAGAACTGGCAAAACTATCCACTGAAAACTTTCATTTTCAAACACACAGGTATATTTTCTTTTAATATTAAGTTATTTCTATCAAAAACACTCCATTCAAATGTTAATTCTATGATTATTTTATCAATTTCTATCTGTTTTAATAGTCTTACCAATATATTTGTAGTTGTTAATTTCTTCAAAATTATTATTATCATCAATCATTTTTTTCTTTTTCTATATGAAAATCCATTAGTTATTTTGTCAGTCTTTTTATTATTTCTTTCATCTGATAATTCTTGCAACATTTTATGAAGCTCTGAAATATCATTTGCAAAAAAAAAAAAAAAAAAACCACATCATCTGCAAAATCTAAATGACTTTAAAAAATCTCCATTTATTTTCTTAGCTTCTTATTTTAATCCACAAAATACTTCTTGCAAATCAGCTGTAAAAAGGATTGGAAATGTGGAATCCCACTATCATATATTTTTTTCAATGTTAATCTTCTTACTATAACTATCTAATAATTGCATTTTATTGTGGTAAATATTTTTTATAATATGATAATATATTGGTTGTATCTTGATTCAAAGTTTAATCACCATAGAAACAGAGAAATAAATGCCTTTTTATAATCTACAAATCCAAAGCATAAGAGCAATTCATATTCATTGATTATTTCTAAAACTTCTCTCATTACTTGGA
Organism: Epiperipatus broadwayi; assembly: GCA_028023455.1. Taxonomy (NCBI): domain Eukaryota; kingdom Metazoa; phylum Onychophora; class Udeonychophora; order Euonychophora; family Peripatidae; genus Epiperipatus; species Epiperipatus broadwayi. The sequence goes on along the minus strand of JAQFVV010012403.1, from coordinate 8,576,534 downwards.
TGTGATTCACAATTCTGAAACCATTTTTACATCCAATTTATTTTGGTCAGTTTGAATCCAAAGTTTTTGTACACTTGTAATCATCTTAGTAAAGATTTTGTAAAGAAGAGATAGAAGACTGATGGGTCTCTAATTTCTAATATTTTTTATTACCTTTCTTAAATACCATCATTACTATTGCAATCTTCCAATCATGTGATATAATGTTATTATTTAGGCATTTAGTATATAATTTAGTCAACAATTTTTTTATATCTTCACCTATTTCTTTTAAGATATCTATAATAATTTTATTAATTCCTAGAGATTTTCTCTTCTTTATAGATATAATTGTGTGTCTCATTTTTCTGTTTAAAATGTTGACAAATTCAGAGAGTGTAATAATTGTAGGAATATTTTTTTCCATATGTCATAGCATCAGCTGGAAGGCGAACCCACAACCATCTGCAACCAACTACTTGCTTGCAAGGCGGCTGCGATGACCTCTCGGCTAACAATGCTTGACTTGTAGGAATATTTTTGTTGTTCTTTATTATTAAATAAATCTTTATAGAACTCTTCCATACATTTTATGAAGTAACATATTTTTTTAACAATAGTCCCATCTTTTATTTTTATAGAAACAAGATTCCTTCCTAATATCAATACATTTGCAATTATATTTTCTTTAATTTTTTGTCCCATTTTCCTAAATTTTAAATATTCATTTTTCTAACAGATTATTTTTAAAAATATTTATATTTATTCTTTTATTCAAACATTGTCTTATTTAAGTAGAAAATTTAATGGTAAATTGTTTCAATATTTACATATTAGATCTGCAACACGTATTAGACCTGCAATGCTTTTTCATATTTGTATCAATCTCTGACAACTTTCTAATCTTTTGATCTGACCAAAATAACATGTACACTTGAATCTTTTACAAACATAAAATGATAAATTTGTCAAAATTGACCACATGTATATATTTTCACAAGATTTATAAAGTCATATGTACATAAAAAGGCACTGCAGGTCTAATACAAGTTGCAGGTCTAATACTAAAATAATTACTAAATTATAAAAATACTCTAAAATATACCAAAAAAACCTCCCTAGAATAAACATATATGGTATTTTCCTGAATTCATGTGTGAAAAGGAGCTGCAGGTCTAATTCATGTTGGAAGTCTAATATCAAAACAAAAATACTCTAAAATATTACCAAAAAATCCTAAAATATATACATATGGTACTTACCATGTAATATATAAAAATGTAATGTGGAATATTAATTTCTAACAACACCAAAAATATGAATTTCACCAAAAAATTCAATCTTAAAAAGACATTTTAACAACAGTAAAAATATTGTGATTGTCCATACAAAAATATGTAAAATATAAGCCAATTATGCAATTCCCAAAAATTACTTTAAATACAGACAAAACAATCAATAAATTACAAAATAGTCTAAAATATTATCAAAAAACCATAAAATATACACATACAGTATTTATCATTTAATACGTAACAGGAATTGTCATGATGTAACAATCAACTTGTCTATTTTACTTTATTTTAAATGGATCAACTATATTGGTCCAAAATGGAGACTTAATCTGAAAAATTTTCCCCAAAATGGACATTTACTTGACATGTGATTATGCATTTTTAACAATACTAAAAATATGACTTTGACACAAAAAATATAAACTATGATCTGGAATATTAATATCTAACAATACTAAAAATATGAATTTCACCAAACTCTTAAAAAGTGCATTTTTAACATCAGTAAAAATATTGATTTGCCAAAAAAAATATGACCAGCCAATTATGCAATTCCCAAATGTTACTTTAATTATGGACAAAACAATCACTAAATTATAAAAATAGTCTAAAATATCATATAAAAAAACATAAAATATACACATATGGTACTTACCACATTATGTACAACAGGAATTGTCATGATGAAATAATCAATTTTCCAGTTCTACTTTATTTTAAGTAGATACACTTTTTTCCCAAAATGGAGACTAAAAATAAATTTTTTATTTTTCCCAAAATGCATACTTACCTAACATGTGATTGTATTTGTGGTTCACACGAATTGATCGTAATCAGCACTTTATAATTCAGCACTTTTATAGACCTTCCAACAGTCAGAATAAATCATTGAATCAAAATTATGAATACAAATAAAGTAAAAAATAGTTAAAAATTCAATTGACAGCATTAAAGATGTTGTCAGAATGAAATCTGAACAGTAACTGAGAGTGTAAAATTATTAAAAAAAAACTAGGTTCTCATCTGATCCTTCGTGTCAGCCACGGGTGGCGCAATTTCTAGCTAAATTTCTAGAAATATGCCATTTCTGTGGCCGCACCCAAGCCTTTAAGCATTCTTTCTAAAATAAATCCTAGAAAGATTGTTAACTCGGAGTTAAGTCTTGTTTCTACACTAAAAGGTAGAGTGTTAACTCGGAGTTAAGTCTTTCTTTCTATGATAAAATCTAGAAAGAGTGTTAACTCGGCTTAGCGACTAATGGTGTGGCTTTTTCCGATGCTAAAAGCAGAGGAAAATGCCGTAGTTGTTTGTGTCATGCACTATATCGTAATGCTGTGTTATGTATTTGATGTAACAATATCGTACGAGGGTGTGTTAATTTGATCGTGTCAAAAGTATTTAAATTTTCATTGGGGCCTTTTTTTTAAGACGAATTGATGTACTGTTACCTTTTAACAATTTAAACAGTGTCGTGATTGTTCCTCGTAAAGCTATAAGTCTCCTAAATTCTCGATTAGGGTGGGTTAGCGTACCAAAATTTTTAAACGATCACGCTTTGAGTCACGTTTTAGTGAGAAATTTTCCGAGACTAAAGAAGATGGCTAATTCAAACAACAGAAAAACTTAAAATAATGGGAATTGCCAGACACGGAAGCCAGCGCTGGAATGTTTCTACAGCAGAAAAAAAAAACATTCTGCTGCTGAAAGAAAAGATTGTATTGTGCGGCAAATATATGCAGATTTGAGGTCCAAAAACATCTTTTGACTTTCATTTGTAAGTCTCATTATGGCCAATGGAAATGTTCACTTTGTAAAGGCAAGCTTGCTTGAGGGATTCCAAATGGCCTTTGTCAAATGTCAAAAATAAAAGAAGTAACTTCAATTTTTATTTTAAACATACATCCCATCTTCTCCCAATAATTGTTGTCGTTGGCAATCATATGTCAAATAAAAGAAGTAACTAAATTTTTTATTTAAACATAGCCCAAAAAACCCTTCATCTCCCAATAATTGTTGTCATCGGCAATTAGACAGTCAAATCAAAGGAAATGTCATTAATTATTCTTTAATCGTATAGAAAAAAAGAAAAAAATCCTCCCACTAATTATTGTCGGCAATCAAATGTAAACCAATCAAAGTAAGACCGTAAATTATTAGTTAAACATAACCCAAATTACTATTTGAACATACATCGAAAAAGACCCGCTCTTGTCAATCAAAATTAAAGAAACAACAACTATTATTGTCCCATTGTCAAAGCGAATATTATTTGGGAAAACCCAAATAATTTATAAACGAAAAAAAAAAGAAAGTCAAATTGGTTGTCAATCAAATGGTAACCGATAAAAGTCACTTAAATTTTTTATTTAAACATACACACAAACAAAAAATAAAACACGAAACCCTTTCTCCCAATAATTGTTGTTGGCAATCAAATGTAAAAAATAAAGTAACGTACAATTATTCTTTAATTGTACACAAAACACCCCTCCCACTAATTGTTGTCGGAAATCAAATGTAAAGTAGTAAAAGTAAGGTAAACCAATTATTTTTTAAACATAACCCAAATTACTATTTGAACATACACCGAAAAAGACCTACTCTTGTCAATAAAAATGAAAGAAACAACAACTATTATTGTCCCATTGTCAAAAATATTAGGTTTTGGGGAAACCAAAACCATAATTTATAAACGAAAAAAAAGAAAGTCAAATGGGTTGTCAATCAAATGTAACCGATAAAAGTAACTTCAATTTTGATTTAAACATACACAAAAAAACAACCCTTTTCTCCCAATAATTGTTGTCAGCAATCAAATGCAAAATAAAAGGTGGGTAAATTAGTATTTAATCATCACCCCAAAACACCCACCCCTCTCACTAATTATTGTCAGCAATCAAATGTACACCACCACTAAAAGTAACGTAAATTATTATTCTTTAAACGGTTAACCCACCCCTTCTCCCAATAATTGTTGTCTACAATCCTACACACAAAAAAACACCCCTTCTCCTAATAATTAGTGTCGGCAATCAAATGTAAACCAATCAAAGTAAGACCGTAACTTATTATTTAAACGTAAACCAAATTACTATTTGAAACTACACTAAAAAACACCCTCTTGTCAATAAAAATTAAACAAACAACAACTATTATTGTCCCATTGTCAAAAATATTTATTTGTAGAACCAAAACCATAATTTATAAATGAAAGGAAGTCAAATCGGTTGTCAATCAAATGTAAACCAATAAAAGTAACGGTTTTAATTTTTATTTAAACATACACACACACACACAAAAAAAAAAAACACCTCTCCCAATAATTGTTGTCGGCAATCAAATGTAAACCTATAAAAGTAACGTAAATTATTATTTAATCGTACACAAAAACACCCCTCCCACTAATTGTTGTCAGCAATCAAATGGAAACCTATCAAAGTAATGTCAATTATTATTTAAAGATCCATCCAAAAAAAACCCATTCTCTCTTAAATTTTGGCAATCCAATTTTACAAAAACAGTAATACTATTTTTAAAAAAAAAACACAAATTACTATTTGAACATACACCAAAAAAGAGCCTCTTGTCAATAAAAATTAAAAAAAAAAAAAACAACTATTATTATACCATCGTCAAAAATATTATTTGGGAAAAATAATTCAGAAACAAAAGAAAGTAAACTTTGTAAACAAACAAACAAACAAAAAAAGTCAATATTAATAGAGAATCACTAGCCCGGGAATGTTATATTAATGTGTTTTTGATTAGAAATCATGCCACCTGTGGCTGACACGAAGGATCAGATGAGAACCAAAAACTACAGCAGTGGTACAAACTTCCCACATACAGTTATTCCAATCAATTACAGGTTTATCTGATAATCCAAGCTTTAGTTTTCTCCACTCTATAGAGCTTAGTTTGCGAGCCCATCTGTAAATAAAGTGGATCACCATTTAGGAATTGAATTCTGGAATCCTCCAACCACTCTTCCGTATGAATGCCAATTTTACTGTTACACATGTTGATATGAGATCAGATAACATTGCAGGGTTTATCTGATGGGATCACAAGATCACAGATATAAAAAGGTGTACCATCTCCTTTACATTGCAGGTCTAATACATTGTCTATTGCTTCTTTTTGTATCATTTATCTTTTTTTAAATTCTTAATAGAGTATATCTTTCTATTGATTTCAATCCAGTGTGAACCATGTTTAAAATCTGTTGATTTTAAAACAATTTTGAAAGACTTAATTTAAATTTATTGGAAAGTCTCAGAAGATTAGGACTATCAAATGTTAACCCTCACTTTCTTAATATTTTCATCTCTAGTAAGCAATTGCATATAACTTATATTTTACTAATCAATGATCAGTTTTAAAGCTGAATGCATTAAGAACATCAAATAAATATTTTCTGTTAGTCAAAATATAATCCAGTGTTGCTGTTCTTCATTTTGAATGCTTTCATATCCATTTCTGTTTAGCATATTTCTCAAATAAAGAATTCATAACATACATTTTTTCATTCTACATATTCCACAAGTATGTATCCATTTTCATTTCTAGTACAATAACAAATTTACCCATGGCAATTTCATTTTTGAAGCATTTACCAATTCCATCATTAAATTCTCCCACGATAATTTTAAAAACATCATTTGGTCTAATCAAAAGCACTTTGTAAATTTACATAAAAATCTCTACTTCTTCATTACTATGAAAAATTGTTGCATCATAAATCCAAATTATTTACATTTGATATAAATTAATATGAATAATTAATCTTGCCATTCTCTCTAATATACCATCCATATTGTTGTTCTTCCACTTTTTATTTATAATGAATCATATTATGTGCTAAGGTTTGTGCCTTTCTAATAAAGTATATGCCTACTTTTTGAAAATCCATGTGGTTCCACTTTTTCTTCTAATTTCTTAAAATCCAGCAATGTCCTACTTTTGCCTTGGTCTTTATCATTGTAGCTGTTGTTACTATGAGACTATTCACATAGTAAACAAACATCAGTGGATAGGCTGCTTACCAACATATTTATACCAGAATGATGAATTTATTACCTTTTTACTTCTGGATTTAAAATCCAAGATACATTGTGGTCTATCTTCTCAGTGAAATTTTTTAACTGAAATTCAATTGAGTTTTTTTTTTTAATCTCATATATATAGCTCGCATTACATATTTTTCATTTAAAAATAAATGATCAGATTTATTAAAAAAGATATAAAATCAAATAAACAAGAATAGTCAAAAAGTTATAATTAATTAAGGAGTGGTTTTAAAATATATTTTAAAAAATAAAAAAGAAACTGCATTATATTTTTAAAAAAAAAAGAGAGAGAGAATGGGATAGGGAAAAATTTATAAACTTTTTAAAAAAAATAAGTAAATATCTAAAGTTAGTATAAAATTTGTTCTTAAAGGAAACTCCATTTATGAAGTAAAAATAAGTAAATAGGGAATGTTAGAACTAAACATTTAAAAACTCCTTTTATAAATTGTTATAAATTAAAATAAGCAAATGTGGAAAAAAGAATAAAAATTAATTAGTAAAAGCTTTGAAATGCAATTAGTTTATAAGATTTCTGATTGATAATGATATTGAAATTGTATTAATTAAAAGACTATATAAACTATTGATGAGATAGTATATTAATCTAAGCAAAAGATTAGATTAAAGCAAATGTAAAATTTCATAAAAATAGATTTAAATTATGATTAATTAAAGCTATAATGAGAAAAAGTACAAAGGAGTTAGGGATATAAAAGTGGCATCTTGGCTATTGTTCTTCAGTCTGGTCTGCATTTTGTGATCAAGTTATTCCAGTCATCAGTTTGTTATTAGTCAGAGCTGCAATTTGCTAGATCATTCCACTCTTCAATCTGTAATTCAGTTTAGTTTGAGTTCAGTTTAAGTCATATCTGCAATCTGTAATTCAGTCTGGAGTTCAGATTTTTTCTAAAGAATGCATGCAGATATTCAGAAATTTTAGCGCAGAAGTAAACCAGTCATTATTGCTGTGGTCATCATTAATGCAGAAGCGGCATAAGCCATAGGTGCATTCAACAGGACTTCATGCCCAAGCCCTCATCTATCAACTATCCCACCTGAATCAATACCTGGAACCAATGCCAAGATTGTGAAATAAAAGCTTCTGCATAGTCTCCCTCTCATTGTTTGACAGAAACCTGGAAGAAAAGTCATGAAGCCATCAATGGAAAAACAAAGGGCCAACTGGTTGTAAAATAAAACAAATGAAAAACTAGGTAGATAGATTTAAATATATTCTGATCACAATCTAGACTCTTTATTTTAAATGAAATGAACTTTAACAAAGGACTAGTATAACTATAGCTTAAAGTAATATTTAAAATTTTCTTATGTAAAATTTATTATTGTTATAGTGTGAAATATGTGTGTGCATAAATAAATATTAATGTTTGTTTAAATATTATTTGGTCTATTCTCTCTCCCTCTCTTGTCACTATGTCATTATTAATTTAAGAATATAGTTATTTTATGTATTATGTTAAATGTGCTGGACCCTGAGACAGAGTGTGAACTAGTCATGGGATATTTCAAGCACTGGATTATGTGCCTGTCATATGAAGCATGCCTACTACACAACTTGTGGTTGGCTGGTGCCTGAGGTTGATCCTCAAAACAAATAAAATGCTTTGGATGGCAGCAGTTTGAATATAGCAGTTGAAAAGTGCTATAGCCTGGAAATGTGTTCATAGATTATGCTTTGTATAGCCTTGATCTGGTTATAGGTACCATTGATGATTCATCTATCAATGGTTTTCTACATCTCTACTTGAAAGGCCGGTCCAACCCCATGGTTTTTTTTAAATTATTAATAATATCTTCTTTTTGGATCTGGTTCAATATATATATATATATATAAAATAATTTATATTGACTTTAAATATTTTTAAGTGGATAATCTGTTAATTTTGAAATATTTTCATTTATTTTTTTTATTTGGCCAGATTTCTGTTATTCTATTCGTTAATTTTAAGCATTAGTTAAAGTAATATATATATATATGTTGATACAAAGATTTTAATGGATTACAGATATAAATGATTTTATTTTTATATAGCGTGATGCTTATAAACTGTAATATTTAAACAGCATTAAGCTGCTGCACATGCGCTTTAAACATTTACTATAAATGAATGAATACTAACACTTCAAACACATGATAAAGTCTTTGGAAAAGACAGAATATATTTTGTGGGTTCATCCATGTATGATTTTGAATACAAAATGCTGACATTTCGGCTTGATTACATACCCATCAACTGGGTGAAAAGTAGAATGTTATAAAGATGGTTGTAGAGATGCTGTAAACTTTGATTTAAAACAATGTTAAAATTCCACCAATAGAAAAAATTAAAGTTGTTAACGGTTGATAATCATGAATTTGAAGGAATTAATGTGATTATCAATATAACACTCAAATATTAAATGATCTGAATGTTGTCTTGGCAATATATTGTTGATATTTTATTGATTAATTTTAAGCATTGGGTGAGATGATGGGATTTACATATGACAACAAATTAGTTATATACACCTAAGTTTTATTATATATATAATTATATTTACTAAGGCAATAAACCTAAAGCATGTGCGGTTGAAAATGCGAAGATGGAGACCTCTATAGGTCTTAACTACAAGCTTGTGGTTAAGACCTGTAGAGGTCTCCATCTTCGCATTTTCAACCGCACATGCTTTAGGTTTATTGCCTTAATAAATATTACTTACAGTAATCAATGTGCGTTAAATAAATTTATATATAATTATAATAAAATTAATAAATTTAACGCTAATAAACTATTATAAATAATCCTTAAATCCGCAGAAATACTTGATTTAAGGATTGTTTATAATAGGTTATTACCATTAAATTTATTATTTTTATTATAATTACAATTTTGTTTTAATTAACTGACATTTTATTTATATTATATATATAATAACAGGCTAATTCTGATGATTAGCCAGCATTTGCAGTTGAGATTATAAAATCCAAATAACATGCAGATGTCTGGCTATCTCTACAGAAAAATATAAATATGAGCTTGTTGTAATACCTATTATTTGATTTCATTAAGAAGTTATGCATATTTGGATAAATATAAACTTATAAGAGAGCGCAGTCTAAAAATGTTTTCACTCTATAAACTTGTAAAACCATTTGAACTTTGTTTACAAGTTTTGAATTCTAGAATTGATTTGATTTTATATATATTAGTTTAACTATAGAAAAAGTAACAAAATTTAGTTAGTCTTTAAATTATAATAAAAGAATAATTTGGGACAACTGGTTGTAGCATAAAATTCCGAAGCAATGATAGTCTAATATGAATACTGGGGATTTATTATCTTCAGGAAATAATTTATTATTTAGTAATAATATAGGGGATGTGAACCCAGTCTTTCAAGCTCCCTTCAGCCATATACTCTTTCTCATACAACCAATACACATGAACACACACATGTGAAAAAGATAAATATCCTCCAATGTATGTAGAGTAGATGGCTTAAGGGAGTTCGAAATCCTGTGCTCACATTTCTTATATTACATCTAGACTACAAATATATAATGTATACTTGTATTTAAAATATTACAAATTCAGCCTTTATCCTGACCATTACTCTTCTGTGTATTTAAATGGACAAGGACCAGTGCATGAGAGATCAGAGTGACTTAACATCAACATTGACATGATAGTAATCTTGGCATTACCGAGGAATTTGGGTATTCCATCAATCAGATTTTCAATGGTGTGGGCAGCCCTAGAGTTGGAGTGGATTGAAGCCTGTCCATTAAAGTGTGAAGATTTGCTGTCTTAATATAAACCAAGCACTGATTACATATATGTATATGATATGATGATCTGGACCACCTGATGATTGCTGGTTTAGCATGAAATATGTATATTGGAGGTCATTTATCTTTTCCACGTGTGTGATCATGTGTATTGATTGTGTGAGATAGAGTAGATGGCTGAATGGAGCTTGAAAGTCTGTGATCACATCCCCTACATTACATCTAACCTCCAGGTATATAAAGTATGCTTATATTTAAAATATTATATAGTAGATAGTATAAGAAATACTGCTATCCATTTTTTTAATCATTTTTATGGAAGAAACTAGTAATATACACAAAAAAACAATTGGTGCAGTGCTAGGATGGCTGACGAGTCAAGGTTCGTGGATTGCAGCCCACCTCTAATATTTCCATTTTTCAAATATCTTATGCACTCTCATTTCTAATTTTAAAGCATTCTTAAATTTTGTCATTGCTATTATTAACTTTATTGTTATTAGTAATTCGTTTGAATATTATCATGTAAATTCATTAATAAATACTTTTATTTTTATCCAGCACTATATTTATTATAATATTTTCAAAAGCAAATCGATCTCTACACATGAGCTGTTATAACAAATTGACAAGCACTCACCTAAAAGCAAAGATTTAAAAGGACAAGTGAATTCACTTGTCCTTCAAGCATATTTATATACAAGGCAATCTTTTGCTTATCATGCATATTCAGAGCTTGACTCTATTCTATCCCTGATTTTTAAAATTATTTTCTAAATTATTATAAGTTGATTGCAGGTGGTTAAAAATGAGATAAATTCTCTCTCCTGTAATATTTGAATTATGTTTATACAATTTGAACATCAATTAAAAAATCAGACATAAAATAGACTCAAGCCCTGAGCTTGAAGGACATGTGAATTCAATTGCTTTTTTAAATCTTTGCATATGGATGAGTGCATGTCAATTTATTAAAACAGCGCATGTGTGGAGATTAATTTGCTCCAGAATATATTATATATAAATTCATGTAACTATTTTTCTGTGGGTTTTATTGCTTTCCACATAAAATTTTTATTATCAGGAAAGCTGTAAAAATTTGTCAACTTACAATTCAAGAATGTTTTTGTATTATTCTTAAATAAATAAATAAAATAATCCATTTAATTAATTTTGTAACTATATATCGATTTTATTTAAAAGATTTAGTTTTAGTTTCTTTACAGTTTGATAATTAAAAAATGTTGATAGTTAAAATATTCGCGTGGGTTATATATATGTGATTATATACAAAATATTAGTGAATATAAATAAATTTATGTATATAAAAGATAAATACTTGTTGACATTTTATAATCCATAAAAATATTTATTTGTTTAAATCTAGACACTTCGTTGTTATTTACATTTAAAATCAGTAAACGAAAAATACAAGCATAGATTTGGATGATTATTGAATAAAAACTGATTCTGATAATATACATATAGATTTATCAACACAAAATTTTCTACAGTTATTAATACTGAATAATAAAAAAACAGATTAATAGTAGATAATAAAAATCTTTTAAACTTTATTAAGCGTCATCGTGATCTACTTAGACTAAAGAATTTATCAAGGGTCATGTGACTTATTATCTAAATATTTTATGATTGCGGTGATAGAATTTTTCTCTCCATGCAGCCAAATTAAATATCAATAATTTTGATATGTGTTAATAAAGGCATATTATAAATTATTTATAAATAAATTTATTGTGAAAGATACAACCATACCATATATCAAAGAATATTAACAGTAGCTATCAATATACATGAAATGTCATCATCATCATCATCATCAACCATTATCAATCCACTGCAGGATGAAGGTCTCTCCAAGTTTAATCCATCTTCTCCGATCTTTAGCTTCTCTTCTCCACAACACCCCTGCACATTTTCTTATTTCATCCATCCATCTCACATGTGGTCTCTTTCTGGGTCTTTTACAATCTCTTGGAATCCAGTTTAAAATTTCAATTGTCCATCTATTATCATCTCTTCTAGCAATATGTCCAGCCCAACTCCATTTCAATCTTTTAATTTTTTCAATAAGGTCAGTAACACCTGTTTGTTGTCTTACCCATACATTGCGTTTTCGATCTCTTCTTGTTACTCCCAACATACATCTCTCCATACTCCTTTGAGTGGTCTGAAGTCTCTGTATTGCTCTTCTATTAAGTGTCCAAGTCTCAGATCCATAAGTAAGAACTGGTAAAACACATTTGTTAAAAACCATCCTTTTCAAACACATAAGCATATTTCCTTTTAGTATCAAGTTATTTCTACCAAAAGCACTCCAACCAAGTTTAATTCTATGATTAATTTCCTCCATTATGTTTCCATCTGTATTAATAATCTGACCAAGGTATTTGTAACTGTTAACTTCTTCTAATTCTTCATAATCAATCTTTATTTTCATATTTTGAGCAAATCGATTAAACATTACTTTAGTCTTTTTAACATTTATCTTTAGTCCTACTTTTCTACTTTCATCTGCTAACTCCTGCAACATTTCCTGCAGCTCTGAAGCATTATTTGCAAAAACAACTACATCATCTGCGAAATCTAAATGACTTAAATACTCTCCATTTACTTTCACTCCTTTAGTTTCCCATTTTAATCCACAAAATACTTCTTGCAGCACTGCTGTAAAGAGTTTTGGAGATATGGAGTCACCTTGTCTTACACCTTTCTCAATGTTGATTTTTCCAGTATCATTATGTAATCTAATTGTTGCTGTTGCATTTTTATAAATATTCTTTAAAATATGACAATATCCTGGATCTATACCTTGATGATCCAATGCTTTAATCACTGAAGAAATGTGTATAGAATCGAATGCCTTTTCATAATCTACAAATCCAAAACATAATGACAACTCATATTCGTTTGTCCTTTCTATGACTTCTCTCAATACCTGGATATGATCTATTGTACTAAAACCACTTTTAAATCCAGCTTGTTCTCTTGGTTGGTGGAAATCCAAAGTTCTCTGTAGACGAGTTGTAATTATCTTGGTAAAATTTTTATATAAAACTGATAAAAGGCTGATAGGTCTGTAATTTCTAATATCTTCTTTATCACCTTTTTTAAATATTAATATTATTACTGCATTCTTCCATTCTTCCGGTACATCTTTATCATTTAGACATTTGGTATATAACTTTGCTAAAATTGTTTCTATTTCTTCACCTGCTTCTTTTAATATATCAATTATAATTCCATCATTTCCTGGAGCCTTTCCTTTCTTCATACACTTAATTGCATGTCTCACTTCTTCATTTAAAATTCTGGGCAATTCGGAAGATGTAATAGATATAGGAGGTACTTGTTCTTTATTACTATATAATTCTTGATAAAAATCTTCTACCAATTTCATGATGTCATCTCTCTTTTTAGTAATAATTCCATCTTTTTTTCTTATTGCAGATATAAATTTCCTACCAATACCAAAATGTTGTTTAACATTTTTGAGACTTTTATTTTCTTCTACAGCTTTCCTTGCTATTTCACAGTTATACTTTCTTATATCATTTTCAACTCTTTTCCATACCATTTTACAAAATTCGAGACATTCAATTCTTTTTAATACATCATTTTTGTATATCTTCATAATCCTTCTTTTCTTCATAAATTCTCTAGTCTCAGTAGAAATTTTATTAGTCAATTGCTGCTTTTTTCTACCAGCTATGTTTGTTGCAGTTTTTAAAAGTGTATCAGTTATTTTCATATTAATTTCATTCAAATCTGTATCATGTTCAAAATCTCCTAACACTTGAAACCTATTTGTAAGTTCTAATTTAAATTCATTAGAATGTTTCTGAAGATTAGGAATATCAACTGTAAATATTGTTTTTCTTAATAATTTTTGTCTCTCTAGTTTTACATTAACACGTAACTTACACCTTACTAATCGATGATCACTTCCTGTGTTAAATTTATTAAGAACATTACAATCTTGAAATATGTATTTTTTGTTAGTTAAAATATAATCCAATTCTGCTGTACCTTCATTTGGATGCTTCCATGTCCATTTCCTTTTAACATTTTTCTCAAAAAATGAATTCATAATATAAAGTTTTTCTTTTTCTGCAAACTCCACAAGTCTGTGTCCTCCCTCATTTCTATCCACCTTTATTGTTAAAAGGAAGTTGCCTTGACAACAGTTGAGATTGTTGATTGTTATTGATATTAGGATTGTCTAAGAGTTCACTGGTTTTTAATGATATACCTATATATAGATAGATAGATAAGAATAATTCGATGTCATGCATATCTAAATAGTCTATTCCCATGTTTCCTTCGTTATTTTTTTTTATTGGAATTTTGAATTAGACATTTTATATATTTTTTTAACTTTCGTAGTCACAAGATGGATTTTAATTAGCAATTTTCATAGTTTAAAGTAGAATAATTTTTAAAAGGTGAGAAATAAAAGGTTGTACATATTTTAAATCTTTGAAATAAAAGAAACTTTGATTGAAAATTAACTATATTTATATTTTGTTATATAAATTCTTGATGTTTTTGAAAAATTGATTATAAGTTTATAAATATATTTTAAGATTTGATATGATCAAAGATGGTTTTTTTCGAATTTTTATATATCGTATTTTGCCCTGAGTCAATCATGACTATATGTACGGTAAAATATATTATATAGTCTAAATAGATAATAGAGTTCTATAATGCAGAATTTACAAAGTAGCTATCCTGCAATATTAGTACATTGTTTATGTGTGTAGTAACAGTCTTTAATCTTTCTATAATCATTCTTGGGTAGTCTACTGGGTTGTAAGAGCTTTAATATTTATCTCCCTCTCCTTATATTCTATGAAAAAAAAGGCTAGATAAATACTGACTTAGCAAAATAAATGGGTTTATTGTGAGTTACTTAATTTTTTTAACTTATTGAAAATTTTCCTTTTTCATTATACATTCGCATATTTAAGTAAATTTATACATATAAGATGCATTCTCACACGAAGTCATTGATTATGTTGTTTTGTTTTCTAAGGAAAGTGAGAAATGGCTTTTCTAATAAAAGTTTGTATTTAAAACTGTAAGCAATATAGCTCTAAAAAATTTAACTGATTTTTTTTTCAAATATGTTTATTGTACATAAAAAATTAACGTATATTAAAATTTAATAAATATTATATTATTAAAAAAAGTTATTAATGGATTCAACCTTCTTGTTACGCTTTGAGTATTATACATATATGGACGTGAATCAATTTGAAAAATATTAAAAAAAACAAAAATATTCTTTCTATACATTAACGACTATTTAAAATTTTTAAACTACTAAAGGAGTTATTAACTCATTTCTGAATTATCTAAGCAAAGTGTTTTTCAAACCCCCTTCCTTAGCTCATGGGACGGTGAAAAGTCAGACAATTTTTTATAGGCCAACCATATACAATTTTATTTTACTTCAATTAAATGTTATATATGTATGAGATGTATTGAATTTATTACCCTTCTTATGGTTTGGTCCATGCAATAGCAGTAATCCATTTTATTATTACTATTGTTTTTATTTATCCTCCATGTCAAACATTTAATTTATTAAGTATAATTAAATTTAATGAACTCTTCATTTGTTACTCCCAGTTCAAGAATAAAATTAATATTTGTTTGCAAATTATAAAATTCACTCTAATCTTATAACGTTATCGAAAAAAAGAATTAACATGACTTCGTTATATTAAAGACTTTTTTTCATATGTCATAGCATCGGCCGGGACGCGAACCCACAAACGTCTGCAACCAACTACTTGCTTGCATGGAGGCTGCGATACCTCTCGGCTAACAACGCATGACATATTAAAGACTTCTGTCAAATCTTTTTCGTAATGAAAATTTCTTTTTGTTAATAATAGATATAAAGATTTTAATAAGAATTTATTGAATATAATTTTTTTTAAATGATTTTTTCCTCTATTTCAGGTTTTGTTTTTTTTAATTCAGGATATTGTGTTTGGAAATGCCGGGAAGTTTTGATGACATCATAACATCTTTAGATTTATCTTCACGACAAATCTTTCTTGCAATCAGTCAGATCTCTTCATAAAAAAAAATAAACCGGTGATCTAGAAAATATAAAACATAGTAATAAAATTTAACAATCTCAAAGAATTTAAATTATGAAATATAATAAAAAGTTTACAAAAATTAATATATATATAGTCATAGAATATTAAGAAATTGATCGTGAAACTTACTAGAAAACAGTATATATAAATTCGGGCCTGATAGATAGTTGCCATATGATTGAGCGAAGATGAAAGATTATGCACTGATAAAAACAAAAACTTGAAATATATATATTACAGTACCTTAATTATACACACCTTCACAATATGCTAAAAGTGGATAGACACCAGTCTCTACCTAGCATGAAAGTGGTGAAGTGAAAATTATCAAAACTGTCAACATAGGCAAGAAACTCTATTCATACTTCTATAATACTATAAACATATTATTTATTAAATGAGACTTAAAGTGTATATTTGGGTTAGGGATAATCTTTAGTTTAATAAATGATTAATAATAATCATTAACATATTTGCAAAAAAATTGTTTATGTCAAAGTTGTGAGTGCAAAAAGTTTGACCCTTGTAATCAAACTATAATAATTTGCTGTTTGTGTACTATTAAATAAACAATGAATATATATATATATATGTAAGAGATGAGTATCATTTTAGCATAAAATGTATATCATAGGAATCATTTATCTTTTTTACATGTCTTTGGTCATGCTTTTCAGGAATAAATGATGTGATGGATTAGTAGTTTGAAATATATATATATGTAATATAAAAATGTATATTTGCATATTAAATGCAGTAATATTCACGTAAATTTAATTTATTTTATTAGAAGTACTTTAGACTATATTCCTTTTAGTCTTTGTCAACTACATAACGTCAAATGTTAATGAATTGTCAATCATCAAACATTAAAATAAGAGAATTGTGGGAGAACTGAATTAAATTATGGGAGTTTTGAAATGATGTCTCGTTTTAATTATTCAAAGTTATATAGTTGACAAAGTCTAAAAGGAATATAGTGAAAAGTACTTCTAATAAAATAAGTTAAATTTATATGAATATTACTGTATTTAATACATATATAAATAAGTATATTACATATATTTTGGAAAGAATACAGACATCAAACTTAATTTATTACATATATATATATATATTAAAAGTGGTAATATGTGAGAATATATAGGTATGTATATATTTAGATGTATTGATAGTATAAGACAGGAATTGTTTGTTGGTTGATAAATAGTAGTTATAAGATAGAAAAAGATGAATAAGAGAATGTATAATGGATATATATATATATATATTAATATGGATATATATATATATATATTAATATGGTCAATGGTTTGATAAAATTAGAGGGAAATTGCTAGAAAATAAGAAGCTGAAATATATATAAATGTATATGTATTGATAATATAAGAAGAGAGCTGTTTATTTGATAATAGATAGATATAAGAAAGAAAATGATAAATAAGAAAATGTATAATGGATATATACATATGTATAAATTTATAAAAATAATAAAAGTAATACTTTTAAATTTTTCATGCGTTTATTTCTAATGATAACCACTAGAGAGTGTATAAAGCTGTAGAACATTTATTGTCACATGATTAATTATAAAAATGGCATCATGAGAAGGTTCATTTGTGTATAAAAATTGATTTGATGATATTAAATTAAATTGGATACAAACCCTAGAAACACAGTTTTGCAAATACTTTATATGGAATTTAGATTTCAAAAAGTTATCTTGGATTCAAAGACCATTTTTGATTGACATTAATGAGATTAATCACCTGCCATATAAAGCCCAAGAGGAATTTGCTGAGCTATCAAGTGACTCAAACTTTAAACTTGATTTTCCACAAAAATCCATGACTGAATTCTAGATAGGGGTTAGGATTGAATTTTCCACAATTTCTGAAATGGCATTAAATGTTCTTCTGCCATTCAGCACCATATACTTATGAGAAATGACTTTTTCAGCTTTAATGTATATTAAATCCAAATATCGCTCAATGCTGAAAAACACTGAAGTTGCTGTTTATATCCAGCAGTATCAAATATTTCACCAAGATTTAATTTGTTATGCAGAAAAAACAAGCACATCCAACTCATTAAAACATGATTTTCTTTCATTCATTTTTGTGTACTTAAAACAAAGCCCAAAACTACTTATTTTCATATGTATATTGTTTACCAAAGAAATAAGTTATTTATGGGAATATTTATTTCTATATCTATTTTATATTTAATATCTGGGGTCGCGAAAAACTCTCAATAAAAAGGGGTCATGAATGAAAAAAGTTTAAGAAGGACTGTTTTAAAGGAATTTTATAATAAATGAATTATATTACCAAAATTAAGAAACGTAAAGAAATTAATAAAAAGTATTGTTTTTGTTTTTTTAAAAAACTATTATAATCATAACTGTAAAAATAAAATTGTAACTAATTTAGCTACATATATATATAATACAAAAATAATAAAACTTTTAATTATGAATTTTAAAAATTATAGTAATAACCTAATTTTTGATCATCTATTTGTCACCCTTCCATCTATCTATCGAAATTTATAAAGTTTAGTATTCTGAAAATCAGAAAATAAGTATAATCGAATAGTTATTGTGATTTCTAATGAACAAATTGCATTGAACATACATATATATTTAAATGTATAACAGATATAATTTTTACTTGGTCTATAAAATCTAATTTGATAGTTGAAATATTAAAACAATAAAATTTATTACATTTACAAAAAAAAAAAAAATGTTTTTGCAATTTATATTAAACTAAAAAAAATATTTAATTTTTCTGGTAAAAAATTTATTTAATTAAAATTTTATTTATTTATTTATTTTACCTTAACTGAAACATATGTTTCTTTTTTATTATTACTTTAAAGTAGATTTTGATTTATTTATTTTCAATATTGAATGCTTTAATTTAATTGTATTTCTTTCTCCTTATATTTTTTAATTTGTGTGTGTGTGTGTGTATTTGTACATATGTATTTATAAATAGAGGAATTTTAAGTTAGGATTTTTCAGTCTTTATTTCTCCTCCACTCTATCTCAAGCAACCAATACATAAGACCACATACATGCAAAAAAGATAGATGGTCCCAATATATGTATTTCATGCAGAACAAGCACTCTCAGTTGGGTCAGAACATAACCCCCCCCCCACAATTATACAATCAGTGCCCAGTTTATATTAACATAGCAATTCTTTAACTTTAATGGACAAACCTCAATAATTCCCATTCTTCCAACTATTCAACTATCCATTGCATTGAAAAATTAATGATGTAACACTTAAAGCCCTTATTGGATTTATATTGTAGTCATATCTATAAGAGCTTTAAATGTTCCATCATATGTTTTTTAATAAAACGGACAGTTGAATAGTTGGAAAGTTAAGAAGATTAAAGCCTTCCCATTAAAGTTTCAGGAATTGCTATCTCAATATAAACCAAGCACTGATTGTATACATGTGTAGGAGATTATGATATGGTCCAACTGATGGGCACTAGTTCAATACATATATTGGGAATCTTTTTTTTTTTTTTTGCAAGTATGTGGTCATGTGTATTGGTTGTTTGAGATAAAGTGGAGAACAAATATAGACTGAAAAATCATAAGTTCAAATTCCTTTACTTACATATATAAAAAATGAATTTAGAATACATTCAATATAAGCAATATACATCTTATTTATGATATGCTTATTATTAAAGTTTATATTATGATGTACTTCTAGATGTGAGATGTGAAAATAAATTGTGTTAGAAAATCATTATTGACGTAATATCAAATAATGATGTTTTTTTTTCTTTCTGATCTGTTAATTATGCTTTGAGAAATTTTAAACCGAAACATTCTTTTGTTTTATTAATACAAATAAAACATTTCAAAATCTTTGCAAATTTTGGAAAGAAGGTTTATATATATTGGAAAATATGTTTTTCCTTTGGAGCTTATATTTTATTTCTTAGATACCTTATTTTTTTCTCAGTCTTGTTTCTCAATTTTTAAATAACAACAACGTTTAAGGTTTTATAATTCTGTGTATAGTTGTTTTGTGTTTTTTTTTTTTTTTTGTAGAATTTATTATTTTACCTTCGACATGCACTTGCGTTTGGGTTTGAGATTGTTCTGCATACTCACTGTAACATAGGCGAGTTAGTAACATGAGTAAACAGCACATGTTGAAGGCTGATTATTTTTTACAAAAGTCTCTATCTTGCGTTTGGGTTTGAGGGTGTCCTGCATACTCACTATAACATCTGTGAGTTAGTAACATGAGTAAACAGTATATATCAAAGCTGATTACTTTCTGTTTAAGAATTATTAACAAAAACAGTGCTTGTAAAGTTACATTGTTATTTTGCTTTTATAAACACTACATTTGTTTCTTCAGTATTGCATATCCAATCTTATAGTGATTATTGTATAACTCTATTCTGCTTACATAGTAATTAATTATTATTTCATATATAATTCAAGGCTGGTTTTGTAGATGACAGTTGTATATAATTTGAGCATTAGAGTCAGTAGAGCTGTGAACTATAGACCTTGATATTTAGAAACTGCCACTCTGCCCAAGGTAATTCATTTCTTTTTCATTTTTATAAACATAAATCCAAGTAATATATCATCTTTTCATACATTGTCATATATCTATAATGATCATACTTAGATATACTTAATATATATTTTTTCTTTTTTTTTACTGTATATTCTTCTTACAACTCTACATATTGTAATCATCCATTGCAGAATGCCAGACTATCCTTTTCTATTATGTCTGCATTTCATAACCATAACCCTTTAGATAAGCTGAAGGTATCAATACCTGTATCTCCATATCTGTGTTGGCTATAATTATCAAAGCAAAAACAAATGTTAGCATACACATATGTATATATAACATTAAATGCAATTATTTTTAAATAGTAATGATATTATATTTAAATGCAATTAATATACTTGGAGTTTAGATGCAATATAGGGAATTTGAACACAGACTTTCAAGCTCCCTTCATCTGTTCACTCTATCTCATACAACCAATACGCAAGACCACACAATGTGAAAAAGATAAATGATCTCCAATATATGTATTTTATGCTGAATTAGCACTGATTTTATATATATGGGAAATGATGATCTGGATCAACTTATAAGTGCTGGTTCACCATGAAATATGTATATTGGTGATCATTTATCTTTTTCATATGTATGTGGTCACATGTATTGGTTGTATCAGACAATATTATAGTAAATAGTAATTACTCCCACTTCAATATTTGACAACACAATAACACAAAAATGCTTTCACTTTCTTCTTGGTTCTCTTTGCCCTAAATATTCAAGATCATTTTTTATATATATATAAAGAGACCCAATAAGAAAGTGGAACCACTTTCTCGTTATTGTATTGTTGAATATTGAAGTGGGGGTGTGTATTATTATTATAACAGCATTTTTTATTTTAAAATGATTGTTTTAATGTTATATGAATATACATTTATATTGTAAATTTTCTGTATAGCATATAGATAATTTAAATATTTATTATAAGGTTTAAAAATAAGAAGGAATTTCTTTGCTTTGCTAAATAAAAATCAGTCTATTTAATAAATATCTCAATAAATAATTGGATTGATTAATATTCACATTCTTTGCTTTAAGTATTCAAGACAATCTTTTTAATATAAAAAAAAACAATAGGAAAGTAGAATCATATTTTTCTTTGTCGTAATGTCGAATTTGAAATGAAAGTATATATTATTTAATCTAATAACATTTATTATTTAAAAATGATTGTATTTAATATTACATATATATATATATTTGCATGAATCAACAAACTGTCTACATGTCAGAATAACAAACCATAGGTGTGACACTTTACATAAAAAGGAAATGAGACCAATATCAAAATTTTTTAATTTTTCAGTTCATTTAATTGATGATTTGAGAGTAGTAATATTGCAGAATGATTTTTCTTCCACAATAGAGAGAAAACAAAAGAAAAGTTTTTTTATTTATAAATTCAAGACCTTATACCCACATAGAATGAACTTAAACATAGGCACTATCACATCTTTAAATTACCTAGTTTTCTAATGCAAATTTTTATGTTTTTATTATTTTTATATATTTATATATAATACAAATAAAATGTCCATTAATTAAAAACTATTGTAATAAAAGTAATAAATATAACAGTAATTAACTATTATACATAGTCTTTCAATTGACAGAGGTACTTTTGGTTAATTCCTTAACCCTCCTCAACTGATATTGATATTGAAAGTGCTAAGATTATTCATGAAAAGTGAAACCATAATAAAAGAAAAATTAAGGAGGCAATTTCAATAAATAGAAATAACATGAATATAATTAATAGACAAGCTGCTAATATTAAAATTTGGGATTCATGGGATTTGAGTTGATGACGTTTACTTCTGTTGTGTTCTTTGGATTTACAACAATTGAGGAGAGTTAAGGAATTAACTGAAAGTAACTCTCTGGATTGAAAGACTGTATATAAAAGTTAATTACCACTATATATATATATGTGTGTAAATGTGTACAGATATACACGTCTTTTTAAAATTAAAACAAGCAAAACTCTCCATGCGATCATGTATGTTTAGTGGTTCTTTTTAAAATTACTATTTATTATTAATATATATTTATTTTAGCTTGTACTATCTATAATATTTAATTAATAAGTATTGAAATTAGCTTTTTTATACAAATTTTAATATGAGTACAAAATAATTTTTGTATATATACATACATATTTGTTTATTTATACAATCATATACATGGATATTTTTGTGTACTTTTTTGAACTGTGTTTGCAGTCCTTTGTGTAGTTTGATTAGTAAGCAATGTCATTTTTTTTAACGTACATTAAAATAAATTTTCATTGGTTCATTAAATTTCCTTTGTAAAATATTTTAACCAATAAGTTTTTTTGTCAAATATGTTGCATATGACTTATAATTTTTATACACCACCATTTTACTGTATTCTCTCTGATGAAATCCAGTCCTCTGGTTGAAATATAAATAGTTTTACATGTAGGTAATTTTGTTTGTATTTTTTTTGTATATATTACCTTTAGTTAGTCTTTATATAATTTATATATATATACATATATTTACATTGTAATATATAAGAGAATAATGATAATTTATATATAAAATATTACTTTTTTTTGTCGACTAAAGATAAACATCAAACACAACTGAACATATTATATTAATAATTAATGGAGCATATACTTAAAAGAAGTTTATATTCTTTTCAATTTTAATCTAACAGCAAATAATAATAAATTATCACTCATATTTCAATTTTTTGTTTGTTTTACTGCTTTTATTATATTGATCACATCATATCCATAAAAATTTTAAATTAGTGCTTTCATTTTTTATAGTCATATTTTTTACATTTAGTTTTGTATCATGAATTTTATAATTTTAAAGCCATTTTTTTGCAATGAATATTAAATGAAAATTCTACTACAGACAAGTTCATTTTCTCATAAAATTTTTTGTTGTAGAGACTGTTGAGAAAGAGGTTAAACTTTGCAATTATTAGTTATTTACTTTTTAATATGTTTATTCCATAACTTTTTGCAGTACATAAATTATATACTGATAAACATAAATGATTTAAATTAAAACAGCTAGCTTATCACTTAGTATATAATACCTTACTAAGAGACATTATGCAATATATAATCTCATATGTCCATCTAAATATGGCCCTATAGTTTACCATTTTTTCTTAGTATGTTCTTTAGAATCAAAGTCCTTCATTTAATTTTTTTTAATTTTTATAAATTAACACCAGTAATTATTGCACCAGTAGTTATTTATTCTAACGATGTTCACAAAACTTTTCAGATTTTAAACTAACATCATATTTTTTTTTTTAATGTTGCTTCTATTAATATGTATATTTCTAATATTTTACCTTAAAATTTTTAATAAATTATTCACTATATATATATATATAACACTCATAATAGTGTTTCAAATCAAAATTAGCATCTATTCTATGTGTAATGACTTCATAAACCAATAAATCTTGCATCTTTTTAACAATGCTTTATTAAGATTAATTTTTTTTAGCAGTTTTGACTATCAAACAGTCTTCTTCAGAGTTTTTTCTCAATAAGTAAGGTTATTTTAAAAAGTCTGTTTTATGTTTTATTTGTTGGAAACAAAAACTGTTGAATAATTAAAATTATGGGGGAAGGGGACAAACATATTGTTAAAAAAGTGCAAGTGGATGGGTATTTAATTATTTTATTAAATATATTGTACTGATATGTAAAAAGAGGATTGCATGAGGTGATGAGAAAATCATCATTTCAAAACAATAAAATAAATATAAGCAGAGAGGTAGCATTTAAGATGAAAATAAATAATAAACATGTTATAAACATATTACCAACATTAACCAAATCATCAGTCACTCTTTATGATTGGATCTAAAAGAGATAGCTATAACATATAGGCTAATTATCTTCTAGCCAATGTCAAACTTAGAACATAATATAAAAGTAATTATTTGCATGCACATGTTTAAGTGCTAAAGTTACAATAATACACACACACAAAAACATGTTGAGATCAAGATATCTTGCTGATTATTATTAATGCACATATCTACTTGGTATTTTGAGCACATTCACCATCAAAAATAATAATTGTCATAAAATGAGTGGACTTTAAAGATGATATTTACCTTGTGCCATCCATAGAACTATCTGGATATTTAAACACAAACATATCCTACAGCTATATAAACTAAAAGTTTTGCTTCTGACTAGCTTGGGATACAAGGGCCCTCGTGACGGGAACACGAGAAAATGTAAACATATACTACTTCTATCTATTTTCGTATTAAATAACTTCCTGGAATAATTTAAAACAATGATATATAAATTTATTAATTAGAAATAATAAAAATGAAATTAAAGTTCTGTTAATCACTCTCTTACATCAATACATCACTCTGATTTTAATTTACTACTAATAATAAAAAATATATTATGACAGTATAATACAAATATATCAATATAAGTTTACATGTCACACGCACAGATAAGCACACAGACATGCCAGTATGATAATACAAAATATTTCAATAATTGTTTAGCTAATCAAAATTATATTATCATAATAATACATAAGTGCATGGATGTAGATAAATGTACGCACGCTACAATAAAATGTTTCATTTATCAATAATATATTACAAATCATTAACCGACAAACATATACCAATATGCGCTCACAAAATACTTTTAGCCACTAATTCTAATTTATTTTAGTGTACAAATAATATTTTAACACACTTTAATTGCTACGGAATATGTTTGTCTTCTTTAAAATAAAAAAGTCTTACTCCCTGAAAGTCCCTAGATAATAATTATTATTATATCAGTCTTAATTCTAAATGTTCTTTAAGTTAAGAAAAATTGAGCGTGGAAAGTTATTTTAAAACTCTGGCTTGTTTTCCAACTGTTTATTTCTTGGTCTAATACTTTATTTCTATTCAAAAGTTATTTTGTTTTTTAACTTTCGTCCTTTAACTTTTAAAAAAAAGTTTTATGAAATTCATTGTTACCATTAAATTGCTTTAAAATTGCTTAAGTGCTGTTATTGTGAGAAATTTTTCTTTTTTAATTAATTAAAAGAAACAACTCGAGTAAAATATTTTACGAGGAAGAGAATGTTCCCGCGTTGGTAGACCGTCCGACTTGGTATTGGTAGATCCCAGAATCGATTCTGGAGTTCGCAGTTTTGACATTCGAACTTCTTATGAACTCCCAAGCAATAAAGCCGTGTGTGTGTGTGTGTGGATTTTTTATATTTCACAATATATATGCAACTTTCCTCTGTGTTTCAGTTCATATTGTATAAAGCAGAATATATATAACATATAGCATTGGTTCCTGTGCTCTCTAACATATTGGGTTATGAATTTATGGAGAAGGTGTCCTTACTTCTATGGAAGTTCAAATTCAAACCAATATGAAGACTGCCGATAGTTCGTCATAGCTGGCTTCCAACACGCATACTACTACAGCATTCTCTAAAGTTAATAACTTAGGAACTTCCTAACAATCTTTAATTTGAGCCCATTATTTATAGTCTATAGTAGAATTAGAAAACAGAATAACCAAGCAAGCTTTTTTTTATATATATCGTGATTAAAAAAGCTGATAATAATTTAATATCTTCTCGTTTTTCGATTCACATTTTCTAAAAAAATTTCTTCATTCTTCAAATAAAAACAGACTATAAAATTAATTACAATCAAAGTATATTGTTAAAAATAACCTATTTTTCAAAATATTTTATATTTATCAAAACTAATTTAGTTTTGATTTAAAAAAAACTTTATTTAATACAAACTGAGCACTGATTATATATATATGGGAATTGATAATCTAAACCAACTGATGAGTACTGGTTTAGCACGAAATACATTTCTTGGTAATTATTTGTCTTTTCTACATGTGTGTGGTCATGTGTATCAATAGTACAAGATAGTGTGGATTGTTGAAGAGTACTTGAAAGCTTGTGTTCAAATCCCCTATATTTATTTAATACATTAAAAATATATAATAAAATTTTAAAATGAAATCAAACTTCTTTTAGATTTTATTTTTGTCATAATCAGAATTAAATAAAACATTGAATACACCATGTTCGATTTAAAATAATTTATAATACTCCTAAATGTCAAAATGATTATTTAACCATTAACCTGTTATTCCAGTGTGTATATTTTAAATAAATATTTACAATAAAGGTTGTTTGTGTTCATTTCTATTTTTCCTTCAAACTTTATATGCACTACACACACATCACTACGTTGTTGTGTGCCACGAGCCATTATCGCCTCAATATAAACAAGTAAAAAGACAAACGTTAAATTGAATATTTCAAAAATTGAAATAAATTCATAATATATACAAAAAAGTTAATTATCTTTACTTCCAAAACAGCAATACTCAAGTATATTCTATACATGTTTTTAAAAAGTCATATCAGTTTGCTGTGTGCAGTCATCATGAATACTGCAATCGTAGTAAAGGTGGCCAGACAAAAAATAAAAATAAAAGAGGAACTCGAGAAAACTTTATAATTAAAATTTGATGTTTATTGCCAACAAGATAACAACAGTAAAAATTAAATTAACAATGTTTAATATATACAACTTAACATTCATTCTGAATGCTATGTAATTTTTTATAAAGTTTAACTGTATATTATTATGTTACTATGTTTAATAAATTTATTTTAAAACAGGATTAGTATTAACAAACATTTATGGTACTGGACCATAAAGACACACAAAAACATAATTTGTGACCTGCAAAAAGTCCCTAGGTTCACTTTTGAACCTTGTGGTGGAGATCACTGGCTCATTCATAGTTATTTTAACACTTGTCATTATAATTCCTTCAGTTAAACGCGACCAGCTCCGTCAATACAAGTGTATACTATAATACACCATATACTCCTTAATTTATACTTTACAATGCAGTTAACATAAGATTTATTTTATTTCCTTTCTTACAGTTTCAACTGCCCAGCAGTCATCATCAGAGCTATTATCTCAGTACCCTACTCCTTAATTTACACTTTACGATGCAGTTAATATAAGATTTATTTTATTTCCTTTCTTACAGTTTCAACTGTCCAGCAGTCATCATCAGAGCTATTATCTCAGTACCCTGAACTGAGATAATAACTCTGATGATGACTGCTGGACAGTTGAAACTGTAAGAAAAGAAATAAAATAAATCTTATGTTAACTGCATTGTAAAGTGTAAATTAAGGAGTATATGGTGTATTATAGTATATATAATTAAGCAATGCAAATAAGAAATGGAATAAAATTCAGTACGAGTGTGTGAGTAAAGAGCTCTATTCTTCTTACAGATGAGCTTTTATTCCTTTCTCAATCCAATTCTAGGTAGCAACACAATGGAAAATTCTAGATCACTAATTACTATCATTGTTATTTATCATTATCCTGGTCTATTCTTTTAAATATTTTCCAATACATATTATTATCATACTTTAACTTTAATATTTTTACTTCATAATACTTTTACATTTATTAAATTCTAAATATAAACCATTAAGCATCACATGATCACATTTCCTATACTAGCACATTAATTGTTGATAAACAGAGCAAAAGTCTCCATACAGTATTGCCACCTGTGCTAAACAGAGTAATCAATGGATGCCAGAAGGCTTGTGCATAAAATCCCTATCTAATGCCTACTCATCCAATATCCCCAGACTAGTTTCTGGCTTGTGGCCTTTGTCAGTGAGGAGCTTTGGATCTGAGAGCACTGCATCTAGATCTTAGAATCTAATGCAACCCTCTAGCAACCACCTTTTATCTCTACTTAACTACAAAACTATGAGAATGAAATTGAAAACACAAAAAATATTTTCAATCTAAGCTCAATAGCTTATATAGTCATATAGGTCCGAACTCAGTTCAGCACCCATACATTTTGGTGTCTTTGGCTCTTTTACAACCATAGTCACCACTATCCTATTAGGCAGGGTTGGTGTTAAACCATTAAGCATCACATGATCACATTTCCTATACTAGCACATTAATTGTTGATAAACAGAGCAAAAGTCTCCATACAGTATTGCCACCTGTGCTAAACAGAGTAATCAATGGATGCCAGAAGGCTTGTGCATAAAATCCCTATCTAATGCCTACTCATCCAATATCCCCAGACTAGTTTCTGGCTTGTGGCCTTCGTCAATGAGGAGCTTTGGATCTGAGAGCACTGCATCTAGAACTAAGGATCTAATGCAACCCTCTAGCAACCACCTTTTATCTCTACTTAATTACAAAACTATGAGAATGAAATTGAAAACACAAAAAATATTTTCAATCTAAGCTCAATAGCTTACATAGTCATATGGGTCTGAACTCAGTTCAGCACCCATACATTTTGATGTCTTTGGCTCCTTTACAACCATAGCCACCACTATCCTATTAGGCAGGATTGGTGTTAAACCATTAAGCATCACATGATCACATTTCCTATACTAGCACATTAATTGTTGATAAACAGAGGAAAACTCTCCATACAGTATTGCCACCTGTGCTAAACAGAGTAATCAATAGATGCCAGAAGGCTTGTGCATAAAATCCCTATCTAATGCCTACTCATCCAATATCCCCAGACTAGTTTCTGGCTTGTGGCCTTCATCAGTGAGGAGCTTTGGATCTGAGAGCACTGCATCTAGATCTTAGGATCTAATGCAACCCTCTACTAACCACCTTTTATCTCTACTTAACTACAAAACTATGAGAATGAAATTGAAAACACAAAAAATATTTTCAATCTAAGCTCAATAGCTTATATAGTCATATGGGTCTGAACTCAGATCCAAAGCTCCTCACTGACAAAGGCCACAAGCCAGAAACTAGTCTGGGGATATTGGATGAGTAGGCATTAGATAGGGATTTTATGCACAAGCCTTTTGGCATCCATTGATTACTCTGTTTAGCACAGGTGGCAATACTGTATGGAGAGTTTTCCTCTGTTTATCAACAATTAATGCGCTAGTATAGGAAATGTGATCATGTGATGCTTAATGGTTTAACACCAATCCTGCCTAATAGGATAGTGGTGGCTACGGTTGTAAAAGAGCCAAAGACACCAAAATGTATGGGTACTGAACTGAATTCAGACCCATATGTCTATATAAGCTATTGAGCTTAGATTGAAAATATTTTTTGTGTTTTCAATTTCATTCTCATAGTTTTGTAGTTAAGTAGAGATAAAAGGTGGTTGCTAGAGGGTTGCATTAGATCCTAAGATCTAGATGCAGTGCTCTCAGATCCAAAGCTCCTCACTGATGAAGGCCACAAGCCAGAAACTAGTCTGGGGATATTGGATGAGTAGGCAGTAGATAGGGATTTTATTTACAAGCCTTCTGGCATCCATTGATTATTCTGTGTAGCACAGGTGGCAATACTGTATGGAGAGTTTTGCTCTGTTTATCAACAATTAATGTGCTAGTATAGGAAATGAGATCATGTGATGCTTAATGGTTTAACACCAATCCTGCCTAATAGGATAGTGGTGGCTATGGTTGTAAAAGAGCCAAAGACACCAAAATGTATGGGTGCTGAACTGAGTTCAGACCCATATGACTATATAAGCTATTGAGCTTAGATTGAAAATATAAGCTATTGAGCTTAGATTGAAAATATTTTTTGTGTTTTTAATTTCATTCTCATAGTTTTGTAGTTAAGTAGAGATAAAAGGTGGTTGCTAGAGGGTTGCATTAGATCCTAAGATCTAGATGCAGTGCTCTCAGATCCAAAGCTCCTCACTGATGAAGGCCACAAACCAGAAACTAGTCTGGGGATATTGGATGAGTAGGCATTAGATAGGGATTTTATGCACAAGCCTTCTGGCATCCATTGATTACTCTGTTTAGCACAGGTGGCAAGACTGTATGGAGAGTTTTGCTCTGTTTATCAAATTCTAAATATATTATTTTATTTACGTTCTGCACAATTCAATAAAATTTTCATTTAAAAGCTCATATATATGTATAACATAAAAGATTATTTATTCTCCAATAATACAGAATTTTTTTGGTTCTAAACTATCTTAAGAGATTATATTCACTGTTATTAATGACTATATAATTTTACCATTGATAATGGAGTAAATTGGTTCCCTAAAGTATATTGTCAATCAAAAATTTTACTTAAAAATAAAAATTGTTACATTTTTATTTACAACTGTCAAACTCACTCCACTCACAACTTTGACACCATCTACCTCAGATAAATACAATAATGATTATTACTAATCATTTACTAAACTAAAGATTATCTTTAGCACAGATATAAACTACTCCACTCACAACTTTGACACCATCCACCTCAGATAAATATAACAATGATTATTACTAATCATTTACTAAACTGGAGATTATCTCTAGCACAGATAAATGATTAGTAATAACCATTATTATATTTATCTGAGGTGGATGATGTCAAAGTTGTGAGTGGAGTAGTTTATATCTGTGCTAGAGATAATCTCTAGTTTAATAAATGACTAGTAATAATCATTATTGTATTTATCTGAGGTGTATATTGTCAAAGTTGTGAGTGGAATGAGTTTGACAGTTGTAAATAAAAATATAACAATTTACTATAGATAAATACTCTTCATGTAATAGAGATATATATGAGAGATGGTGACCTGGGCCAACTGATGAGTGCTGATTCAGCATGAAATGTATCTTGGAGGTCATTTGTCTTTTATTGTATCTTTATTTATATGAATTTTTTAAAAAAAAACAGGGAAGTATGGAGCTTGTTTAATATATTTATAAAATAAAATGAATTGGAATATTTTTTCAAGGCAAAAAAATTTAACTCATTTGTTAGTTTCAAAATATATGATAAATATTAAATATCTAATAAAGATTACAGCTTAAAATTAAAAAAAAGTCTTAATTAATGAAAATATATTTTACTAAGCATATTATTAATAAAAAAAATTTTCATCTATATATAAACATAATAAGTATACTTTAGTTACTGTGTTTTTATTTTTAAATGGTAATTTTACATTTTACAGTCATCATTTTAAATTTACAGCATCATATAAAGTTCATATTCTGTTGAAGCATGATTCATTAAATTAAAATGAAAGGTGTATAAAAACTAATATAATATTTCATAATTTTTTAATTTTTTTTCCTCTTTATGTTATTTTAGCAATATTTTTTTGTTTTTTTTTTAATTATGTAAAGAATAAAATTTTGAATTTTTTCACAGTATTGTGTAAAAAACATTTTAAAATCAGTTGGTCTTTCATTTCTTTTTTACATATAAGTAGTCTTACTAGATAAAAATTAGATCAAAAAAAGAATGTACAGTTGGTTGCCATAGTTTTACTAATATCATGTGAATCACAAAGATTAAACTTTTTTCATATAATTATGTAATACTCAAAGAACTTGCATTAGCATGTCAAAGCAAAATTAGATTAATAGCACTGAGCTAACTTTTGCTGAATTTTCACCAGAATAACACCACCCAGTTGGTAGTCTGAATATATAGTGATTGAAAAATATGTAAATTTGTCATAGTATGCAAATTATATGTTCCATTTCTTTGATAGTGAAACTCAAGAGTCTGTTCTGTTGAATGAAACATATAATATATCAATTTGCAAACTGGGACAAATTTCCATATTTTGAAACCACTATATATTTGGACTACCAATTGGGCAGTGTTATTTGGCACTATGATTCTAGTGAAAATTCACTGAAAGTTATTTGTTTTGGCATACTTTTTCACATTAACTTGCTAACTCAAGTCCTCCAAGTAATACTACATGATTAAATCTATTTTTAGACATTGTTTATTCTTATATTAAAACATTTTTCCTGGAAAAATAAAAATATCTATTTGTGCAAGAATATTAAATGAAAATTAGTTAAACAAAAATTGTAATAGTAATCAGCATTAAGCTAATGCACATGCACTTTGTTGATTTTAACTATAAATGAATACTCTCACTTTCCAAATACAAGATAAGTCTTTGTGATTATTATTACAGTTTAAAAACATCATGCTATATAAAATAAATATCTTATTTACATATGTTTAATTTCAACTAAGAATGACATATAAATTCTAGTAAATTTTGTGTCATTCATTCAGGCATAGTAAAGGTAATTTAAAGTGATTGTTTAATATCTTCATGCTCTCATTTCCAAATGCTTAAGATTTGCCCATACTTAAACATTTGGGTTGAAAGGATAGATGGATTCATTCTATCTTTTCACAAAGACTTTATCTTGTATTTGGAAAGTGAGAGTATTCATTTATAGTTAAAATCAACAAAGTGCATGTGCATTAGCTTAATGCTGATTATTATTACAGTTTAAAAACATTGTGCTATATAAAATAAATATCTTATTTAAATAAAAATTGTATTTTAAGTAATGTATAATTTTTTTGGTGTTCTTTTGTAATTCTGTGTATAGTGGAAGTTTATTTAAATTTGTAGTTGTTTTATAAAGTTTGTTTGCATTCAAGATTAATATCATCTTTGCTTTCAGTTAATAGAAAGTCCTATTATAAACTGCAATAAGGTTATTAAATAAAAATCAAATACTTACTATAATTATATGTTATTATTGTAAATTATCTAAGTTTGTTTTTATTTAGGTAATAATTAAATAAAATACAGTTGTGTTTTTGGATTTAATCTCAATATGTTATTTTATAAAGGTAACATTGCTTTCATGATTTAAAATAATGGCAGACATTTTTTAGAAAAAAGTTGAATTGTTTTTTTAGATATCTTCATAGCAAATGGATGATTGTTAATCAAAATAATAAGTACAAATTGATTATGATTACTGTGGCTAATCTTTATAAAAAGGCTTCTTGTACCATGAAAAAAATTGGATATAATTAAAAACTACTCTGCTGTGAGGGAAAATGAGTTCACAATTTATCTAGTTCAAAATTTTTTACTATACTTCAAACTGATAATTAATACTTTTTTTATACAAATGCATATATCATTATCATAATAAATCTCTCTTTTAATTTCAAGATATCATTTATTTATGTGTAATCTTTTTTAGATTTTTCTGATTGGTTAAAAAAGATCTTTTACTTTTCAAATAATTAAATATTTAAAATAGCTTCATCAAATTCTATTTTGCTTAATAAATTTTTATTTAAATAATTGTACATTATTTTAAAGAATTGCAATATTCCATGGGAATAGGGGGATGAGGTAATTTAAAAAAAATAGATCATTCAATAAATATCATTTATCTCTTTTTTATATATAATTGTAATTTTTGAAATAAATATTAACACATTTATTTTTAAAAAAGAAAATAGATCATACTTCTTTAAAAGTTCTTTAATCTATATTGTCTATAAACAGTATATCATATTGCACAAAATGTTCTTATGTCTTTCTTAGAATTTTATGAAGTAAACAGGTGTCTGTTTCAATAGCTTTATATGTGTATCTGTATTTTGCAAAAAAAATAATAAAATAATTATTATTTCGCTCAAATATTGTAAGTATTTATGTCTTTGGTTTTGTGTCAGCAATATCTCACACTGGTTATATTGTAAAGGTAATAAATGTGAAGTAATTTTATTTCTCCATTTTTTGCAATCTATAGTTATATTTTTCTACTTTTTTGTAACTGCTATATTTTTGTAAGTAATGATTACAATGCATCCAACTGATACCACTTGAAAAAAAAAACTATGTAGAATTTGTAGCAAGCAATTTGTATAAAACACATCAAAATGTACAGTAAATGTTCCAGTTAAAATAAGTCATTTTAAAATTATATTTAGTTGCTTTACTTATTTTAAATGACCATTTGAAACCTTAATTTTATCATAAAATAAGACTTTTCTCATGAACATTGTCAGATACTGGTAGTAGTGATTTAACTATAAAAAAAGTGTTGCAGCAATTACAGGCTAATATCATCAGAATATTACTTTCAGAAACAAGAGTGGTTATGAAATAATTATCAAATACATTCAATAAATGGTTAAATTCTACAATAACTCAACAAAAAGCACATGTAAATTGGCATTTTTCCATTAGGAGATTAACCAACTGGCATATTCCTGATATTTAATATACTGTATATAGACAGATAATCAATACTATGTACTGTTTTTCTGAAGGTTTGTGATGATGGTGTTCTAGCTGTATTTTTATATTGGACTATTTCCATCATCTAATATGTGTGTTGAATGTCTTTATTTAATTTTAGTTAAATATTCCAAATGCATTCAACTGTTAGTAATATCACAGAAAACAGGTTAGTATATGCACCAACTGTTAGTAATATCGCAGCAAACAAATGTTAGTAATATCACAGCAAACAGGTTAGTATATGCACTAACTGTTAATAATATCACAGCAAAAAGGAAAAAGTGGAGAAATCAGGAGGAACCTCATAGATAAGTATATGAAATTACTGCATACTGTTGCCTTTGGCAGGATGGCTCAGTTGTAGAGCATTACCTTAAAATTCAATAAACAAGAATCTAAGGACCCAGGTTCAAATCCCATGCTAGTACTGTCACTGGTCAGGCCAGCAACACCTGAAAAAGAGGGGAGAAAAATACCTATCAAAACGTTGTTTGCTGTGATATTACTAACAGTTAGTGCATATACTAACCTGTTTGCTGTAATATTACTAACAGTTGAATGCATTTGGAATATTTAACTAAAATTAAACTTTTCTAAAGACATTCAACACACATATTAGATTATGGAAATAGTCCAATATAAAAATACAGCAAAATACTATGTACTGATGCTAAAATGTTAACACTAATTAATGTAAATGTAATGCTAACTTTATGTATTATTTTTTTAATAAATATTATAAAGTTTTTCTACTAAACATTATGTGATCATCATAAGCTTACCCAAGCTGATAATGCATAGGTAAAACTCTCCATACAGTAGTGCCACTCAGTGCAAGACAGAGTAATCAATGAATCCTATAAAGTTTGTACATAAAATTCCTATCTAGTACCTACTCATCCAATATCTCCAGCTAGTTTTTAGCTTGTGGTTTTTATCAGTGAGGAGTTTTAGATTGAGAGCATTGCACTTAGATCTTAGGATCTAATGTTATCCTCCAGCAATTACCATTTACCTTTTTAGCTAACTATAAAGCTTTGAGTCCAAATTGACAACACAAGAATAATTTCAATCCAAGGTCATTTGCTTGTATAGTTATATAAATCTGAACTCAGTTCTAGCATCTATTGATTACTCTGATTGCATTGAGTGCTGCTACTGTATGGAGAGTTTTGCCTCTGTGTATAAAGTTTTCTTATTCTTTTTATTTGTATAGGTAAATCTTTTGGAGGTAAAAAAAGAGTACATTATTTTGTAATATCAAACCTATGTTATGATTGTTAGGATTGATAATTTTTAATTTGATTTTTATTAGTGAAAAAATCAGAAATAGATTTTGTTAATATAGTAGCTTCCCTTGTTGTAACCACAGAAGTACCAATCGTGATTTTAGTAACACACACTTTGAAAAAAATATTTGATAAAAAATAAAATTAGAAATTTATTAATTTTCTATTTATAAATTATTCATGCACCGCTCTGTGCATGACTCTCATTGTCAATCAGTGATTGGATAGGCATTTCCTCATCTTATATACTTAGTGTGTACTTAGTTAGTTATATACTCTGTTTTTCATGATTTATTAATACCAACAAAAGACCATATGACTTCTGCTTGCAACATTATATTAGTAGATCTATTTCTCCTACTGAAGATTATTCTTTTATTTTCTCCTTTATTTTCTTTGGCATTCCTTCATATATTCATATATATTACTTTTTTATAAATCTCCACATATACATTCTAATGCAATTTTTTTAATATAATTTCTTTATTTTTCTAACAGTTTTGACTGTCCTGCAGTCTTCATCAGAGCTTTTGTATAACCTTCTTTCTTTTTAAATTTATAAATTTTTAAAGTTATACATTTAAAAAAAAAAAAGAAGGTTATATAAAAGCTCTAATGAAGACTGCAGGACAGTTGAAACTGTTAGGAGTTATAAATTTAAAAAGAAAAAAGAGAAGGTTAGACAAAAGCTCTGATGAAGACTGCAGGACAGTCGAAACTGCTAGAAAATTAAAGAAATTCTATTTAAAAAATTGCATTAGAGTGTGTATTTTCTATTGAAGATTAATCAATAAATTCCAGGTAGTAATGTTTTATATATTATTATCCAGTGATGATATGAATAGCACTATAATCTATTGATTATTTTGAATACTCAATAGATGTCATATGGTAATACTTCATAAATGTCTGTTCACTGATGTCCTAGCCCTATCTATTGAATATGAATTTATTAAGCACTTCCAACTACCATCTGATGATTACTCAAGCTTACACAAGGTGGCAGAACTGGAAAAGGAAAAATAGAGTTGCTTTTTGATGTATTCCTGTATTGTCTTTTTCATCACTACATTATTCTATTTTTTATTAGTTATTTTTATTTATATTATACTTCGTACATTTTAAAATTAAATTGTACTATAAGTGTGTGGGAAACATGTATATCATATAAGCTTTGCTATTACCACAATTTATGGGAACCACAGAGCGACTTGCGGTATGAGATTATATAAAATATTTTTCAGTAATTACAAAAATAAATATTTTGATAATTGTTCATTTAATTTCTTTTTAAAAAATGCTTTACATTACAATAACAATGACATGTGGGGGGGGGGGGTATTCAATCTGTCATACGGAGGCAATTAAACTTTTTTTTATTTGTTTGCTTTGGTTTTGGCAAGACCCTAGTTTTAAAATTGAAAGGTACGATTTATTAACAACAACAACAAAAAAAAATTGTTTATTTTAATTTACCTGAATCGTTTGAGCAATTCTTATTTAAAATTAATCATAACTTCTATCATATACATCTATGGATTAAACTTTGATGAAATTTTAAATGGCTCGACAGTCCTTATTCTTTACGAAATGGAAACAATCAATTATTAGATATTGGATTCTCTAAATACATTATTTTGTTGATTCTTGATCGTTCAAACAAAATTCTAACCACTGAATTATTTTATTCTGTTTTATTTTCTATATCTAACTCGCATACAAAGAAAGAATTAAAAATATTTAAAAAAAATTTTTTTTACGGCAGATCAATAGATAGCTTTTGTAAGAAAATCTTAAATGTAAAAGACAAGCTAAAAGAAAAAAGAGAAATACTTAACTAGATTTATGGCTTACAGAGAGCAATATAAATGTCTGTAGTGTATAATAGAATGTCAGACAGATATAGCAGCTTAGTATATTTTAGAATCTTCTATTACTGCAGTATGTAGATCTCTAATGATAAAATTAAAGAAAAAATAGTGGTTAATCATAATATATAATTTTAAACCATCAAGTCATCACACACCCATTATTTCCTATGCTTATACAAGCTGTTTATAAGATCGGGGGAGACTAGATAGGGACTTTATGCACAAACCTTCTGGTATTCATTGATTACTATGGACTACACTGGGTGGCACTACTGTATGGATAGTTTGCCTCTGAGTAAACAGCTTGTGTAAGTATAAAAAATGATGATCATGTGAAGTTTAGTGTTTTAATACCAATTCTGCCCAATAGGATTATGATGACAGTAGTTATTAAAGAACCAAAGACACGAAAAAGTATGCTGAACTGAGTTCAGATCTATATGCCTATACAAGCAGATGAGCTTGACTTGAAAACATTATTGTGTTTTTCATTATGGACTCAAAGCTTTATAGTTAGCTAATAAGGTAAAAGGTGGCTGGTGGAAAGTTGGATTAGATCCTAATATCTATGGGCAGTGCTCTCAGATCCAAGGCTTCTCACTGATGAAAGCCATAAGCCAGAAACTAGTCTGAGGATATTGGATGAGTAGGCACTAGATGGGGATTTTATGCATAAACTTTTTGGCATCCATTGGTTACTATGGCTTGCTTTAGGTGGCACTACAGAGTTTGGTACTGTTATGACATGATTTTCTATGGCATTAGTCTTTTTCAAGATGATTAAGATATAAATCTAAAGTTAAAAAAAGATCAAAAGAAAAACAAACAGAAGATGATTAAAACAATAATCGATACTTGGCAGATATTTGATTGATTAAAATATTTGGCAATGAAAAATGGAAAAAGTTAACTCCAAAGTTATATTACAAATAATATTTTTTTTGAAAAAAAAGTAAAATGATGTTAAAAATATAAAAGAATGATTTATGATACAGTAATCTTAATGATTTGCTTCATTTTCAGTTTGATAAAAATAAGTGTCTGTTCCAGTCAGTATATGAACATTATATATATATATATTATAACTGCCATACAACATAAAAAGATAGACAAACCTATTTGCAGTATTGCATGCATTTCAGACATGATTTCCTTCTTTAGCTGTAGTGCCATGCAAATATAACTGCTGAAAAAAATTATTCATGACAGTCATAGTAAAAAAAGGTCCTATAAGTCATTATTGGAGCTGGCATTCCTTCAAATTTATCTATATCTATTTTAAGGTCTGGATTTTCACCAACCAAGAGAACAAGCTGGATTTAAAAGTGGTTTTAGTATAGTAGATCATATCCAGGTATTGAGGGAAGTTATAGAAAGAACAAATGAATATGAATTGCCATTTTGCTTAGGATTTGTAGATTATGAAAAGGCATTTGATTCTATAAACATTTCTTTAGTGGTTAAAGCATTGGATCATCAAGGTGTAGATCCAGGATATTATCATATTTTAAAGAATATTTATAAAAATGCAACAGCAACAATTAGATTACATAATTATAGTAGGAAAATCAATATTGAAAAGGGTGTAAAACAGGATGACTCCATATCTCCAAAACTTTTTACAGCAGTGTTGTAAGAAGTATTTTGTGGATTAAAATGGGGAGCTAAAGAAGTGAAAGTAAATGGATATTATTTAAGTCATTTAGATTTTGCAGATGATGTAGTTGTTTTTGCAATAATGCTTTAGAGTTACTGGAAATATTGCAGGAGTTATCAGATGAAAGTAGGACTAAAGATAAATGTTAAAAAGACTAAAGTAATGATTAATAGATTTTTTCAAAATATGAAAATAAAGATTGATTATGATGAGTTAGAAGAAGTTAAGTTACAAATACCTTGGTCAGATTATTAATACAGATGGAAACATAATGGATGAAATTAATCATAGAATTAAACTTGTTTGGAGTGCTTTTGGTAGAAATAACTTGATACTAAAATGAAATATGCCTATGTGTTTGAAAAGGAAGGTTTTTAATAAATGTGTTTTTCCAGTTCTTACTTATGGATCTGAGACTTGGACACTTAATAGAAGAGCAATACAGAGACTTCAGACCACTCAAAGAAATATGGAGAGATGAATGTTGGGAGTAACAAAAAGAGATTGAAAACACAATGTATGGGTAAGAGAACAAACAGGTGTTACTGACCTCATTGAAAAAATTAAAAGACTGAAATGGAGTTGGGCTGGACATATTACTAGAAGAGATGATAATAGATGGACAATTGAAATTTTAAACTGGATTCCAATAGATTGTAAAAGACCCAGAAAGAGATCACATGTGAGATGGATAGATGAAATAAGAAAGTGTGCATGGGTGATGCGGAGAAGAGAAGCTAAAGATAGGAAAAAATGGATTGAACTTGGAGAGGCCTTCATCCTGCAGTGGAATGATAATGTTTGATGATGATTTTAAAGTCTTAACTTATTTATTTATTACATATTAACATTGTGTAATACAAATGTCTTTAAAATAATTTAAATTTAGATTAAATGCTTCATTGGTTAAAAGGCACATTAAATGTAATTCATAAAAAACTGAATAGATATTATTTGAAAAAAATAAAAATGAATTATTTAAAAACCTCCTGGATATAAAAATTATTTATCTTGCAATTCATTACAGAAAACAAGAATTCACACAATACCAGCAAATATTTGAACAGAAATTATTACCAAAACTATTAAATAATAAATTATATAGAAACATTAAAATACTTTCAGCTGCAATTATAAGCAAACTCAAGCATTTTCAGAAGCATCAGTAGCTAGGGAGGCGGTGGAATATTTAATTCTTTGAAAAACATCGTCTCTACCAGTAATTTACAAAGAATAACTAAAGTGAAAACTCTTATTTTTAGTCTGACAAACAAAAAAAAAAAGTGATCATAAGAAAATGTATTGTATAGAGTTATTTTAGAGTTAAACTATAATTTGGATCAAGTTATTATTTAGAATACCATTTCTTTTAATAATTTTATAAAATCCTAAGTTTAAATATTAATTAAAATGTTAGAATTTCACAATAAAGCCAACTAGATTATTTTTTAAAAAAATATTACTGAAGTTTCATTAACAGATTCAGGCCAATTTATGAGCCCTGAATGTCATCTGTTTTATAAATGGTGTTAACAGCTATTTTATATATATGAAAAAATACAAACCATAAATCACACAGTTAATGTCTGTCAAATCTATAGTTGCAGCGGATAGTACTTCTATCTCTTAATTGGAATTTCTATAATACTTTGATGATGATTAAGTCATCTAAAAAAACTCACATGCTAATAAATTCCAGTTAAATAAAAACCAACTGTAGATGGATGGATGGATGGATGGATTGATGGATAGATAGATAGATAGATAGATAGATAGATAGATAGATAGATAGATAGATAGATAGATAGATAGATAGATAGATAGATAGATAGATAGATAGATAGATAGATAGATAGATAGATAGATAGATAGATAGATAGATAGATAGATAGATAGATAGATAGATAGATAGATAGATAGATAGATAGATAGATAGATAGATAGATAGATAGATAGATAGATAGATA
This sequence comes from Epiperipatus broadwayi, assembly GCA_028023455.1. NCBI lineage: Eukaryota > Metazoa > Onychophora > Udeonychophora > Euonychophora > Peripatidae > Epiperipatus > Epiperipatus broadwayi. The sequence continues at coordinate 8,534,727 of JAQFVV010012403.1, read as the reverse complement.
GATAGATAGATAGATAGATAGATAGATAGATAGATAGATAGATAGATAGATAGATAGATAGATAGACAGACAGACAGACAGACAAACAGACAGACATATTACTGTTAAGCAGTAATTTGTGAAAAAATATATGGGGAAAAAATGTAAATTGCCATATTTAGCACTCAGTTAATTCAAGCTTGTTTTACTATTTAACATCACATACACATGTAAAATTAATTACTTGAAAAAATGCAGCAGTGAAACATTGTACATAGGGCGATTACATATTGTTACTGGTCCATGAATACAAAACTCTATCTTCATTTTTTCTGATAGCTACAAAAAATATGTATATAGAATTTTTGTTGAAAAGAAATATGAAAAATAGTCAAAAACAATAAAAAGATAACAAATTTGAGGTTAAGATAAATACACATGTGCACACATACATATATTTTTTTTAAGTCTCATGATAGTAGCCAAATTTATCAACACCAGAAATCTTAAATATTGTCAAGGCAAATTCTTGATATTTATAATTGGACTATTATCATGTAATTTATATTTGTAAATCTTCTACTTTTATGTAGAATCAAATATGTTTTATATTATTTTATAGCTTATACATGCAATAAGATATGCTAAAGTTTGTACATTCTAATTGCAGTTATTACTTATTACACGTATAACTTAATAGCAGATAATATTTACCATTTTGTGTTAGATTACAAATGAGATCATGAATTATTTATGTTATATTACTAATTTAAATAAAAATAAATGTTCTAAGGCATGTTAGTATGTTCCACTTTGTAAACAAACAGACAACTTTATGAACCTTGTGCAAAAAGCTTAAATTAATGTTCTAGCATAGTTAGCGACAATTTGAATCTCTAGCACACCTTAGCTAATATATAAATATACACATGAAAGTAGTCAACACTTAAACAGTCCCAATATCATTAACAAACAACAATCTCAATCTGTTGCCAAGGCAACCTCTTTTATGTAGGCACTAAAGATTGCAACTTGACTACAGAGAGTCAAATGTTTAGTACAAAGATGTTTAAATAAACTTATGTATAATGTGAGAGAACTTATCTGTTATTGATAGTGATAGTAATTAAAGATTTTAAAGCCCTTCTAATTGTGGATTATTAATTTTTTTCTTTCAATTTTATCAAAAATTACTATTTTTTAGCATTTATAGCATTACGATAAAGTAATCTGTTGCATATATTTGTTGAAAAATAAGTTTTTTTAATAAAAATTTACATATATATATATATATCGTTACAAATAATATATAACCTTAAGACTACGTGCCTAAAATGTGACAGTAAGGACCTCTACAAATCTAAACACAAGATTAACGACTTTAAAGACAAATAGTATTTATAAATAATAAAAAGTAATATTAAAAATAAAAAATTACTTTAAATGTTATAGAAAATAATTAAAAAATGGATAAATATTTTTATATTTTACTGCTAAAAAAAATCTGAATAAAGTAATGTTATATTCGTGTATACAACAAACAGATGTTACTGACATCGTTGAAAGAATTAAAAAACTGAAATGAAGTTGGGCTGGACATATTGCTAGAATAGATGATAATAGATGGACAATTATTAAACTGGATTCCAAGAGATTGTAAAAGACCTAGAAAGAGACCATATATGAAATGGATGGATGAATTAAGAAAGTGTGCAGGAGTGATGTAGAAAAGAGAGGCTAGAGATTGGAGAAGATGGCTTGAACTTGGAGAGATGTTCATCCTACAGTAGACTGATGATTGTTGACAATGATGATGATGATGATATTCATGTGTACATATTTTTTTGTTCTGAAAAAAAATGCTGGTCAAAAAAAAAAATGCAAGCAAAAAATAAAATACAGCATTTGTAAAAACGATTAAAGAAAGGAGGATTTATTTATTTATTATAAGTGTATTGATTTTGCACATATAATCTCAAATTACTCTTAAATTGCACCTAAAAATAATTTACATTTTAACTTAAACTTTTTTAATTTATTAAATATTATATGTAAATACTATTTTGAATAAATCCAAAAATTAAGAATTACTTATCATAAGCACATTTTTTCTAACTTAGATCCACTAATGGGTATATTGAAAAAACTACCATTCCTCATATAATGTCTTTTCATTTAGCTAAAGAGATGTTTAGACATCTATTCAGTCAAATAAAAAGTATTTAGTGCCTATTAAACAAAGTGTCATATGATTTTTCCATTATTTCCATTAACATTTGCATTAGAAGCAATTATCTACTTTATATACTTGACTTCAGATTAAGCCTGAACATATAAGCAATACAAGAAGGTTGTATCACATCAAAATCCCCATGTTAATTTTTGGCTATTGACATATGAAGTATTGAGGTTTATGATTTAATATGCTGAATAATTAAAATACATAATTGAATGGTTCATTGCTCAAGAATTTATAAAAAGTTTGAGCATTAGAGAAGCAGTGATCCTCAGATCTTGAGCTATAACTATCCTAATCCTACTCTTGCATTAAGTCATGTAGGGGTGACATATTGAATAAAAGCAATCAAACCAAAACTGAATTTTGAGATGAATAATTAAATAATTTCTTTTAACCTTTTGAAAACCAGGCGGCCATTGTTAATTTTTAGAAAAATTTACCCTAATTCTAATAACTTAGATATTTTGTGTTTGAATGTAATAAATATAAAAAAAACATACATTATAAGAAAGGTCATATATGAAAAAATGTAATGAAGCTGTTAAAATAGTTAAGAAAAAAATATTTTTAATAGTTTTAAGAATGTTTATTTTTACACTGATTCACAAATCCTAAATTTTGAAATTCAAATGATAAAATGACAATTTCATAAACAGTTTCATCACATCTGTCACAAAATTACAAAAAGAATGATGTATTGGAAGTCTTATCTGAGGTAATTTTTCACTGAGAAAATTACTAAAACAGTGGCCTTGCTGTGGTCCATTTTCATTCTAGAGCCAGATGTGTTCATTTGTGCAAAAGTATCTATAACAATATGAATGGTTTTTAGTGGAGAAAAAAGTAACAGAACAGTGTATTAAAAAAAAACAGTGTATTCAAAAAAAAAAAAAATATCAAACTCATAAAAAATAAAATGAATAAAAATAAATCAATAAAGATAAAAATTTTTTATTATTAACAATGATTACATGTGTGGAAGAAAGATTGGGTTCAAATACATGGTGCTGTAACACAGAGTGGATGGATTGAGGAAGCCAGAAAGTCTGTATAAAATATCCTATATTACATGAGATTCCAGTTGTGTAGAATAAACTTGTATATAAATATATTTATTATTTTGCATAAAAGATATGAAGAAAGGCTGAGTTCAAATACATGGCACTGTAACACAGAGTGGATGGATTGATGAAGCCAGAAAATCTGTATAAAATATCCTATATTACATGAGATTCCAGTTGTGTAGAATAAACTTGTATATAAATATATTTATTATTTTGCATAAAAGATATGAAGAAAGGCTGAGTTTAAATACATGGCACTGTAACACAGAGTGGATGGATTGAGGAAGCCAGAAAGTCTGTATACAATATCCTATATTACTTGTTTAAAATTGAACACAAATCAATTGCGGGTCATAACTTTAGCAAGTCCGGGCTGATGCAATAATTCATCCATAAATTCAAACTTGGTCATGCATGATACACTATTCATATTTATAATCATGCCAAAAAATGCATCAGCTCACGGGGTGACAGATTACCCCAATCCTGAACTTTTTTCCATTCTACAGCATATTTATTTGTCTCAGCACATATAAAATTTTATAAATTATCAAACAATATTTATCAAACAAATTTATCACACAATAAATAAAACAAATAAGTAATTGCATACTCATGGGTGATGGTGAAATATAGCCCAGGAGACACTTGAACGTTACCCAGAAATGTATGAGTCCGGTCGAGAAGAGGGCCCAGAATCGCAGACAACTTTGACAGGAAAATCAGAACAATAATCTTCGGTAATTGATGCAAGCATTGCGGAATAACTTTTTTACAATATCTAAAATGATAAAAATATAAAAAAAATAAAATTTTTAGGTACTCTTCGCTAAAAAAATTCATAAAAAATCTAAAAATTACCATAGAGAAAAAATTCTTACATATTCTTGTAGAAAACAAAAGGCGCAAAGAAAGAAGTAAGTCCCATATTATGACATTTACCAATTATGCACAAACTCAGCTGAAAGTCAAAATTTCTAGATAGTCATACAGAAGTCGTACTGGGGGTCACACTATTGTAATTAAATAATATTATCTAATTATATTTGCTTTAATAATCTTCTTTATAAATGTTATGTTCCTATCACTTCCTTTGCCCAGAATATATATCAGAATAACAATCCATCAGATTATCATAAATTTATTCCTATTTTAAAGCACCCATTTTTTTTATCCTAAAACTTTTCTGAGTTTAATTAAAGTATATAAAAGTTTATTTTTTTCTATGAATGAAAAAAAATATTTCTATTGAAATTTTATATAATGAGTGTGCCAATAGCTCTTAGCAGGTTTTTCAGAATATCCTGATCTCAAACTGTTTAGATTTAAAATACCAGGTCAAGCTCAGTGCTGTAATTAAATATTAAGTAGAAAATCTGAAATTTTCAGATATCCATATGTCTTCAAATCCAGCTGTCTAACTTAAATAGCCATATGGGATTGAACTAAGTTCAGATATACCATATAGTAATAGCTTTAACAATATAAAATCACCAAACATAATAATTAAACATTAGATAAAATGCTGGGCTTAACCAGGTATTTTAAATCTAATGCTTGAATATCCTAGTGCCTCACTGATGAAATCCAGAGCTAGAAACTGGTCTGAGGATAATGATATTCTGAAAAGATTGTTAAGAGCTATTGGCATGCTCATTATATAACATTTGTAGTACAAGTTTATTAAATTAAGTCACATAATACTTGATTTTATTTCCTCGCAATTCTATTGAAATTAGATGGAAATTATTATAGTATTCCTACTTCATTTTTTTTTTAAAGATATATATATATAATACCTACACAATCAGAATTTGCAAAATATTAAGGAGTATCAAAGCAAATTTTTTTATTAGCAATATATTTCAACTTGAAAATAATTTCTAAAGAAATAGTTAATAGTATTTTACAATAACAAAAACTCCCTTATATTTTTATAAAAAGAAAAATAATCCGAAGACTAATTATTTACAATCATCAGGAAACAAATATTATTTGGTGTTTATATAAATTAAATTGCAAAGAGTTTCTATTCTTTGAAGTCCTGAATCAAAGCTACAAATCTGTGATAAAACAGATGTTTTTTTGTTGTTTTTTTGTCGATCGAAGTATTGGAATTCAATAGCTATCACAATAGAGCATGGCCTTACTAGTATCGTATTTAAAAAATTAATCTCAAATTTTATAATTAAATAAAGCATTACAAATTTTAAATAAAGTATTTAATGATCATGTCAAGCGTTGTTAGCCGAGAGGTCATTGTACCCGCCTTGCAAGCAAGTAGTTGGTTGCAGACGGGTGTGGGTTCGCGTCCCGGCCGATGCTATGACATATGGAAGAAGTATTTAATGATCATGTGATTATTAATAAAAATGGTAGTATCGGAAAAATGAAATTTCATCTCTCAAAGAAATTATAAAAACAATACAAATAGTCACGATAATATAGAAATAATATAAATTCCTTTTCTGTGCAATAGACCGCAAATTAATGGTATTTAGTGCTAAAGTTAAACAGGAATGAAGTAAAGCCAGTGATAATACAGAACACTATGTAATCAGTAATATATGCTCTAGTTTTTTTGTAATTTTTATCAACACACTAATATTATAATCATTCATCAGTACAGAAGGCAAACCATTTTCTCTCATCATATACCCATAAACACCTCAGGGGTATCAAACACCTAAATCTCCATGCTCTTTTTGATAATTCACTATCTTTCATTATACCATTATCACATAAAGTACAGAGTGGTTTCTACCCATTTTTTTTCCTCATGTGTCATAGCATCAGCCAGGAAGTGAACCCACTAACCCAGGATAACTGCTTGTAAAGTAGCTGTCACTGACCTCTCAGCCACCAATGCTTGAGGACCCATTTTTAAAACCCTATATACACACACTAAAATATTATATAACATACATTTTATTTATATTTTAGTTCAAAACATAAATAAAAATATATTATATACAATATTGTATAATAGTCAAAGACAAACTATTTTACTTTCTTTAAAGTGGTTCATGTTTATGTCTGTAGATGTTAAGATTGTTGTGTAGGCCTTTATAATTCACTACATATCAAGAATTGACTTGGTAATCTTTGTATGATTTTCATGGATTTTATTTTAATAATTATTTTTAGATGCTAGCAATCTTCAGTTATCAGGAAAAAACATTTTCCTTCAGAAAATACACTTCTACGAATGCACAACAAGCTGATTTTGATAATTACTTTACTTACATCAATGTTGGCAGAAGAATAAGTATGTTTCCTTATTATAAGATATTTGAATGCTAAATATTAAATATTTATTTTTTAATAAGCATATGTTATTACCAGGGATCAGTTTATAATACTGGTTACTGATATAATGTCAGAAAGAAAATGTTTTGTGTAGTTAATACTATTTTTTTCTTTGGAAAGCTGATTTTTTAAAAAATTATAATAATACTTTCATCATTTGTATAAGTGCTTTTAATAAATCTTTTTATAAAGGAAAATAAAGATTTGATTTAAAAAAAGTTTGTCGTCCCCCCCCCCATTAAATACATAATTTTAAATTGAAAGCAAATATAAAATCATTTTATCACACTTTTTTAAAAAAATATCCACTAATATTTTGATTACTTTTTTTAATTTTTGTTAAGGGATAATTCATCTGAAACATAAAATAAAAACAAAAATATATAAATAAATGAAATATTCTTAAAATTATATTAAATACTAAATATTAACTATTTAAATATATATATCTCATAACACTGATACACTTGAACACATATATGTCGAAAAGATAAATAATCACCAATATACGTATTTCATGCTAAACCAGCAATCATCAGTTGGTCCAGATTACCATCTCTACACATATATGCCATAAGTGCTCAGATATATATTAAGATAGCCAATCTTCATACTTTAATGGACAGGCTTCAATCTACTCCTCACTCCAACTCTTCAACTGTCCATCCAATTGAAAATCTGATGATGGAACGCTCAAAGGCCATCCTGAGGCCAAGATTTTTGTGGTGTGAAAGTCTGTGCTCATATACCCTATATATTACATATACAGACACATGTATATAATAAGCCTGTGTTTCACTTAAAACCACATGTATATAAAATACACCAACAAACATAAACAATATTATTTTACAAAAAGTTAATTTTCTTTATTTTAAAAAAAATAGCAAATAAAATTATTAATTAATTATTTCATTAAATCGATTTTAAAAACAACAACTTATATATACACAATTCTTTTTATCAATATTAATTACTCTATATTGTAGCAGTCGATCTTAGCCCAAGATCGAGCTCCACTGTTCTACCACTTAACGCACTGTTTTTTCGTCACATGTATATAAACTATACATATATTTCTGAGAAGCATCTATAAAAGTTTATAAATATAAATCTCAAATAAAAATTTTCTTTAATTTTAAACATTGACTTTTATGGATGCGATTCAGATATATATATATTAACGGAGCTTTTATATATATATAAAAGCACAAGCAAATCTTTTAAATAATTTTGTATTTTTTCTTAACTATTTGTTATTTGTGTTATAAATATTTTCTTCATATAAGTATTCAAATATTCAAGATGGAAGATGGCTGTCCAAGAGTAATTAAAGGAGTGGGAACATTACTTTGTTTCATAATTAAAAAGGAATTTTTAAATTAAAGTAAAATTTAAAACAAAGCTAATCGATTTTAGTTAATGATTAACATTTTTATCAAATCTTTTTCTAATCTAGAAATAGATTGGAATTTATTCTTGGATAGTTATCTAGTGATTGCATCTCCACTAACAATAGGTAAAACATTTCTGTAAATTAAAGATAAGAAGTTTAATTAAAAAACATTCTTTGAACACCTCTGTAGTCTTGCGTTGTTAGCCGAGAGGTATCGCGTCCCGGCCGATGCTATGACACATGGAAAAAAAAAAAAAGTTTTGTATAAATAGGGCCTAAAAATCTATTGTGCCAGAGAGAGTTAGGTCAATAGTCTTTAACCGACTTCATGTCTGTGTAATTTTTGAGGGGCTTTAGCTGCCTTCCCCTCCGTCTTCAGCTCCACTCTTCACCGTGCACGATGTAGCTTCTACCATTCAAGTGTTCCCATGCCGTCCAAGAACCGCTGAGGCCAAGAGACATGTCAAAGAATGTCGCCTGTCACAGAAAATTCATCTGTATTCCATAGAATGCTGAGGTAACCAGCCCAAAGTCATTATAATCGTATTACCTAAATTATAACTTGTAAACTCTCTTTAAATTAATGTTTTCTGTATATTTAATCTCTTTAACTCGCTCATCAGTGAGTACGTTAAAACTAATAATTATTTCTTTGGTATCGATTCTCTATAACCTTAACTAATATTATTGTAAAATATTTCATCCAACTCACGCTTCTTACTTTCTTTTATAATTTATTTTAAATATTTTTATATTTTTCACTAAACTTTTATTTTTAAATGCAAATCAAACCCGGTTTTACAAACTTAGAAGGGGAAGGGGGTTAATGAGTTCTTATTTATTTATTTCTAACTAGTTTGTAAGACTGAGTTTTTCTTGTAAAATGAATATATGTTTTTTTTTTAAATATATTTTACCATAAAAATTATACAAAATGTATAAATATTTTTCAATCTGGGGTGGATTTTGGTGTCCATTAGTTTTATTAATTTCTTTATTAATCATCATCACCAAAAAGACTGGTGAACAAATTCTATTTTGTTGTTCGCACTTTTAAGTGCATGAATTTTAGTTTATATATGTTAAACAAAATAGTGATTCAAGAAGGGGGAGCAATGCACGCTACATTAATTGTAGTTTTAACTTTAATAAATGACTTTATCTTACATGGGTCATTATTTTAACATAACATTACGTATTTGTTAAATCATTTAAGGCTTTATGTTAATATTTAAACTAATTGATTTCATATTCTTATAAAAGCATTGTTAGCATAGGCCACTTTTCATATTATTAAGCTTTATCTAGAGATGTGCGTCGAAATGCCTGAGTCGTCTCATCTTTGTTTCAGGTCGCAAACAGGGTGATGAATGTCCCTAGACCATATCTATACATATATACTCGTGTAACGAGAGCAATGCATGGGATAATTCTGGAAAAGTTAGGCCCATTGTATCTCCGTCTGAGGACCTTTTGTCAGCCGATTCCACAAAATGTGGAGTGGCAAGTCAGCTAGACTGTTTTCTTCTGTATTATTATGATAAAGCACCTCAAAATATTGGATCCGCAGATATTTGGCCATTATGCTAACACTGCAATTTCTTATAGTTCATTTTTTTTAGCCTGTTTGACAAAATAAATTGTAATGATATGTAATAATAAAATGTTTTCTCTTTGTAATATTTTTAGTTGGAGTTTAAATCCAATCTCTCATGAAGCTGCCCTCCCCTTTTGTTGAATAAGCAATTCCAATATTGATAGAATTTTCACAATATCTGATAGTTTAAATGTGGAAAATGTTTAATAAATACATGTTTCAAATATATTCTGATCAAAATGTATTCTTATTTAAGTGTTGTCAATAAATGTTATAAATGAAAATAAGACTATGTGTCAAATGCCAAGGGCATCCTATGAAATTGTACAAACAGCGAAACTCTATTATTATCATATCTTTATATGTTTTTTTTTTATGTATAAACGTCTACCAATCACCCAGATAAATTTATTTTTGTACATTGAATAAAATCCTATTTGAAATATACGTCAGTATTGTAACCGCTGCACTAAATTGATATCTATTAAAATAAAATAATTGTAAAAAGATCGTCAAATATTTGTAACCAAAATTAAAGTTTTTAATGCGTGAAGTTGAATATATATAAAATCTTGAATTTTTGTCAAAATAAATATTTATATATATTTTAAACTTAAGTCAGTTGTTCGAATTTCCTTACTAATATTTATATTTATGTATATTTTAAACTTATATCTTGGGTTCACTCGATCTCTCATCATTATCATCAGCTGAGTCTCATGCAAAACGATGTAGCACCAGGCCTGAAAATAATTGATTTATGTAGTATCACCATACAGTGTTGTCCGTAGTGTTATAGATTTGGGGAATGGGCAAATAGGTTCGAATTCATTATTGCTCCTGACCTGTGTATCTCGGGCATGATTGGATTTGGGGTACTTTTGCTTAGATTCTAAATCTTGTTGAATGGACATACATTTTCGACTGGTACAATATATCTATTGCTGTTATTTCTAACTCTTTACACATTTATTACAATTAAATCCTATCTTGATAAGAAACATATAATTTAAAACAAAACCTTTAAATCCCAATACAATTAAATGCATTTAATTATGTTTTAACAATGGTTATAGAAAATAATATATTGGTGGATTTCTTATTTGGGGAGTTTTATTTTATTTTTTAATAATACTTTCATTATTTGTATATATTTTTAAAATTAATTTTTGTTAAAAATATAAATTTGTTTTTTTTTTTTATATTAAATATAATTGTTTATTTATATACGAAAATAATTAAGCAGGAAAAAGATCTAATATTTTCCAGTAAGTTTCAAGTAATGGTTAAAATAATTAAGACTTCAAAAATGATTACTTGTATCTAACCACTGTAATTGATATCAACCCCAATGTTTAAGCAAATTAAAATTATATATATGTACAAAATTTTTGTAAAGAATAATGATAAAAATTAACAATAATAAAATAGAAAATATACAATATCTAAATGATAATAAATGGATTATTTATAACATTGCTCTTTTTTAATCAAAATTAGGAATTTATCAGCCAGTAATCCAAAAGAAATATATTAGCCATAATATTTTAACCTTTTCCATTTTTATGCAATACAACACTTAAAACATTAAATCTATTTTCTCTATCATATTTTCACATCATCTTTTCTCATTCAGTAGCTTTAGCTTCAAGATTAACATTATAATTCTCCAATTTTAACATAAAAGACAAAAATCCCTTTTTTTTTATAATCATGCAGATAATATTTATTTTAACATATCTTTCATATTTACATTCTTTTTTATTGTGTTTTCTTTGTATTAACAAATGGTTAATATTATTATACCTTTATTACACAGTTTACAAATTCAAACACTCAAATTATTCCATATATATATATATTGTTTAAACATTATAAAGTAGAATATTTTTCTTATGTTATTATAAAATGACTTACCATAATATTTTATTTATTTATTTATATGCAAACACTTTTTAGTTTTCAAGCTTGCTCAATATCTTTCTAATTTTTTATCTTTTAGTACTAAAACTATTCTCAGGTTTCAATCCTTACAATTATTAAACCAAGAATCTTCACAATATATTCAACCTGCTTTTGTTTTCATCCCCAAATAATTATCTCTGCCTATCCATATTCATATTTCCAAGAAGAATAGTTTTCCAACATGGTCATTATTACTTTTTACTTTTCTTTACTAAATTTAATACTCACTTCTTTACCCACTTTTGCACAAGTCTTCAAAATTATTTCCATATCCTTGCCAATTTTTAAATCCAAGAACATAGTAAGAAAATTACAATGACAACACTAACTCTCTTACACTGCATTAACATTGAGATAGATTTAATTGTTTTCACTGATAATAAGCTTTAAACATTAAATTTAATATTTTATTATCATTTATCAGAATATAATAAATTTGCCATCATTTGATAAAATATTATTTGTTTAGAAATAAGGTAAATTTTAAAAAAATCACATTTGATTTATTTAAATATTGATAAAATTACATTGTGATCCAAACAATAGCACTACATTGTTATTCAACTCTCAGTAATTTTTTTTTTTCAGAAACAAACAAAATCTTTTTTATTTGACTTTTTTTTTTAAATTGTTGAATAAATAAAATATTTAAATTTTTTTAATAATTTTTGCAGCATTGCAATATTTTGTAATAGACAGTCACTGATTACATGTTAGCAAACAGCTTTTATTGCCTTCTATGGGACTTGTTCAAATATATAACATTCTATTTTTAATAAAGTTTGACATATGCCTAGAGATAATAGAAACTAATCAAGGTGGAATTTAAAATAATTTAAGTTGCTGAATTTTTAAATATTCTGACATCTAGATAGATCTTTTGGAATTAAAATATTCAGAATAATATGTATATAATTACTGATACTTTATTAAAAAAAAGTTAATGATTTCTGTCAATAAGTGGTAATTGATACTTATACAAATTGCTTTGGGGGAAAAAATAGAATGTTAATATATACATTCTCTTATCATTTACTAATAATGTTTTTACATCTATTCCTAATGACCCTTTTTCCATTATTACTTCTTTTAAATGCAAAAAAATGGTGGCATAGAGCATAAATTTGAACTATAATTGTTTCCATATTTTATTATTGATAAACATAGTAGTTATTATTGTATAATCATTTGATTCACTAATGCATCATTCAATTTCAAAACTTAACAAATGTGTCCATAATCTATTTCTGTTCACTCTGTCATTGACTTTTCTATGTCTATAAAAGTAATATATAATAAATGTTTTGTGTTATTATAAATAAGCTATTCATTGTGGATTATACTGTTTTGGGTCATGCAATTTAGTGGGGATAATGAAAACTAGATTTTTTTTATTAATTTTTATTTTATTTTATTACATTTTCTTTTTAATCATAGTTAACTGAATTCATGGATATTAAGACAGTAGATACATATGTCATTGTGCTTATTTTTCCAACTATAAAATGTATCCATTATTTTTTTAAAAAACATAAATAAATAAAACTTGAAAGTCATAATAATTTTACTTTGTAACTATATAGAATGCAATTTTATAACTTTATTATTAAAATCATATGCAGATCTGATATTATAAAATAACATGTGGAAAGATTTTTTTATCAAATGAATTTTAGAAACGTTTTAAAAAAAGTCTAAGGAGAGACCAAAGAACCCAGATTGTCTGTATATAACCAAAAAAAAAGGGTAGCTGTTCTGGAGGGAGGTTTTGGAGAAGAATATTTTAATAAAAACAAACAATAAAGCACATTCTTCTTTGCATTTTATATCATACAAATACTTTATTTATCACACACTTTTAAAAGTAGTTGACAGTTTCAACTGTGCAACAGTTTTCTTCAGAAGTGTAATATAAACAAATATATAAATATTATCATAACAAATTAAACATACAAAAAAGTTTTATTAATATTAAAAAACAATAAAAATAAAATCACTTCAAATCTGATATAGTTCTGTATTAATTATATGATATTACCTATGATTAAATACTTTATATTTACAAAATATTTCTGATTTCATCATATGAATACCTTTTAAAATGTAAGTTAAAAGTATTGTATAATTTTAAAAATTTTGATACAATTTTTTTTCATCTTATATTTCTGTTATTGTTATTTATATATGCATTGGAAAATTTTCTAGATAACTATTTACTGAATGATACATTTTTAAATCAAAACAAAATGTCTTTGATCTTAGTTGTCTATTTTATTTGTAGAACAATTGAAATATTATTTAATAAAATTAATACTCCATTAATTACTCCATTATTGATAAATATTCCACCATTTTTTCTCCAAAAAAAACAACAAATTAATTTCATATATCTTTTCTTATTAATTCTTGTTTTATTTTATGAACCATTTTTTATTTCAATCTTCCTATATTTCGATCATACTATATGGTCATTGTCAAGAATTATTCCTATAAAATATATATAGTATGTTTACAAAGAATTTATAATAATACAGAGACTTACAAGCTATCTTCAGCTATTCATTCTATCTCATACAACCCATATACATGACCACAGCATGTGAAAAAGATAAATGATCTCCAATATTTATATTTCATGCTAAACTAGCTTGAACAAGTATATAATATGATGAGACAATACTCCATATTTTCTATATTTGTCCTGCTCTTAAGTCAATTAGGGACTTTATTGTTGCGAATGTCTCTCTGGATCTTAGGGATGCTCTTTCTGTTTCTAATACTCTTAAGAAGGGATCGTTTGCAGCAATAAGATTATCTATCTTTATAACATTTTCTTTATGGTTGACACGTTGCAGGCTCATCTTTGGTCATTCTCAGGACTCGGCTCTAAGTGTCTTTATTAAGCTTCTTGACCAAGTCAAGCAGCGAGACTCTCTGCTTTCGCCTGTAAGTCTACCACTTGGGTGAAAGTTTTATTTTCCTCTTAATCTTATTAAGATACCCTTTTCTCTGCATTGACTTTTTCAAGTTTGATTCTGAATGCAATGTAAATTTTTATAAAGTTTAACTGTATATTACTATGTTACTATGTTTAATAAATTTATTTTAAAACAAAACATGTATATAATTATGCTTCGTTTATAATAAGATAGCAAATCTTCAAACTTTAATAGACAGCCTTCAATCTACTTCACTCTCCAACTCTACAGTCATCCATACCCTTGAAAATCTGATGGTCAAATGCCAAATCCCTTGTTGATGCCAATATTATTGCCACATCCATGTTGACTTTATCATCTGACCCCTCATGTATAGAACCTTATCCATTTAAATACACAGAAGAGGAATGGGCAGGATATAGGCTGAATCTGTAATATTTGAACCCAATTATAATTTATATATTTGGAGTTTAGATGTAATTATTCTATCTCAACGGATATACATGATCATTATATATATATATTTTTTAATATTGTTTTTAAATTGAAAATCATGTAAAAATTTCTAATAATAATTTATTGTTTTGTAACTATTGTAAAACAATTTTATATTTCTAAATAAATCTCAGAGCAATTTCTGTTCTCGTTAAAATAAATATTTGTATTGTATACACATAAATCAATATTGCTTATACAGGATGGTCTAAAGATCACGAAAAGATATATAATCTTTTGCGAATCCTCATACTTTACATTCTTGAAATTAATTGTAGAAAAATTTGAAACAAACAACGAATAAAAAAAATAGATTATTAATCATAAAAGTTATTTTATTTTCAGATTCCTTAGTGGTTTTAAAACCACCTAATATTATATATATGCTTATCTCTACCTATGAAAAGAATTAGTGAGAAAGAGGAAGTTTATATTTTTTATAATCATAACATATTTATTATTTTTAAGTTTATCTTATAAGCAAACACTTTTAAATAGCATTATAGTGTTAATAAAAGCATTCTTCTTTAGTCTTTGATGTAAAAGATTTCATTCTAAATTAAGTTATAAAGAAACGATAATCTAATGATATAAATAAAATATAGTAAACTAAAGAATCTAGTCTTTTAAAATAGTGCAGTGCTTACACTAAAACTTTTTTTTATAAAGGACAAATCTGTCTGTCTTAACATTAAATCTTTAATTAGCTAATTATTTGATAAATGAATATATTATACTGAAGAATGTTAGATATTTAAATAAACACATATAATTAGAAATGACTAATTGTAGAATAATCATTTCATCTCAAAAATAGGTTAGTATGTAAGTGAGTAGATGTGATTTAGTAAGAAAATTACATAAATCATCAAAGTTAGTGCCATTAAGATGTAATCTGTATGAAATATAAAAGCAAGTAGACTCAAAGATATTATTTAACAAGTTGTGCTTTAAAACGAGGTATTTCAATGGGTGTCAGTGTGTTTACAACATATGTAAAAACAATTACGCTTAGGATACTTTTAGCCAAACCTATAAACAACAAGGCTTGTTCTATAAAAAAAGTATCACAAATGATTGTTCATTGCCTTGACTTTTGACACAAATCATTGCAGTTAAATAATGGAATTAAAATAAAAATCGGTACACTCAGGTATGTATCAGCCAAACAGTTCATTAAAATCATTGCTAAATAACAACTAAAATGAATTTCCACTGAGCCATCATAAATCAAATGGTACATTGAAAATTCAGCAGACGTTTTGAAAGTACAGAGGCCTTGGAAAGACCTATGGATTACAAATGATCATAAAAAATACATAAAATAGATAAGTTACAAAGTAACAGAAATAGTCAAAACTCTCCATACAGTAGTGCCACCCTGTGCCAACCAGAGTAATCAATGGATGCCAGAAGGCTTGTGCATAAAATCCCTATCTAGTGCCTACTTATCCAATATACCCAGACTAGTTTCTGGCTTGTGGCCTTGGATCTGGTAGCACTGCACCTAGATCTTACTAGTCTGGGGATATTGGATGAGTAGGCACTAGATAGGGATTTTATTCACAAGCCTTCTGGCATCCATTGATTAGTCTGCTTGGCACTGAGTGGCACTACTGTATGCAGAGTTTTGCCTGTTTTAATAACAGTCATGTGCTAGCATAAGAAATAGTGATCATGTGATGTTTAGTGGTTTAACAGAAATAGTATTATATTATATGGTATTTAAGAACAGACAATAGCCCTAGGACTAATTAAGTGCAGTAATATATTTCTCTATTACAAACTTTTCACAGCATGTCACCAGTTATTAGAGCTGAGCTTATCTGATGTAGATTGCCAAAACATTGGTGGTTGAATAGCCATCAAGTAAAACTTCACGGTATTGCTTTTTCTGGGTGGAAAACCTTATTATCATTTCTCAGGAAAAAATCTTACACTAACAACATAACTTTGCTTTATCTATGAAAATTCTGAAATTTCATTGGTCAATTCAATATCCAGAATACTCAGCCACTTAGAATATACAAGACTTCAATGAACAAAATTTGAAAATATATTTTTGATTTTCCTAAGAATTATAAGGCAAGGCACCCATAGAGTGCATTCCACATACTCTGAACATGGAATTTCAATCTCCCAGTGTTCCAATCTCCTGGTGATTAGTATCTTTATAAATTAAATAAAAATAATTTTTAAAGTGATATCAGGCTCAGTATTAAGCATCTACCCCCCATTTTTAGATTATATTAATAAACAAAACAAATATAATTGCAAAAAAATAATAAAATTACAAATTTATAGTATGAGTTTTGCAATAATGTGTATAGTCAAGAAGTACAATAGAGTAACATATTAGCCTCAGTTTAAGTGTGTTTTTTAAACCACAGATTGCTTATTTATTACAATACCATTTGAGAGTAAATTATTTGCAGACTGGTTAATTTAAAAAAAATAATTATTCCTTTTTTAAAAAATGCTTCCTTCATTTTGAAACTAGTGAAATAAAAATATTTCTTCTCTTTTTCCAATATTTTTTTTCTAAATGAGAAACAAATCAATACTTTATTATATAATGCCATACTATCCAAGATAAGAACTTTTCATTTAGTTCTATATTTAAAAAAAAAAATAGGAAATTTTATTAATTCAAATTTAATGGGGGGTGGATTAAAGTTTTTAAAATTGCCACATAATGTTTCCAATACTTTTTTTGTGATCTTAACTTTAGCAAGTACTGAACATAATCTTATAATGTTATTGGGCTTCTGCTCTAAGTCACTGCCTTGCAGTTATTTTTAATGTTGTTTTGTCAGTTTTGCAATCATTTGCAGTGAAAACTGAAATTAAAATATACTGATTTATTAATTTCAAAAAACATCTCAAGATGGCAGTATGTTACAGAGACTTTTGTATTACAAATGAACTGGCAAAATACATGTTATGATATTGATTGGTAATTTCTAGGTTTTTTTCTATATAAAAGCACTTGCAATAGGTTTTGAGCTTACTAACTTTTTTGTTAGATTTTGAAAATGAAAACATATATTTTATGCAGTTTGTTTATATATTTGTTCACAGTGTAATTAAATTTCCTTTTGAAGTACTATTAGTATTCTTCCTTCGTTTTCTTAATTTTCTATGCATTGGTTTTATTAACAAATATAATAAATAACTCCTTTCATTGATACTTTATTTGTGCTTCCACATTTAATTTTATCTTTTCTTACAGTTTCAACTATTCAGCAGTTTTCATCAGAGTTATGAATATATGTAAATACATAGAAAAATGGTATTATAGTTATAATTATATTTAAAAGTACATATAATTTTTATTCTAATTATAACTATAGAAATATATTACATATACTTCTATAATTATATTTGATAACAAATACGCTGCTGTGTTGCAGTGAAACTTTTATATAATAATTTGTAGGCTTTTTTTATATATATAATAATTTCATCAGACTAAGTGCTTTCAGAGCCCTTGTTGCTTTATAATCATAGTCTCTATATTGTAAATGTTATTATATGCAAATGTATGCAAAATTATTTCTTATACTATCCATTTTCTGGAAATGGCAAAACAAGTGTCTTTTCTATTAATTGATTTGACATCACTAGTGATAAAACAAGCCTTCTTAATTTTTCTCTTGATGTCATTCCTTTCTATGCATAATATATTCGCCTTGGATATTTGATCTTAAATTTATGTTTTTTTTTTGTTTGATTTAATATTAATTATAACATATTGTTTTGTCCAATGTTTTTTTGATATTTATATATCTTATATTTATATTACCATTTTATATTTATTTATTTATTTCTAAATTTATATTTCTTAATTTTTATTTTCTATAATTATTTAATTTAACTTATTTTCAATTTATGCACTTAAATTGTATGTTTTTTTTAATTTTTGATTTTATTTTTATATTTTTTACATCACCTACCTTCTAAAACTTTCTCTGCTAAACTATTGTAATGTTTTAAAATTTTTTAATCATTTTTATTCTATATATATATATTTATTGTTTGCAACTATATTTTTTTCTTTTTATTTATTTAATTTTAATATTATTGCAGTTATATATTTTTTATTAATTTAATAAAAATTTTATATCTAAATCTTTATTTAAACTTAATTTTTTTTTTTTTAATATTTCTTTTTAAATTTTTCTTTCTCTTTTAGTATTAGTATACAATATAATTTGTATACTATCTTTTATAAATATATAGCATTTTTGTATTGATGTATATGTATATAAGATCTTTTATTCAATTTATGTTGGTTGAATCTTGTATTAATTAAATTTTTCATTTCATCTTGATATTTGCTTTTAATATTATTTATCAGGCTTTTTTTTTTTTTGCATTTATCTCATAAACTTCATTTATGCATTTTTAATATTTTCATTACTATTTTTATATTTATTGTCTAATATGTCAAGTATATATTTATTTTTTATATACGTTTTGCAATAAATTTATTACTTTCTATATACTTTATAACTTATTTATAATCTTATTTATATTTCTATTATACTATTATTATCATAAATTTTTATTCATATATATTTATTTTTGCTTTTATTTGTATTTTTTTTTTATTTTTAATATCATTTGTTTTTATGGGGAAATTATTATTTATTAATTTATTTATTATTAAATTTATTTGCTTTTAGGTAGATAAAATAACAAATTAATTTAATAATAACTGAATTAATAATAAATGAATTAAATAATAATTTCTCAACAAATATTATATAAGATAATACAAAATCAATAAAAAAAAATATTAAAATAAAAACTATATAAAGAAAACAAAGATAAATATATAGGAATAAAAACATAATAATAATTTAGCAAGAAATATAAATAAATTTATAAATAAGTTAAACAAAAAACATAATGAAATAATAAATTTTAAAGTAATAAATAAAATAAGTAAAAATATACTTGATATATTAAATAATAAATGTGTATAAAAATTATAATGAAATTCATTTAAAAGTATGTAAATGGAATTTATGAGATAAATTCAAAAACAAAAAAAGTAACATTGTTTAAAATATATATAATTACATACATGAAATGAAAAATTCATTTAATATAAGATTCAAACAATATAAATGGGATAAAAAAATCTTCTATACATATACATAGAATACAAATAGTTACAAAAAAATCAAGTCATATGTCACATGACCTAATTTAACAAACTTGTATTACAAATGTTATATATAGTGCTCGCAAATCAGCTCTTAACAAGCTTTGCAGAATATCCCCAATCCCAGACCAGTTTCTGCTACTAGCTTCCTCAGTGAGGTGCTAGGATATTCAAGCATTAGATTAAAAATATCAGGTCAAGCTCCAGCACTTTATCTAATGGATAACTATTAAGTAGAAAATCTGAGGCATATGACTTAATTTTTTTGTAATTTTATTTTTTGCTATTAAGACTTTGGTGATTTTGTATTGCTAAAGTTATTAATATATGGTGGATCTGAACTTGATTCAATCCCATATGGCTATTTAAGTTAGATATCTGGATTGGAAGACATATAAATGTCTGAAAATTAGATTTTCTGTTTAATAGTTATCTATTAGATAAAGTGCTGGGCTTGTCCTGGAATTTTTAATCCAATGCTTGAATATCCTAACACCTCACTGAGGAAACCAGTAGCAGAAAATGGTCTTGGTTGGAGATATTCTGAAAAACTTGTTAAGAGTTGATTTGTGAGCTCTATATATAACATTTATAATATAAGTAGTCTACATAATCAAAAAAGATAATATAAAAATGATATGCTATACTAATAATAAAAGAGCAAGCAAAATTAAAGAAACAATGTTAATTTTAAAAAATTAATCAAAGTATAAATAAAGATTTGGTTATTAATTGAATATAAAAATAATATATATTTGTAATAATAATAAAGTGAAATAAATAAAAAGAAAAAAATAGTTACAAAAAATAAATATAGATGAAGTTATAATAGAGTGTAAAAATAATTTAAAATTTTTTAAAGTTTATAACAGTTTGGCAGAAAAAGTACTAGAAAATAGATAATTTTAAAAAATATAAAAATTAAAAAATCAAAAAGTAAAAAGTATATGATTTAAGTACATAAATTTATATTAATATACTTACATGGTAGACATTAAAAGCCTAAAGCTAAACTAGTCAATAAAATAATCAAAATTACCCCAAATTCACAACTAAACCATACTAGCCAAGGAAACAAACTCTATAACACAACCAATGGTTTCACTGTTATAAACAGATTTCTCAAGTGTAAAGGAGTAAAAGATAATAAATTTATATTAAATATTACCCACAATTCCATTTACATGCCACATATCCTTCATACTAAAAGAATTTTGAACCAAGTTAATTGCTTCAGAATCTAAATATTTAATAATATTCTTTAATTCTTCTTTAAAGTGGAATTGTGGGTAATATTTAGTATTAATTTGTTGTTATCTTTGCTTGTAGCAGTGAAACCATTGGTTGTGTTTTAGAGATTATTTTCTTTGGCTAGTCTGGTTCCGTTGTAAATTTGGGGTAATTTTTATAATATTATAGAAAATAAAAATTAAGAAAAAAAATAAAAAATATGAACTTAGTCATATAAATATAAGATATATAAATATAAAGAAATCTAGGACATAATAATGTTGCAATTGACAAAATAACATATTGCAATTAATATTAAGTAATGCAAAAATATAAAATTTAAGATCAAATATACATAGAAAGTATGTATAATATTTTAGTATATTTGCAATTAGAAAAAGAATTATGTATATTTTAACTATAATTATAATATGATTTTTCTATGTAATCATGTGTATTTAAATATATTTATAGCTCTGGTGAAGACTGCTGGACAGTTGAAACTGTAAAAAAAAAGAAATAAATGTGGAAATAATATGTTGCAGTGAATAAAGGGTAAATGAAAAGAGTTATTTATTATAAGATTAATTTTCCAAAAATATTTGTTTAATATTTATTTTTTTTAAAAAATAATATAATTAGTTTGCTTTACTGGGAAATATTTACTTTTAAAACGAAGAAAATCAAGAGAAACGAACAATCTTCAGCTGCAATTTGTAATTGGCTTAAAACAAACACTTTCATCTTCTCATGGCAGATTTATTGCTATCATTTTTTTAAAATTATAAATAAAACATTAACTTTTAAATAGGATTTTATTACAATTAAGTAATTTAAACAATAATTCCTTAGATTTTCAGAAACTAAATTAAAATAAATTTCTTCTATTTAAATTTTTTATTAACGATTATGAACAAGTGTCCAATAAGAAAAAAATTATTAAACCAACACAGAGGTTAAAACTCTCCATATAATAGCACCATTCAATGCAAGCCAGAGTAATCAATGGATGTGAAAAGGTTTGTGGATAAAATCCCTATCTAATGCCTACTCACCCAAGATCCCCAATCTAGTTTCTAGTTAGTGGCTTTCATCAGTGAGGAACCATGGATCTGAGAGACTAGATCTTAGGCTCTCAGATCTAATGCTTCCCACTGAAAAATCCACAAGCTAGAAACTAGTCTGGGGATATTGGATAGGTATTAGATAGGATTTTGATGCACAAACCTTCTTGAACCATTGCTTATTCTGGTTTGCACTAAATAGCACTACTGTATGCAGAGTTTTGCCTCTGTATTAAGAAAAAAAATTGTTCTTATTGTTCTCATTATGTACTTCACTTTAACATTATTTTTTTATATATATTTTCAAATTGAAATATTTTTTAGAATAATTTTCATTTGTAAACATATATTTCTAATGAATAATTCAAAACTTCTGAAAATATAAAGAATAAAGTTAAATTTAATCAAATAAAAAAATTGGAAATTTAATTGATTCTGCTACCAGAAGATTTTAAGAAAATAATGAATATCTTAAGGATTAATTGCTACTCTAAATACCAAAAATGTTTACAATGAAATGCTCCTGATCATAAAGTATATACTTTAATTTTTAACATGAAAATAAATATTATCATTATTTAAATGACAATCATACCCAAAGTAAAAACATTTCAGTATAATTATTTTAATGTAATATTTAAATACAAGTATAATTTATATACTTGGAGTTTATATGTAATATAGGATATTTGAACACAGACTTTCAAGCTACCTTCAGAAGTCCACTCTATCTGAATGGCTAAAGAATTGGAGAGGAAAGGAGATTGAACCCTGTCCATTAAAGTTTGAAGATTTGCTATCTTAATATAAACTGATGAGTGCTGGTTCAGCACAAAATATGTATATTGGAGATCATTTTCATTTTCACACATGTGTGATCATGTATATTGGTGGTATGAGATAGATTGAATAACTGTAGAGAGTTTGAAAGTCTGTGTTCAAATACTCTATATTAAATTATCTAATGATAAATTAATAAAAGAAAATAATTAATGTTTAGAAGTACCTAGTGTTCTTTTATATTACTTAAACAGTTCTGTCTTTTCTGTTAATATTACATTACTTTCAACATGAAGTCCATTATCTTTTCTTTTAATTTTTGCAATGTTTTATTTTATATTATATAATGTCAACATTTTGATTGTTATACAAACTTCTTTAAAAACCAAACTAAAATATCACGTTATATTATTTATTATATTTTTTAATTTTACATTTTTTATAAATTTGATTTTATTATATTACACACTTATGTTTTATCTCCTTATACAATATCTTATTATATTCTTTTATATATAAACAAAACATCCTTTGATTATTAAATTTAAATACCATATGCATAAAAAATATTATCTCATTAAATTAAAAATTTCAATAATTAATATACAATTATTATATTGTTATACATGTGTATCCAAAAAATAAAATTTAAATTTTCAATAATTACTATAAAATTATTGTATTTTACATACTATATAAATATCTATATACATATATACAAATATAACCTTATTTACAATAAAAATAATATTTAATATATTATAATTAAAATATTTTATAAGACTATAAGTATACAGAAACAGAATCAGAATTAAAACCAATTCTTTTTTTATGTTGCACTTCAAGTATACAATAGTCAAATATGTTTAAAAATACATATATACAAGCAACAAAGATTACAAATTATAAAATTATTATATAAAAGCCTTTTTCGGCAAATTATGTTTTTTTGCCCTTTTCAATATGTCTCCACGATTTAAAGCACATACAGCGACATCTATATCAATACATGAGAGAAGATAGATAAACAAATGGATATTTGACATGATCTATTATGTGATTTTTTCCCCCTCAATTCTACTACAAAATATATTGAATGGATATATATCCACATATATTAATTAATTAACTATCCATTCTTTATCCATTAACCACTTATTATTTAGCTTAATGGATGTTTTGTATATATTCATACAGTTGTTTTTATTATACATGATGTAGTTTGTTTCATATATTTTATGTCTATTAACATTTTTAATATAATCAAGAACACTTATATTATCAATACAATTTATTTTATGTCCATACTGCAAATAATGAACATATAACAATGATGCTATTGCTAGGAAAGATGATAGATCTGCGTTATATGTTCATTATTTGCAGTATGGACATAAAATAAATTGTATTGATAATATAAGTGTTCTTGATTATATTAAAAATGTTAATAGACGTAAAATATATGAAACAAACTACATCATGTATAATAAAAACAACTGTATGAATATATACAAAACATCCATTAAGTTAAATAATAAGTGGTTAATGGATAAAGAATGGATAGTTAATTAATTAATATATGTGGATATATATCCATTCAATATATATAACAGAGTAATTTTGTAGTAGAATTGAGGGGGAAAAAATCACATAATAGATCATGTCAAATATCCATTTGTTTATCTATCTTCTCTCATGTATTGATATAGATGTCGCTGTATGTGCTTTAAATCGTGGAGACATATTGAAAAGGGCAAAAAAAACATAATTTGCCGAAAAAGGCTTTTATATAATAATTTTATAATTTGTAATCTTTGTTGCTTGTATATATGTATTTTTAAACATATTTGACTATTGAAGACTATAAGTATGTATATAATAGATATAAGATTAAAATACAGAAATTATTTGATTAAATGATTATGAAAAAGCATACTATCATATGATTAGTTATATAATTTATTTGGCATCGGTGTTATATTTATATCCAAATATTAAATCACCACACTGTGAAATAATATATAAATATATTAGAATCCGTATTTCAAAATAAACAGCCTCAAAATGATATCTCTTTGAAGCTGCATTGCTATTAGATCTTAAATATTGAAATATGAACTAATTCAAACAAAGAACTTGAAATTTTGACAGCAACGATCTTAACTTTTGCTACAAACAAACATGTTTTACTATTATTACATAAAGACAAACTAAACATTAGTAATTTTAATCATTAAACCAACTAACATATATATATACTGAGCAAATTGGCCTCATGGCATACAACATAGTATGTATATGCATATATAATCAAAGTTTAAAAAGAAAAGTAGAAATGAATGCTCATAAAATTTATATATGTATAATTATTTTAAACAATATCTGGAATAATTGGAACATTGATTAATTCATGATGTTTTTGAAGTGCTACAAATTTAAAATCAAATACATATAAAAAAAGATAACTATTATAAATATTTATCTGATTATTTTCTGATTTTGACAAATGTCTAATTTTTTGATATAATAAAGAAAATGTTTTGTCTAAAGCATATATTTTTTCTTTGTACCACATACTAATTATAGTTAATTGTAATCTGTTTTATTTAAAGTACACGTGGGTATCGTTTTACATGATAGATAGGTTCCTCAGAAAACATGCGCAAACAAAATCGTGCAAAAATAAACGTAACTTACACTGAAAAAGGGGGGGTGCAGTGTGTGATTTTTCAAAATTCATGTAAAAGCAAAGCACCAACGTAAAATTACTTTAAAATTCACGCAAAAAAAAAATAAGGAAATAAAATATGACTAATAAAAAATCTCAAATTTGAAAAAAAATTGATACAAGACAAACTTTTTTTAACTATAATATTTAATTTTATTCAAAATAATATATTTTTATGCATAATTTACAGTACAGTAATTTACATTTTTTTATACACGTTTTAATTATTATTGCTATTTGCCAAAAAATACATTCGTTTGTAAACTGGTAAAAAATCAAATTTTTCACAAGAGGAAATACAACTAACGCCAACTTCACACTCATGTTGTATCAATGGTTTTCTGGTGACAACGTAATTAGTAATTAATCTTTGAGATGATGATTTTATTAATTGTTTATGAAGCTTGCAATATCCAGACATACAACCATTTAGCTCTTGTTGGAATTTAAGAGCACGTTAATGATTAATGTCATTAATAAGAAAATAATAATTGATTACGTTCTTTTTTAGAAAGCAAAAACAGAACGTGATTTAAAATGCAAAATTAACACTCGCAATGTTTGAACAAATTTACATTATAATCTTGTAAAATTTAATGTGTGTATACATAAAATATGAAAATCATGATTTTAATTTCATTATTGCATAAAATCTTACTATTATAAAGCACTGAAAATATTGAAGTTACTAAGATGAAAGTTGAATTCCAATAATGTGCTATTACTTTCAATATAACATAAGTGCGTGAAATTTATTATTTAAAGTAATAGCGCATTATCGAAGGAAGACTTCCGGTGAAACATGAATCGCGTAACTTCAAAATCGTGTTAAATAAGTCCACGTAAAAAGAGACCCGGGTGTATTAAGAAAATATTTTGGTTTTGGCGAGTGTGAAAACAAAAGTTAGTACTTAATTATTATTTTGTTTTTATTAACTAAGAGGAAAAATACTTACTATTAATCTTCTTGTTTTTAAATTCCATTAAATCTACTATAGGTAGTTGATTCAGTTTAAGTGATAGGATATTGGAGAGAGTGTAGCAAGTCACTTTCAAAAAAAGAATAATTGCTTGCTAGTCTCCATGTTGAACAAGTTTAAACTCCTGGAAAGGGATGATTTTTTTCATGTTTTCATAGCCCAATATATGTGAAAGAAACACTGGATGTTTAGCTCAGATTGATAAACTAATAAAAACTGAACTATAAATTGAGAACTACTAGCATTTATCTTATAAATACTTAACATATTTATAAACAACATAATCTTGAGACTCCAGTGCTATATGCAATGTAAACACAACTTCATACATAAGCACAGAAATATAGATGACAAGAATATATTGCCGCTGATACCTAAACTATTTGTGTTTGAGATCTTACAGAAATATAAAAGTCAATTATTGAGAATTTATATAAAACAAGTTACTCATTAAAAATACACCATATGTAAATTTTACCAAAATCACACTTTTTCTTATTTTTGTCGTAATATCTCATAAATACAATTTATCCAACCTGCTTCAAATACTTTTTAGCAAACTCTTTATTTGTACATATATATATATACCTACAGTTCGACTGACCTGCAGTCTTCTTCAGAGCTATTTACTTCAGTTTTTTAATATATATATTTCATGTTGTTTTTAGTTTTTTATTGTAAAAAAATTTTTTATGGTGTTATTATGTGGTTATGTTTTTAATTTTGTTTTGTTTATTATATCATAGCTCTGAAGAAGACTGCAGGTCAGTCGAAACGTAGGTGTATATATATACAAATAAAGAGTTTGCTAAAAAGTGTTTGAAGCAGGTTGGATAAATTGTACATATGTAAATTTAAAATTATAATTATAATAATATATATAAAAATTAAACAGAAGTTTTTTTTTTATTAATTATTATCAACTGAAAAAAAAATGTAGACAAAAATAAGGCAGATGTCATGTGATGTTTCAATAACTATGTACATCAATATTAACAGATTGTGTATTTATTATACAATTTTTTAAATTTATATATATACCGTATATATAGATCTAAAGAATAAAGAAAACTATTCCACCCAAGTCGTTTTATTTCAATTTGTTTTTTTTTTTAAATATAAATTTATTATCTAACTGGATATAAATAACATTTCAATAAAATGTATACATTAGAGCAGCTGACTGAGGAATTAGTTATCTGGTGCAAAAAAATCTAGAAAAGATTCCTTAAAGTTCTCAAATGGAAGGCAAAAGTACAAAAAAATTTCAAGTGGACTTTCAAAGAAGTTACATAATACTTTTTTCCGGTAGTTGTGGAGGGACCATACTACCACTGGTAGACGGCACTGTGTCACCATCAACAACCGGCTCAAAGCTTGAAAGTGATAAATTCCTGTGTCAACCACAGAAACATTCACAGTAAGGGCTCAAATGCAACAACACAGCAGTAGTATGGTCCTTCCACAACTACCTTTTTTCTAAATACTTTTGCTTGTAATTTAAGAGTAGCAATAACTTAATTTGTATCCTTGTTATATATATATATTTGTAATTTATTAAAATAAAATAATATTTATTAGCTTATTAATGTTTGGATTTATTTTTATTATCATACGCACACACACACATATATATATAATATTTGAGAATAGTCTAAATCAGAATGATTTATTTGTAATGTAGAATATTGTTCAGATTTTTTATTTTATTATAACTTTATTTTTCTTATTGCATTGCCAAATCCATATAATACTACTATCATTTACTTTTTGTATCATCTTTACAATGCTTCATATAATTATAACCCACTATTGATGGTTTTAATTGTCCCATCAGTTTTCTTCAGAACTATAACAAACACAATACAAATACATGAATACAATTATGCATGAACATATAATTTTACATTTTATATATATATTCTATCTTATTACCTCTTTATATATAATACATTTTAATCTTTTTTATATTTATCACTCATACTTCCTATAATCATATATATATATTATTTTTATTTCATTTATTTTTTATTATTTTATTCTTATTAATTTTTTTCTTTTCTTTTTTTTAATTTAAATATTTAACTTTAATATTATATATTTATATTTTTATATTTTACATTATTATTCATTATATTAACATTCAGTATGTATAATTTTCTTTAACCTATAATATTATTATTATTATTTTTTATTACTAATTATTTTAACCTATTATTTTTTAATTATTCTATACTTATCTTCTACTTATATTTTCAAAGCTTAACTGCTAACTATTCAAACTTAAATTTTCCAATTATATTTAGTAGTTCCCTCTTTCTATTTTGTACACAATTAAATCGTTATTTTTTTTTATGTCAAAATTTTATTCAGGCCCAAATTTTAACATAAAAATAAATTAATAATAATATTAATAGGGATTTAAAATAAGAATAGATTTAATTATATAAAAAATAGAAAGAGTGAATCACTAGGCATAAAATAAAAATAAAGATAATGCTGATAAGGATTAAAAATAAGAATAGATTTAATTGTATAAAAAATAGAAAGAGGGAACTACTAACTATAACTGGAAAATTTAAAAGTTTGAATAGTTAACAGTTAAGCTTTGAAAATATAAGTAGAAGGTAAGTATAAAATATGTCAAAAAAATAATAATAATAAATAGGTTAAAATAATTAGTAATAAAAAAATAATAATAATATTTTATGTTAAAGAAAATTATACATATTGAATGTTAATATAATGAATAATAATATAAAAATATGAATACACGATATTAAAGTTAAATATTTTCATTTAAAAAAAGGAAAAAATTAATAATAAGAATAAATTAATAAAAAATAAATGAAATAAAACTAATATATATATATGATTATAGAAAGTATTGACTGATAAATATAAAATATACAAAAAGTTAAAATGTATTAGGTAATAATTATATAGAGAGAGGTATATAAAGATATATGTAGGTACATGAATATTGATTATAAGATAGAGTATATATATATAAAATTATATGTTCATGTATATTTGTAGTCATGTATTTGTATTGTATTTGTTATAGATCTGAAGAAGATTGCTGGGGCAATCGAAACTGTCAATAGTGGGTTATAATTATAAGAAGCATTGTAAAAGTAATAAAGAAAGCAAATGATATTAATATTATTTTTTATTTTATTATTATTTTTCTAACTAATAGATAAATTTGTTATTTTGTTCTAGGGAAGGAAGTCATTTAAAGCTCTAGATTAACCTTATATGGGACATGTATATAGACGTCTATATGATTCTCTTTAAAATTATTTGGATACTACTAAGATAATGAAAAATCACATTTAAAATTCAGTCACTTTATGGTTTTTATGATGATAACAATTATTTCATTTATAACCAGTACACTCACAGTATTTGCTTGTCTTGAACAATCAAGATCAAAATTGATATAATAATTTCAACACTTTTGATATGTTATCAGAATTATTTCAGCACTTATGTGCATGCAGCAGAAGTCTCAATGACTGATTTTATAATATTATGCCCAAGTTTGGTACTGGTTTGTTGATGATGAGCCTAAAATTTTATAGTAAGTCTTTTTAAAATCTAGCCACAAAAGTTGGCTGTTGCTTAACTTGGAGAAGTTACTAGCGTTTGACTAGTCATATTATGCCTGTTACTGGTGATTCTATGCTTGCTGTTTATTATTTACTTTTGTTCCTGATTTTATGCTCTTTTATTACATTTATTTTATGAAGTTTATTTGCATCAGCATTGATGATGCTTATGAGTAATTATTTACATTACTCTTTGCTACTTCCTCTTTTATTACTATATTATAACAGTCCGAAAGAAAGTGAATGTAATTAGTCTTACCATATCTGCACTATGAGGGCGCCACTAGGCCATTTGAACCTAGAAAATCTATAGTAGTAGGCAGATACGTAAGTTAAAAAATTTTTTTTTATTTTATATATTTTGACCGACTGTTAGCCCAATGCCACTAACTCAGTGGAACAGCAGAGATTTATACAAATTCTTATCTAAGAATATATATATAAAATAAGCCACTGCCAGTAATTAACACACACAAACATTTATTTACACATATATAAGATTTAAAATTATTTTAGCAACTTTTACTTTATCATTTAACTTACATTTTAATTTGGTTTTTAGAATTTAATTTACATTTTAGCTCTTATA
Organism: Epiperipatus broadwayi; assembly: GCA_028023455.1. NCBI lineage: Eukaryota > Metazoa > Onychophora > Udeonychophora > Euonychophora > Peripatidae > Epiperipatus > Epiperipatus broadwayi. The sequence goes on along the minus strand of JAQFVV010012403.1, from coordinate 8,503,586 downwards.
AGTTTGCACAGATGAGTTTTATAAAGTTTGTTTTTTCAATGTTGAGCATAGATCGACTACATAGATTATACGCTCAAAAACATTTCATAATAAACATAAATGATCAAAATATAAAGTCATTGATGCAATTGCAGAGGGAATTCACAAAAAACCCAATGGCATTTATCATAAGATGCCGCATTGACACCAGTAACTAAAAAGACATCCGAATAAATACATTTTAGATACTCAACATAAGATATCATTATTTACCGAATGTCTATATATTTTAATCAAATATGAAAACAAAACATAATTAAACACGAACGAATCCATGCAAGCGTCTATGCCCAACTTAAATTTAATGCATTTAAATAATTTATACAATATTAATAAAAAAAAAAAAAAAATGGAAATGATTTAAAAAAAAATACATTCAATAAAATAATAAATAATTTAGTCAGATAGGAAATTCTTCTATTTAGAATATTGAAAAGTTTAGCATTTAGAGTTCTTTTTGTTTAGAAATGTTCATTAATTATATATTTCTTACATTTAGAAAAGTTCATCTTTAAACCATTGCCATTTGGGTTCCAGTGTTAATTGTCCTGATGTCCTGGGGAGACCGGTATGCTGTTGGCCATTTTATTGATTCATCCGGAGGTCTTTTACTTTAGCTGGTCCTCAATGTAGAAACAATTGGTCATTTCTCTTTCCCTTTTAGCAGAACTGAAGCGATTGAAGAGTGTGTCTTTTCAATCCCTTCTCCTTCAACTCTGCACTAACACATATCACCACTGCTGTCATACATCTCTTCCAGCTCTTTCTTCACTCACAAAAATTTATTTCCAAACTTTTTTTTATATTAATTTTGCGGATTAACTCAACATTACGTCATGACGATGGTAATGGTCTTTTCATTGAGGTCCATTTCCCCAATGGATTTCTTTCATTGGCCATTCTGTTCCTATTGTTTTTCCTCTCCTATCTGACCTTTGATTATATATTATGAAATGCCCAAGGGCTAGTTTACTTTTACCTAATTAAAACAATCATTTCCATTTTATGATTAATTAATTTGTTTTCCAAACTTAAAGAGATATTTTTATCTCTAAATCTTTTTAAGTTTTTGATGAAAATTTAGTTTTAAAACTTTTTCTTTTTTTTTAATAAAGTTTCTTTTTTTAATTTCGCATCTGTGTGATTTTATATATATTATAAAGTTTAGCTAACTTTTAAATTTCAATTTTTTTTAAAAACAAAATTTTTTTATTTGCAAACTTTATATTTTAATTTCATGTTTAATAAAAAATATATGTAATGGCGTATGTGCCCATTACATATCAGTAAACTTGCTTAAAAAAAATAAACAAAAAAAATATTTTACTTAGGGTTAGTAATTACAGTACATGATTAACGAAGACATTTACAAAAACATTCGGTTAGTAATTTTACAAAAAGACTATATACAAAAAAAAATGTTGGCTATCGTTTTCCTATGGACTATCTATGTTTACACCTCCTCCCTCCAAGAATTCTATTTTCTTTATATTTCATTTCTAACAAATGGCACGACAAGCAAATTATATAAATTATTTATTTAAGAAGGTTGCATTGAAGTAAATATGTTTTAAGAAATAATGGGTTTATACGTGTATATTTGCAGCACAATTATAAATACCACCAACTTATTTATGACCGATTGAAATGCTTACATAGGATTACACTGAAGTAAATTCCCAAAAAGTACTCATCGTAAGGTACCACATTTTCGATCATAAACTTACGTGGTTGTGCGCGCCTATACACATTTAAAAAAACAAAAACATATTAATTGCAACCTTATGACTTTTTTTTTTTTTTAAAAATTAACTTTAAAATCATTTATACTTTTTTGTGTTTATTATATGTGCTATTTCTTTCTGGCAGTGCTTTTATAAGTGCTTTTATATGACTTTATGTAAATAGATGAAAATATTTCATTTTGAAGAAATTTGCTCAAGATATTCGTGGTTTATTAAACATCATGCCACATTGGGAGTCCAATTATAACAGTCTGAAAGAAAGTGAATGTAATTAGTCTTACCATATCTGCACTATGAGGGTGCCACTAGGCCATTTGAACCTAGAAAATTTATAGTAGTAGGCAGATACGTAAGTTAAAAAAAAATTTATTTTATATATTTTGACCAATCATTAGCCCAATGCCACTAGCTCAGTGGAACAAATTCTTATCTAAGAATATAAAAAAAAAGAATAAAATAAGCCACTGCCAGTAATTAACACACACAAACATTTATTTACACATATATAAGATTTAGAATTATTTTAGCATAACTTTTACTTTATCATTTAACTTACATTTTAACTTGGTTTTTAGAATTTAATTTACATTTTAGCTCTTATAAGTTCGCACAGATGAGTTTTATAAAGTTTGTTTTTTCAATGTTGAGCATAGATCGACTACATAGATTACACGCTCAAAAACATTTCATAATAAACATAAATGATCAAAATATAAAGTCATTGATGCAATTGCAGAGGGAATTCACAGGAAACCCAATGGCATTCATCATAAGATGCCGCATTGACACCAATAACTAAAAAGACATCTGAATAAATACATTTTAGATATTCAACGTAAGATATCATTATTTACCGAATGTCTATATATTTTAATCAAATATGAAAACAAAACATAATTAAACATGAACGAATCCATGCAAGCGTCTATGCCCAACTTAAATTTAATGCATTTAAATAATTTATACAATATTAATAAAAATAAAAATAAAAAATGGAAATGATTTTAAAAAAAAAATACATTCAATAAAATAATAAATAATTTAGTCAGATAGGAAATTCTTCTCTTTAGAATATTGAAAAGTTTAGCATTTAGAGTTCTTTTTGTCTAAAAATGCTCATTAATTATATATATCTTACATTTATAAAAGTTCATCTTTAAACCGTTGCCATTTGGTTTTCAGTGTTAATTGTCCTAATGTCCTCAGGAGACCGGTATGCTGTTGGCCGTTTTATTGATTCATCCGGAGGTCTTTTACTTTAGCTGGTCCTCAATGTAGAAACAATTGGTCATTTCTTTTTCCCTTTTAGCAGAACTGAAGGGATTGAAGAGTGCATCTTTTCAATCCCTTCTCCTTCAACTCCGCACTAACACATATCACCCTGCTGTCATACATCTCTCCCAGCTCTTTCTTCACTCACTAAACTTTATTTCCAAACTTTTTCTTTTTATATTAATTTTGCAGATTAACTCAACATTACACCATGATGATGATAATGGTCTTTTCATTGAGGTTCGTTTCCCCAATGGATTTCTTTCATTGGCCATTCTGTTCCTATTGTTTTTCCTTTCCTATCTGGCCTTTGATTATATATTATGAAATGCCCAAGGGCTAGTTTACTTTTACCTAATTAAAACAATCATTTCCATTTTATGATTAATTAATTTGTTTTCCAAACTTAAAGAGATATTTTTATCTCTAAATCTTTTTAAGTTTTTGATGAAAATTTAGTTTTAAAACTTTTTCTTTTTTTTTTTAATAAAGTTTCTTTTTTTAATTTTTCATCTGTGCTATTATATATATATTATAAAGTTTAGATGACTTTTAAATTTCAATTTTTTTAAAAACAAATTTTTTTTATTTGTGAACTTTATATTTTAATTTCATGTTTAATAAAAAATATATGTAATGGCATATGTGCCCATTAAATATATATATAAATGGAAAATTAAAGAAGTTTGGTGCATAATTAATTATAAGAACTCCATAAACTAGCATATCTCTCAACATACCCTAGTCGTTTAATCTAATGACATAGCCAAGGTCAATTTACATATGAAAATATGCTAATGTCTATGTAACTAGTTTGGTGAATGTTTATATGCATGTGGATATGCTAAATTCATAATGGTCATGTTTTGACAAAGATGAACTAACTGTTTTGAAAGTTATATTAATAAATAACTCATTACAGTGCAAAGGCCTCTCCAATAGTATTTTTAAAGAATAATAGTGAAGAATAAATCAGTACTCAACAAACTTTTCAATTTTTAAATGGCAAAAGTTGAATAGTTTTCATTTTTTAAAAAAAATTTCTAGCTGAGACTAACAGGGTACCTATTTGCTTATCATGTTAGGCACTTACTTGATTGCTATTTTAAGCCTCTTGGAAGAATATTAACCAGCATGGATTCAAGCCCCAGATCATATAGATGATTAAAGAATGTTCTATCCATGCACTATTAAGTCCTATATATATATATATAATTCTAAGAATTCATCATTTATCCATGAGAATATTAGAATTGATATATATATATGTAATATTAACGTAACTGCAACTAGTAGTCATATAAATTTCAATAAATGTTTTAATGCATTCTATTACATAGACACACCCTAAGATCATTGATTGCCATCCAATATAAAACAGATTTATTATTTCACACTATATATGTGTGTTGGTTAAACGGCCTTATCAGGTGTGCTATAGGTTTAAAAAATTATCAACCATATTAACAGACTAAGCTTTACATATAGTATCTTGTTTGCAAAGTGTGGATATGTTTACACATATCTTCATATTTTGGAAATGAATGATTTTAAAATAGCTCTATGTAAAACTTGGATTGCTATTCTAATATAGTTATCAATTGTTCAAACCTCTAGCATTTTATCATGAGTCTGTTTAGCTAAAATATATATGTGGTATAAGAAGAATGATTTGCTATTTTACAATTGCTGATAGTCAATAATTTTAAATCTTATATGAGCCAAAGAATGCTCTAACATTGTGTATTTCATTTACATATATTCTTACGTACTTACACACATGCACTTCTATGATGTTATTGTATATGTTATTTTATATTTCAGTTATGATATTAGTCATTATGACAACCAATAGAAGATGCTAAAGCAAATGTTAATGAGAATAGGTAGCAGTGATAAATTATTTCCAATGATGAATATTTTTTTTCTTATTTGCCCATAGTATACTTTATTATTTCAATATATATGATAAATATTAATCATATTTTAAGAATTTCAATAAAGAAAATGATTAAGAGAAATATCCAACTATAGATAAAAAGAGACATTTAACAGTCAGATTGGACATTATGTTCAAACTTTATCTAATTGTTATTTATTTTATCTGACTGATATATTTCTAAATATTCAAATCTAGTTAAAACAATTAAAACATATGAATGAAGAATCTGAAAAAGACAAATAACTTGGGCTAGGAACGGTATAATATTCTCCAGTCTAATAAATGATTAGTGCATTTCTCTGAAATGGATACTGGTTAAAGGTATGTGGGAAAAGGTGTAATTTTATATTGGACTATTTCCATCATCTCATATGTGTGTTGAATGTCTTTAGAAAAGTTTAATTTTATTTAAATATTTCAAATACATTTAACTGTTAGTAATATCACGGCAAACAGGTTAGTATATGTACAACATTTCGAGAGGTATTTTTTTCTTTCTTCTCCAGATGTTGCTGGCCTGACCAGTGACCATACTAGCATAGGATTCAAACCTGGGTCCAGAATGGCTCAGTTGGTTAGAGCATTATCTTAAAATTCAATAATCAAGAATCTAAGGACCTAGGTTTGAATCCTATGCTAGTACTGTCACTGATAAGCCAGCAACACCTGAAAAAGAGGGGAGAAAAATACCTCTTGAAACGTTGTGCATATATTAACCTGTTTGCTGTGATATTATGAACAGTTGAATGTATTTGGAATATTTTAAACTTTTCTAAAGACATTCAACACACATATTAGATGATGGAAATAGTCCAATATGAAAATACAGCTAGAACACCATCATCACAAGCCTTCAGGAAAACAGTATGTGGGGACAGTTTAACACTTGTAAATCAAAGTGTGATAATGTATATATTATAGCTACTTTTAATTGCTTTCCTCTTGGTTTAGGGCAATGGTAAAACAGCAGAGTATTAGATATCAAGGTTCATGGATCTGTGCCTTTACTCTGTTACTTTCGGTTGCTCAAATTCCACGTGAACTTCCGAACAACTAACCGATTATTTTACGAATATGAACAGAATATTATGAAATAACAAAATAGCAGCTTAGCCTAGAGATGAATTTAAACTGGAGTAAATAGAAATAAAATAAATTATATTGTTCATTTTCTTTCTAAGGATTATTTCATAATCAATATAATTATACATTCACATTTTATTTTTATTAAAATAATACTTAGCGGTATTAAAATATTTTTTTTTTAAAGTTTTCTTTTTAGTTTATAAATTTTTAATTTTTTAATATTCTTAAACATAATAAATCATTGATAAAATTTAACAAAAAAAAAAAGCAATAGAAAAATCTGTGAATAAGAATATATGTAAATTGGAATAAAAATATATATGTAAATTGCACAAATTTTACAATAATCACATTTAATACATTGTACAGGCTTAAACCTGCATTTATATATGTAATATTTGCGGGATTCGAACTCAGACTTTCACACGACCCACTACTCTCAGTGCTATCTCATATTGCTGACCTATCTGATCACACAGATGTTGAAAAGATAAATAATCACTAATAACTTGTTTCATGCTAAACCAGCAATCAACAGTTGGTCTAGATTACTATCCTCATACATATATATAATCAGTGCTCAGCTTTATATTAAGATAGCCAATCTTCATATAAGGGCTTTGAACGTTCCACCATCAGATTTTCAATGAAATGGAAGGCTGAAGAGTTGTGAGTTGGAATAGTTTGAAGCCTGTCCAGTAAAGTATGAAGATTGGCTATCTTAATATAAAGCTGAGTACTGATTATATATGTGTGTGTGAGGATAGTAATCTACACCAACTGATGATTGCTGATTTGGCATGAAATACATATATTGGTGATTATTTATCTTTTCAACATGTGTGTGATCAGATGGGTCGGCAATATGAGATGGCACTGAGAGTAGTGGGTCGTGTGAAAGTCTGAGTTCGAATCCCGCAAATAATCACATTTGAAGAATTTATTCATATAAATTATGTCTAAATTTAAAAAATGACAACGATATTTGACTTGTTTCCAGACCCTGCATCAAATCACCCTCAAAACGTGCTATTACAAATATCTTTAAAACATCTATCCAGGACTAGATCCTATTTCAAATTAAGTGTTATGAACATAACATCAGCGGCCAGAAATGATTATAACAGAATAAATGCTTCTTTCTTATCATTTTACAGTACTTCACATTAGAGCACGTTTCTTGTTAATTTACTATTTGTCATTTCTACTTGCCCTTTTATATAATAAAGAAATAAATAATCAAATAGTTTATTACTTGAAAGTTTATAAGAATTTTAAGGATAAATGTGATAGAACTGAAGTTAAGAATTATGCCCTTTGAACTCCAGGAATCAAATATTTTTTCACTTCACTAAATTAAGCAGGGACATTTTATTTAATTATTATTATCCTTTAACTATTCATGTGGGATAAGGATCATCACAATTTCTCTGCAAAGATTTTCCAAATAAATTTCTTCATGCTGTAATTCTTTATTTTGTATATTTTTATATTTAGGATTCATATATTATAAAAGCAGTTTAGGCCAGGGGTGGGAAAATATCGGCCTGAGGGACACATGCGGCCTACTAAGAGTTTTTATGTGACCTATCAAGACAATCAGAAAAATCCACCTTGAACTGAAATTTCCTTCCCATGTGCAACCGAAGATTTGTCTCGTATTTTCCACTAGGATAGCCACATCAATACAGATGCGCAGTGTAGAAACAATGTGCAGTATTTTTCCACTTGATCTGGTTAATTTCAATTTTGTCTTTGCATTAGCAAATATATATATTTCCAACTTCAGTGAAACCATGAACCTTCCGAAAAAATATAGAATCGGTGATGAATGTTGTGTGTTTAATGAAGAATGAACAAACAAATATTTCTTTAGTAATACAGGGAATAAAGCAGTGTGTTTATTGTGTCATGAAAAAATGTGCAGCCCTTCACTAACCTTCGCTTCCACAAAGTAACCCCTGATGCAGCCCTCTGCCAATCTCTGTGGCTCCTAAGCCAAAACAATTTCCCACCTCTGGTTTAGGTTCATCTTTTTGCAATATTTATTTTATTTTTTCAATACTGTGACACATCTATAACTATCTTTGATGATTAATTTCCAATTGAATTTATTTTTCCAGGTTTTAAATCATGATATTTCATTTAATATTCATTGCTTTATGCAATTTTTTAATTAGCTAAAGATCTACTTTTCAAGTTTCAATATTAGAGAAATAGATTTCATATCATTGCAAAAGATGTGCAATTCTATATCATAACTTTAAATTCTGTATATGCTGAAAACTATGACCCTACTTTTATTAATTCAGTTCTGATTGTTAGCTTTGTACTCAATTTAGATAATGAAGCTTTCTAGACAGCAGAATGTTTTTTTTTTTGATACTGTGATGATTAAGTTTAAATTGCTTGGAATCATTGTCATTCATCATCATCATCAACCATTATCAATCCACTGCAGGATGAAGGTCTCGCCAAGTTTAATCCATCTTCTCCGATCTTTAGCTTCTCTTCTCCACAACACTCCTGCACATTTTCTTATTTCATCCATCCATCTCACATGTGGTCTCTTTCTGGGTCTTTTACAATCTCTTGGAATCTAGTTTAAAATTTCAATTGTCCATCTATTATCATCTCTTCTAGCAATATGTCCAGTCCAACTCCATTTCAATCTTTTAATTTTTTCAATAAGGTCAGTAACACCTGTTTGTTGTCTTACCCATACATTGCGTTTTCGATCTCTTCTTGTTACTCCCAACATACATCTGTATTGCTCTTCTATTAAGTGTCCAACTCTCAGATCCATAAGTAAGAACTGGCAAAACACATTTGTTAAAAACCATCCTTTTCAAACACATAGGCATATTTCCTTTTAGTATCAAGTTATTTCTACCAAAAGCACTCCAACCAAGTTTAATTCTATGATTAATTTCCTCCATTATGTTTCCATCTGTATTAATAATCTGACCAAGGTATTTGTAACTGTTAACTTCTTCTAATTCTTCATAATCAATCTTTATTTTCATATTTTTCATTCTGCCTTATCAGGCACTGAGAAGAAAGACCATGGTGTTTCTTGATCTTAAACTCAGAGGTAAAAAGCCAATAAACTCACCATGCTGGCTAATGCGTGTTGGTGAGCAGCCCATCCATGTTTGTATACTATATGAATAATCACATAGTAATAACAGCTGCAATGACAAGAACGTATGGAGTGGACATTAGAAATTTGCCCTGTTAACTAGACAATTAACCTGTATTATCTTGTTACCAAAATTGTCACTGAATGGACACAGATTATTTGCCTAGTTCAGATCATTTATTCCATTATTAATTGGCCAATGAATATATCTCAAGTTTTTATAATCTTAAATACCATCACATCCAAAGCCAATATAAATAACATAATTAAAATTAAGCAACTTTATCCTATTCCCAAGTTTTTTTTCAAAAAAACTTGGATTCTATTTCTTTACTTTTTATACAGACATGTAACAAAAAAACATTGCCCTAATTAAATCAATTTCTCCAGCATATCAAACCTATTTAACCCAGTGCTGTTCAGACTTTTTGATATTACTGAATGCCCTTTCAAGTTAATGAAAACATATTATGTAATGTGTTATATGAATGGAAGTTTCCCGCAATAACATTCTGCAAAATTATAGTCACTGATGGAGTGGCTGGCCAGAAAACTGCATATTCTTTACAAAGTTGCATAAAATATAATATGTAATTAAAAACCACATTTTTTTTATAACACCAAATATTCCTCTGTGTGACTTACTTCAGAAGTGCTCAAATACTATAAGGTCTTAGACCCAGAAATCATTCAATTATTTATTTACTATCAAGTTCACAGTCTTTCATGCTAAACTTTTCAGAAATTTTTTTTAGTGTGTCTTTCAATCACTCTAAGAAAATCCTCCCCTCCAACACCCCCCATCATTCTAACAGCAACACTAAAGCAAGATAAAAACACAAGGGTTTGCTTGTAGTACTTCTAGAAGGAAATTACCAAAGCTTCATATTTTGCTGTCAATTAGAGTTATTGTCTTGAAAAAATTTTTTGGCTTGCAGGTCTAAATTATTGCAGAGATATACACCAAAAAATCAATACAGTCACCAATACAAAACACCATGAAATATTACCACCTTGATATTTATTCTTCTGGAGAATAGCCTTCCAAAATGACTTTATTCATTTAATTACATAGATTACTTTTTTCTGGTCAATGTATTTATCATAAAATATTGTTTTGTTGTTGAGAAAAATAGGCTCAATTTTTGCTTGCTCCATTAGATTGCTTACATAATCTAATGTATTTATGTATTTTTCCTGGATTCTTTAAGTTCTTATTTAAATTTATCAATTATAGTTGAATTTATCTTTGTATCCTCTTATTTCAGTCATATTTTAGTGAATACCTGGACTATGTTTATATGTTTTGACAGATTTAATCTTTTTATAACAATATCCACAAGTTTTTATAATAAATATATTTCTTTCTATTTGGTATCACTTCTGATTTTTTTATGTAAGTTGGTAAGTTATGTGTGTGAAGATTTGTGTTTGTAATGACGTTTTTTGATATAAATAAATAAACCAATGGAAATTTCTGTGTGATTTAAGGTAGTGATAAAGGTGTAAATCCAAGAGCAAAAGATCCACAGATCATGGTTTAATCTGTCATTCCCTATGATTGGGAGCCTTATGACTTCCCAAGAAATATTTGCTATAATAAATAAATAGCTTAAAATATCATGGTATTCAGCTCAAGCACCGAGGGGGTGAGCTCTAATCCAGGATTTTTAACTTTTAAACCCATGACTCTAGCATTCCACTAAGCTATTTATAACCGTCTTGCTATATGGGAGTCGATAATATTATTTTTTATAATATCTTTACATAAAGTCAATGTCAGTTCTGTTTCTCTTTGTTTTAAGCTTTTATTTCCCAAATGTCAAATATTGTTTTATAATGATACATTAAACCATAATTACAGAGTTTAATTTATTTTTTCTATATAGAAGTATTATAAATAATGAAATGGTTTATTGCTTGGAAGTTCACAAGATGTTTGACTATCAGAAGTGATGAAGGGAAGGAGCAATTCATGAACCTGAAACTCCAGAGTCTGCTACTCATTATTTCCCAAACCACAAAAGCCTATAAAAGTATTATTTATTTTAAATGGAAAATATTTCGAATCTACTTTTATTTTATTAAATTATTCGTTTTAAACGATGCATTTGAAATAAAATAATTTTTTTCCAAGTGATATTTTTTTTCCAAATTAATTTAATTCTTGCCCAATAATATGTCAGCTTTCTTGTATCCATAATAATATCAACTATAATTGAAGATGTTGTTGTTAGACTAATAAGTCTATCCAGAGAACAGAGTTCAGTCATGGTCCAATACTAATTTTTGTGTATTACATTTTTTAAGCAAATTAATTATTTTTGGGAAAGATAATCAGTTTGCATTTTTCATTTATCTTTTTTAATTCAAATTTTAAGCATATTTTTCTTAGATGATGGGTTGCAAGTATATGGTCTTTTCAAAGGTGCTAAGTAATTTGATGCTAGATCTGGTAACTAAGAAAAATTTTTAAAAAATAAACTTTGGTGTAAAACTTCCAAATTTGTTCTGAATATTGTCATTTTAAAATTAAAGTTTTTTTTTTGCGTTTGTTTTTCTCAATGTGATCCTCATTTCAATTCTATCATATTGCAACCGTCTACCAGCAGAGAATTTAGCATCACTCACATTCTGCATGTATTTCATGAGATGAACATCTTCAAGTAAGTTAGAAATAATAAGCATCTGAATTTTTATGTCCATGTTGTCAATTCAATTTCTTATGCAAAGTAGGAGCAGGTTTCTAACTATTTTTAATATTTTGTTGAAGAAAATTCATTACAATGCAAAAATACTTTCAAGTTTTTATCCCTGCATATCTTATCTGCAGAGTTAGATTATATAGTTATCTTATAAATTTATAACAATAATTTTTTTGATTAGAGTATAAGACATTTACATAATAACTCTATAATATTTTAACAGTTTGTGTCAATGTTATAACAACACTAGGCATATATGATTATTAAATTGTTAAAAAATATTTAAATAATATGAATAATATCAGTCAGATGGTTTCTAAGTCACTATGAAAAAGCAAGCTCTTGGTCATAATTGATCTAATCATTTACACCTTAAATTTAACATTAAAAGATATAAAATGAATGTCTTCAGTGATTCTAAATTGTATGGACAGTTAGTAACAAATGTATGTTATTAATCTTTTTTGTTTGTATTAATTATTGGAGGTCATTCAAATAATCAAGAATTGAACATTAGACATTGTTGAAGCTAATTGAAGGAAAAAGTCTTTTATAAAACTAAATTGAGAAAAAACATTTCCTCACCATTAACTGGCAGTTGTAATTCAACAGAAGTAGAATATCCCATCAAAACAGTAAGTGTATAATTAAAAGTATGACTATTATCATATCTAAATTGATTGTAGTGACTTAAATAGCACCTAGGAGATAATGAATCCTTTGGGAAATATATATTAAATTATGGTGCTTTTGCCTTGTAAACTTTAAGAAGGTAAAAGAGACTAATCTTTTTTACCTGCCATCATGAAGGAAGATTTAAAGATTTGACCCAATTTTATTTTGGATGCAATTAGGATATATTTTATGTTTTAAATAAGACAAATGTTGATAGTGTTTCTGTTTTTGTTGCACAATATATGAGTTCTACCAAATGATGAGTATATTTAGTTGATAAAAGTTATGTGAGAAAACATTCAAAAATATCTAAATTAATAATGGAACCTCTATATAGAATTTTTTCCTTTCTAAAAGATATATCACTCTATTGTCTGAACCTACCTTGACACCTCTCTGAGGAGTGCCAAAGCATGAAACCATGGTCAGAGGTTTGGGAAGGGGTTCCTGACAGAGATATTTTAAGTCCTGGCTCTGGCTAAGCATTTATCATAAATTTTGTAGAGGAATTGGCAATCCTCATTGTTTATATCACTCTATATCTTATAAATATCCATACCTTAGTAGATAAGCTATTATAAGATATTTTTAAACTTTTTATTAACAATGAATCAAGGGTTTTTACATAGGCTAAACAACATTTGATAAAATATAATGATTTAATGGTGAGAAAGCTATCTCATTGTATCCATTATAAATATCAATTGTTAGTAATATTAAAATTAGGACAATGAAAAATCTTTTTTAAAATATGAATGAGAATTGAAAGTTAAAATTTTTTTAAATAATTAGCTGAAATTTATTAAGATTTTCTAAAAGTATACGATATGAGTAAATGGATAGATTTTGCCAATAATTATGACGAATTGGCTTTGCTAATCTTCATCAATGCTGGATTCATAATACAACAAAAATAATCTTCAAATTTGTCAGTTATTGTATTATTTAACTATTATTTTTAGGAAATTTGTAAGTCTGTCTGTGAGATTACTTATATTTAAACTTAACTGACATTTTCCATTTATTATTTAATAAGATTTTGGATATTTTCAATTATTGTTGTTAACTGAACAGAAAATATTTTAGCCCAATATTTTTTATCTAGTATACCAATACTACAAGCAGCATTATATTTTCTTTCAATGAGAAAAATTTAAACCTTTTGCTTACATTTATGAACAATGTTGATTGGATGTCAGTTTTTTCTATGACTTCTTCAGTAATACTTTATTTTATTGTAGTCAGTATAGCTGTGATGATGACTATTACAAATGTATTGTTTTTACATCATTAGACTGAGCCACATTGTGTGTTTTACTACATAAAGTAAACTTTCAATACATTTTTTTAAATTCTCTTTGCTATCTTCAGCTAGATAAATAGGTATATTTACTTTGGATATGCAAACAGTAGGTGTGGCTTTACAAGGATAATATTATCTATTATTGTAGCATGAGCAGGAAATATTGCTATTAGATATAAAATAAAGATCTTATGATCATGTTTTTAGGTGTTAGAATATAAATTGAATTAAAAAATTGGAAAAAAATAATGTAATGACTCTATGTAAATATAATTGTTGCAGCTAAAATATTTTTAAATATTTTCTTTAACTATAATTTAAGACATTAAAAGATAGAAGTAAACCATAATCTTAGCATGCATAGAAATATTACACTGTTCAACCCAATAATGCAGTTACATCACATTACAATAATGCTCTTTGGTTCAGGTAGTATATTATCAATCATTTGACCTATCCATTATCCCAAACCTTATCTTCTGACTAATAAATGCTTTATACCCATTTATTTTTTTAAATGTATGACAAGCTTCATTGGCTATGAGTTTGTACCTAAAAGAATCTAAAATTTGCTTGAGACCACAGAAATTTTTTATGCTCACTATGGAATGGGTAATAGATATACTAATCATTATGCCACAAAACCTATACTAAGCTAGTGAGTGTGAGAATTATATATAAATGGCCATGAAGTAACCTCATTTTTGAGCACAAGGTGAAGTATATATTATGTGATGTACTTATTTTTTTTACAAATACTTCTCTGACTGGTGGACAGTATGATGATTAAGATCCAGTAGTAATTGAATGTTGTAATTTGCTCAATTATTTTGCGAACATTAGTCTGTATTCATAATAAACTGATTTCTTTCTTTTCTTTCTATCATACAGCCGAGTGCATTGTTGGTGACAGCAACCATAATTATAGCTCTTACGTTAATTCTTACTGCTGCTGCTTTATTATAATAAGATCTAAATATGCATGCTATGTAAATTAAGTCATTTAAATATCCCATTTATTTGATATCTGGATAGTCATGAAACTGTTTGACAATGAATTGATAAAATTTTCACTAAGGTCTAAAAAATATTAGTTACTGCACATATAACTTTTCAGAAATTTTTCAGTCCTTTTAAATGGATAATTGGGGCCCAAGAGGATGTATAAAAAATCTTAGAAGCAGTTGAAAAGTTTATGCATATTGTACAAGACCTTCCAGGAATTAAAACATCATTTGGCCATCCTTAGTGAGTTCTATGGATGTTACCATTGATGATGCAAGAAGAAAAGCTGCAATTTCTAATATTCTTGTGAGTTTAGATGTAATTTATGTGTTAAAAATGAAAACTTAGATACTCATATTAGTGTGACAGATTACAGTTTGTGTCTCGCAAATGGAAACCACATCACATCTCCATTCTCTGGAGGAAATACAGGATTCTGAGAACTCTTCTAAAGTGATAGCTACTTTAGACAAAAAAAACTGCATTGAAGAACTGGGTAGGTAGGAATTCCAGTGCAATGTTAGCTATTCTCTGGTTAGAATAGAGAAATCTATACTCCATTAGAAGAAAACTAAAATCAGTGATTGGTCACTTAAAATTTTGATATGTATTATTGTTACTATTATAAATATTTTGTATTTGTATCTAGATAATTTTACATCATGTGTGTGTTATTTATAAATACTATACATGCATTCTTCATATATAAAATAGATATATTTGATTTAACATTACACTTAAATTTAACATGTTGTCCCTTTCTTTTTGGATAAGATTGTTTATAAAGTAAAGATTATTTTAATGGGTGTGTTATAAGATAATATTAGTATTTTTGTGATATACCATCAGTTTTAGATGATCTTTTTTTCATGATTCAGCTACTTAGAATTTTGAATTGTTCTACATTGATTGTTTTACTTATAGCATATAAGTTTTGGATAATAATCTATAACAAGTGTTTTCCATGTGAATATAGAAATAATACATAATATATAAATGCAATTGTAAATATCAATATATCTATTTATCTACACTAGTGGCAAACTATGAAAAAATGGTGGACGAATTTAAAATCAAAGATACTTTTGTACATGCATATAGCAGCCTTCATTAAAAAAGTATGGCTGTTTCAATCCAAGCAAAGAAAAGAAAAAAAGAGAAAAGGCTGCTCTAGAAATATATTTTGTCATGAATATTCAAATCAATCTATAACTACAAATACATCTGCATATAAACCATGCTTATCCATTTTTGGGTTTAATATTTTGTGATGCTATCTTTTCATTTCTTCAGCAGGAAAGTTTTCTTTTAGAAATACTTCTATATCATGACTAATTCTAACTCTCCAATGTACTCTATTCTTTGCCATATTTTCCCAATGGAGCTGGAGTGTCTGGATATCCAACCAGGAGCTGCCAACCATGCTAGCTGAGGTCAGTCAGATGCCAAAGAAGTGACCATGATCACTACCTTCGGCAAAATGAAATCAGAACCACCAGGAATATGTTTAAGCTGTTTTATGGTGAAACAAAACTGTGATATCTCATTCAGTGCTAGAGTTCCCAGGTACACAGTCAGTCAGATGCCAAAGTAGTGATTGTAACCACTACTTTTGGATTTCTATAGAATGTCTTTGAGATAATCCTTATAACATAAATAAAGTTTATCTCTTTCGCAAAGCCATGTTAAGTTCACCATAAAACATTATTTTAGAAAATCTTGCATTGTTCTTTTATTTTAGCTAGTGAAACATATAGTATCATGTTCAGCAAGTTGAAAAGATTGTTGATATATTTTTTAAATTTTGGGGAGCATTCTTAAATGAAACTTTCCTAATGCCTTTATATTGTTCTGATGAGGCATTCAAGTCTCCTTACAATAAATTAGATGAAATAACAGCTCTATATACAAGAAACTTAATTGCAATAATTATTTCCTAGTGATGAAATATTCTACTTGTTAAAAGTACTTTGATTTATCTATTGCATAAATCATTACAAAACTATTTTATAACACTATTTATTTACAATTGACATATTTAATTGTGCATGCCATACTATATCTCATTAGCAAGTAAAAATATTTATTGAATTTTATGTTCTTTCCTAAGTGCAAACACTTATTATGGACCCATTGGCACCTTATAAATTCATGAGACCATTGCAATGTAAATTCAAACCATCATAGAACCATTTGTGAACTAACTCATCATTTTATTCAGTATATTTTAGATTGCCCAAATATGTAATGCATAATTGGAGAAAATTACTTGTTTCATAATTTTATTTATTACATTTAATCACCCAAATCTATGAGTTACTTGCAGGCCAGCTAGCCCTGTTCATTTACAATATTTTCTAATTTATTTATGATTACTCAAATCAGCAAGCTATATCATAAACAATTAGTTTTATTTTATCCATGTTGTTGTTGGTCAGTTTTCACTTACCATACTATTTAGGTATTGTTGATGACCAGTAATTCATCATTCCAGTACATTTCTAGCTTGCTCATATTTGTCAATATTTGGAAGTCAGGCAGCTTTTTATCCATTATTTTATTAAATGTCCATTACATTTTTGATTTGTTCAATAATGGAATATTACTTTTTATGAGACAATGTTACTTCATTAGCATTCTTCTTATTTCGATAGCATTTTCCATTACAATATATATATATATATATAACATTGTAGATAAACATTTAAGCATTTTTTAATTAGGGCAGATAAACACAAACTAAAAGATTATTTGCTCTGTTTTAAAATATTGAGCAAAGAACAAAAGCAAAAACAGAATTCAGAAAATATTTTTAGACTGTTGTGGAAGACATGCCTTTTGTAAGATAGGTTAGAAACATGAATATGAAGTCTAGAATAATTAAAGTTTTTGGTCATTAACGTTGATAATATAATTGATCTAATACAATTTGTTCAAATACCAAAAATAGTCTCAGGTATGAAATACAATTCATTTTCTAGCAATTCTGTCATTTTTATTATCTACCTTAAAAATGAAAGATGAAAAAATATAAATATTAAATATGAATAGATTTAAAAACAAAGAAATGTTATATCTTATTATTAGTATTTATGCATACATACATGTATATAGATATTATCATTTTCAGTCATTGCCAATTTACTGTTAATTGGAGGTTTCTTTGAGTTTAATCATGATTCATAACCTCTCTTCTTCATATTATCCAACAAATTTCCTTATTTTATCTATCCAGTCTATATATGGTCTTTTTCTAGGTCTTTTACAGTATCTTGGGATCCTAATTTCTATTGGCCATCTATTATCATTTCTGCAGGCAATATATATATAGAAGCATATATATATGTACACTACATATGCATGTTTTTTTTATATTTAGATAAGATCGGTAGGTAGTTGAATTACTGAAGGAAAGTTTAGATTATATTTAGTTACTTACATGCATTGTTAGATTTGACATTTATTTGTTCCTCAGATAAGCTAAATTACTGGTCATTGCATTTTTATAACTTTTCCAAATTACTTAAGAAAAAGATAGGTGAAAGAAGATAAGAGTTTAAAGTTTTACACTAGAAGTGATAAGAAAATTTTTAAAAGTTATATTAACATAGTTGTTGTGGCTTTTATAAAAGCTTGCAAAAAAAGTGAAGATAAGGATCTTTCAAGTTTGTAAAAAGTGAATAAAAGTGAAACTAGAAGATAAGCACATAAAAAGGCTGTTGAAAACTAACTATACTCCGGATAATAATGAAGTTAGTTTTAAATTTAAAAAAAAAGCAGTTTGTTAATGCTGACGTGAAATAAAAATATGCATATCTATATATTGCGTTTTAATACCTTAACTATATAGTTCAAACAAATAAGAAATTATAAAATAAATTATATTAAGGGAGTGGGAAGCACAAAAATAGTGCATTGAAAGAAGAGACTTAGGAGATAGTGTTTGAAATATAATGTCATTGGAAGTGTTAGGAAATTGGAAATAAGAAGTAAAGTAAATAACATTAATGTTATGAGGTGGGAGATATGTTGAAAAGTAAATAGTGGTGGGTGTCGTTTTATTCTGATGATATAAGAGCAGTAAATGGAGTTTATAATGCTGATAAAAAATTGAAATAGTGTGGCCTAATAGATTGTGTTAATGATAGACTTATGATAAAGAGAATAACTATAAGTCTTAAGGATTCGCTATTTATAAAAACGTATTTTCAATGTAAAAATGGATGACAGTATGAAAAGAATGAAGTAAATAATACAATGAGAGGATAATAATACATATATATGATGTGGTGTGATTGGAGTGGTGTTGTAGTAAAAGATAATGAAGATAAGGAAAAAGAAATGAAAATAATTTTGTGATTGCAAAGGTTTAAAAATCATTCAAGAAGATCAGAAATCCCAGTTAATAAAGATATCAGATAAACTAAATATTGATTGAGGATATAAATAAGGATGCTATTAAAGCTTTACATATTTTGTTTGGCACTGATATAAGCACTGACCATGGTTATGACAAAATTAAAATTGAATTTTAAAAAATAATAATGTAAGGTGGGACTTGGATAAATTAAGAGGATTGGAAAAAAGGAACATCTGGTATTATATATGAAAAACTAATAGAGGATTAATAAAGATGTAGAGCACAATGAGAGATATTAATTGCTAAAAAAAAAAAGGCTGTTAGATTTAAAGAGTAAAGACAATATTCTCTCATGCTTCAACAATATTTTACTTCAAGAATTTATGGAAATGGCAGAATATTACATTGGAGAGGAGGAACAATTTGGTTTTCAGAGAAGAATGTCATTGGTGTTACTGGAACAATTGCAGAGAGATATATGGAAAAAAAGGAAGTGAAATATGTCGATCTATGTACACTTTTTTCTGACTGTTTACATCTCAATCTTTACATAGTTCACAATTTGCTTCAATGTTTCATCATCTCTCTGAATATATAAATATCTTGAATAGGATTATTATTGTAAATAATTTTTCCAGTATAAATAAATAATAAAGCTTTAAATATCATATGTATTTTTAAAAGTTCAAATAACAGTGTATTTAATTATTAGTTAAATGAGAAACAAAAGAGTAATGAAAAGATAAAATGGAAATACCTTTATGATGTATTTAAACTTACAAAAGGAAATAGATAGATAGATAGATAGATAGATAGATAGATAGATAGATAGATAGATAGATAGATAGATAGATAGATAGATAGATAGATAGATAGATAGATAGATAGATAGATAGATAGATAGATAGATAGATAGATAGATAGATAGATAGATAGATAGATAGATAGATAGATAGATAGATAGATAGATAGATAGATAGATAGATAGATAGATAGATAGATAGATAGATAGATAGATAGATAGATAGATAGATAGATAGATAGATAGATAGATAGATAGATAGATAGATAGATAGATAGATAGATAGATAGATAGATAGATAGATAGATAGATAGATAGATAGATTAGATAGATAGATAGATAGATAGATAGATAGATAGATAGATAGATAGATAGATAGATAGATAGATAGATAGATAGATAGATAGATAGATAGATAGATAGATAGATAGATAGATAGATAGATAGATAGATAGATAGATAGATAGATAGATAGATAGATAGATAGATAGATAGATAGATAAGATAGATAGATAGATAGATAGATAGATAGATAGATAGATAGATAGATAGATAGATAGATAGATAGATAGATAGATAGATAGATAGATAGATAGATAGATAGATTTTGGTCACTTTATTAATAAAGGTGGAATGTATGAAATTAGACAAAAATAAAACTTGGATGGAATACTTTTGGTGAAATTAATACTGCAAGGGAATATGGTTATACAATTAAAAGAGAGATAATTAACAGATGTGTCTTACCAGTTTTCATTTATATATCTAAGACTTGGTTACTTGACAGGATAGCAGTATAGAGATGTTAGATCACTTAGTGAAATATGAAAAGATGTATGTATTTATATATTAGATTATTTCCACCAACTAATATAATTATTGAATGTCTTTAGAAAAATTTAACTTTATTTTAATATTCCAAATACATTAACTTTTAATAATAGCACACAGGTTAGTATATGCACAACATTTCGAGAGGTGTTATTCTCCCATCTTCTTCAGATGTTGCTGGCCTGATCTGTGACAGTACTAGCATGGTAATCGAACCTGGATCCTTAAATCCTTAAATACTGAATTTTCTCAGTTGGTTAGAGTGTTACTTTAAAATTCAATATTCAAGAATCTAAGAATCCAGGTTTTATTCCTTAGCTAGTACTGTCACTGGTCAGGCCAGCAACACCTGAAAAAAAGGAAAGGATAACACCTCTCAAAATGTTGTGCATATACTAACCTGTGTGCTATTATTAACAATTGACTGTATTTGGAATATTTAAATAAAGTTAAATTTTTCTAAAAACATTCAATACTTAAATTAGATGATGGAAATAGTCCAACCTATGAATACGACCAAAATACCATTATCACAAACCTTCAGGAAAACAATGGTAAGATGAATATTTGAATTAATAAAAAGGAAGTAAAAGTGAAATAGTTGGGTGAGAGAATAAACAGGGTATCCCTGACATTAATGAAATAATCAAAAAACTGAAATTGAATTGGTCATGGCATATTGCTAATTGAAGCCATAAACTAAATCCCAAGAAATTGTAAAAGACCTAGTAAACAGACCAATATGAGATGGATGAATGAAGTACGAAAGTTTGCCTGTGTAATGCGAAGAAGAGAAATTGTGGATCGGAGAAACTGAATTAATGTTGGAAAGACCTTCATCCTGCAGTAGATTGATAATAATGCTGATGATGGTAGTGGAGAAAGAAAGAAGATGTGGAAGAGCAAAAAAGACTGATTTGAATTAAATACAGTATTTAAGATTTTTAAAATGTTATTGTTATACATGTACACGAACATGTCTTGTTAGATACATTATTTATAAAATTAAAAAAAACCTATACAATATGACATTGAGTTCAGATATTGTATATCTTTAAACAAATATACAACTTAAGAAATCAATGCATGTTACTATCTTTTATATAAAATTAAAATATACAAAAAGATTATATTCAAATAGTTGTGTTTATATAACATAAAAATCAATAAGTAGAAAATATATAACACATTCTCATTGTATAAAATCTTTCATAAAATTTACATTTTTTTTTAAATATCATCAATCATTTTTGAATAATTCAGTACGAGATATTTTCTATCAATACTATATGTCAGCCAAAGAAAAATATGTACATGTATTTTGTGTCATATTGGTTATTTTTAATGATAAGACATTTTTAAAATTGTTAAAATCTTTTTTATATATTACATTTCAAAGATAGGTTATTTGGCAATTATATTGGTATTTTTATATTAGCTTAAAAGATTTTTTTATTAGTTAATGCAAAATACATTTTTTAAATAATATATAAAAGCACATATTTCTAAATCAAGTTTTTTTTTTTTTGGTATATTGAGTCAGTTTAATTAAAAAAGGATAAACAATCTTAAAACACCCATTGAGTGGCGAAGGACCTTTTAACAGCTCTTTAAAAACTAATAGTGAAAGTGAAAGCATTCAACGCCATGCTTATCTATTATTAAATGATGAGGATTTCTTGTTTTATAGTCTACTAAAATCTGCTAGAGACCCACTGTCTGACCAATGTTGGATGGTCAGCCAAATTGATTATTAACCAGCTATTTAAAAATAATATTATGCTTGTTGAAAAATTAATAATTTTACTCAGCACAAATTCAAAGCCCGGCAAGTTGAATGTGCATTTGCCTAAAGACAAGTTGAGCAGTCAGGGCTATACTTACTAAGACCAAGCACTTGTTATTATTATTGGCAAATGTAAACATATATTTTATATTTTAGAACTATTTCATAATCACTAGGGAAGTTCTAATATTTATTTATGCTACTGAATAATATATTTAAAATATCAAATATAATGAAAGTTCCATATCATAAAAACTTTGAAATTATATACTAAAATAGACTTTAAATAATTCAATGTAGAGTCTGCCAAACTTCTATAGAGGTATAATAAAGGAAGCAGGAAATTTTATAAAGCTTCACATTTCCATTTAATAAGAGTTTGAGTATTTTTTCATCATCATTTACCATCTTTCTGATGAAATACCAACCAATATTGAATAATTTGCAGTGCTTAATAGCTGAAGAAATCAAACCTGTGCATGGAATTCAAACCTGGACCCTTAAATTCTTGAATATTGAATTTTAAGATAATGCCCTAATCAACTGAGCCATTCTGTCTTTGTAATTAAGTAAACACCAGAAACAGTGTTGTGATCAAAAATCTGGTTTATATATTGAATTGTATTGATATGATCAAATTTGTGATTCAGTTAATAAAATGTATTTGCATCAATATTTAAAATTAGTTGGGTATTTACTGAAGTTTATTTATAGTATATATCTCCCATATTGTTAACATAATAAAACAACAACATGAGATAAGTGAAAGGAAAACAGTAGTTAAATGAGAATATTTATTGGCTCTAACTTCAACTTTTCTTTTTGTAATAGTAGTTTTAGTTTTAGTTTTAGATAATTTTATAAAGTAGCCAACATGATATGATAAAGATTTGATTGTGAAGTCTTTATTTTGCATTTATTAAAGTCAAAAACAGTAACGTTGTCGTTTGGTTTTTAGATTGATGATTGGGCTATTTTTGCCAATTCAAAAAAAGGATCAAGAATGGAAGCTAATTCTCAGAAAATCCAAGTTTCTTGAGTTAACATTTTATTTAATTTGTAATACTTTGCTTACGTCTATCATGATTTAGTTAAAAGATAAACATAATAATAATATGGTTTGCTTTTGTAACATTCAATATCAGCAACTAATTAAACTTACCATAAAGAAAAAATTGTTTTATGAATCTTTACTACATCAATCAATTTTTTTCTAAAAATTTAATAATGACATTGCCATGTCCTACCCCCCACCCCACTATCCCTGAGTAAGAGTAGCAAAATTATGTCAGAGTTAATTATCCAATTTTTTAACATATGTTTATAATGATGAACAAATATATATTAGCTAAAATGTTATAGCAAGATATAAATACAAATAAATTAACACATCTATTGCATATGAGTCCTTTTATTGTTTTGAAGAATATAATTCCTTCCACTTAATATATAGATTAGCTAACTAAGCAAATCAAAACCACACATTTACCTTAGGATTGGTTTTCAGTCTATCATAATCCTATAAGCAATTTCAAACCATAATAAGATCGGAGTGATCTGTTATAAACCCTAATTGGCTTGATAACTTTCAGGAGCGAGATCCTGTGAAACTAAATGTCCTACACTGGATTCTGCTGCTGCTTTTAGCTGGCAAGAAAAAAATACTGATTGACCACACCCATGGAGATTGGAAATAAGCATGCCTACTATTTCTCTTTCAGT
The DNA here is from genome assembly GCA_028023455.1 of Epiperipatus broadwayi. Classification (NCBI taxonomy): domain Eukaryota; kingdom Metazoa; phylum Onychophora; class Udeonychophora; order Euonychophora; family Peripatidae; genus Epiperipatus; species Epiperipatus broadwayi. Next base: position 8,479,171 of record JAQFVV010012403.1, on the reverse strand, counting down.
CTTTTTATACCTTGAGTTCCTTTGTTTTCTGGAGTACTAATCTGGGTGGAGTTTTATCAATTTCAATCTTTCTAAGAATTCAATTAGTCGGCAGGATGCTGCCAATTGAATTTTTATAGTTATCTCATTTTACTAATTATTTTTTAAATATATATATATATCAGATATTAAATATCCAAGAGGTATTAAGATAAAATTTAGTTTATTTTGTCCGTACGGTAATTATTATTGATTAAAAATATATACGAATGGCTTTATTGCCTGAGAGTTCATAAGAAGTTTGAACACCGGAAGTGCCAGCTCCAGAATCCTAGGACCACATATTCCAGAATCTAACTCTCTAGCATTGCTCTAAACTGCATAGTATTATTATTGATTCATCTCATGTTTTTCATCACTTTGGTACTTCTAATTTGATAATATAATATTTTAATTAACATTTGAACAGTTATCTTTTTTCACATTTATTTTTAATTTCATTTATGTTTTTAAATAACTATCATAGAATTGTATTAAAAGTGTAAAATCATATCCCATATATGATATCAATAGCTTAAAATTCGAGTCTATCTAGGCGCTGAAAATATTTATACATTAGAGAATAAAAAAACAATCAATTATAAAGATTTCTGATATAAAGGATATATTGATTTTTTAAATTATTAATTCATCATTGAACAAAAATATATGATCAATGGTTTTTTTTTTAAAAAAAATCATTAAATTCGACAGTTATATATAGATTCAAATAAAAAATTCGAAAAAAGTATTTAAAACATATTTATTTATTTATTTTAAGACAATTGTAAACAAAAACTATTTATACTATGTCAGTTTAGTATATATCATCTGCTTTTTTTTTCTTTGGTCAGTGCTTAAGAACACCAAAAGCATTAACAGGATATATGACAACAGAAAATTACTTAATTTTTCAGCTCATGTATGATAAAACAAGAGCAGTTTCTATTCAAGTGGCATCTAGTGTAAGCTTAAAGTTATCAGTGAGTTCTGATGCTTAATTGCTATTACATCTCCAACCTTAGATCAAAATGCAATAAAGTTTGGGATTCAAAGTTGGAAGTAAAGTCAAGTTTATTGCTGAATATTTGGTGCACTGCTCCCAACTTTGAATCACAAAGCCTCATTGATAAAGGCAAAACCAGACATTATTCTGAGGGTGTGGATTTAAATGCAATAAATATCTTGTGATCATTGATTATTCAAGTTTGCATTAGATTTTACTAATATAGGAAGCTGTTTTGTTTTATCATTAGAATGTATAGTGTGTGAGGTTTAGTGAAGATAATAAGCAAAAAAAAATGTATTTTTATTCATTCTGAAGACACCAAATTATGTTTGTCTGAAGGTTTGTAATGATGGTATATTATAAGATGTGATATATTGGATTATTTCCATCATTTATGAGTGAATGTTGAACGTATAGAAAATTTTAAACTTTATTTAAATTTTCCAAATACAAACAACATGTTAGTAATAACACACAAATAGACAATACAGGTTAGTAATTACCCAACATTTTGAGTAGTATTATTCTCCATTCATCTTCAAGTGTTGCTGGCCTATATGCACAGTGACAATATTCGCTTAGAAGTTGAAAAAAAAAATTGAAGGACTCAGGAGGATTTGAACCAACCCTCATTTATAAATATATCAAATTTCTACTATATGTTATCTTTAACAGAATAGATCAGTTGGTAGAGCATTTACCTTAAATTCAATATACAAGAATCTAAAGGTGTGAGTTCAACTTTTAAGCAAATATTGTAACTGTGCATATAGGCCAGCAACACCCGAAGAAGAGTTGAGAATAATACTACTCGAAACATTGTGTAATTACTAACCTACATTGTCTATTTGTGTGTTATTACTAACAAGTTATTTGTATTTGGAAAGTTTAAATAAAGTTTAAAATTTTCTATACATTCAACATTCACTCATAAATGATGGAAGTAGTCCAACCTATCACATCTTACCAACTTATGTTAACTTTAATTAACAATTTTAGTCATATTATCGACCAGTTCATAAAAAATAGCTGAAAAGTTATGTAATAAATATACAATGTATAGCTTTTAATATATTTGGGGGTTTAGGTAACCAGACATATGGATCCCATAATGGTCAGCTAATGGATATCTATAAAGTCACTCAGCAAGTTCGGTGTGTATCACCTTGAGTGGCTGCTAAAAAGCTCTTTACCTTGCTGCAATATATTTAAAGGATGTTTTCTATATAACGAACTCATTAGATTTTAAAAAATAATACAATTATTCCAAATTTGTATCTTTAAATTGATATCGACGTTTACATTATTGTTACAATACGCCATTTGATTATTGGTAATGCAAATTACCCTCCTTTCTCTCCTAGAAAAATCTGTTTCTTCTTCTGAATATTTCAGAAAATCCCTAGCAGTGTGCACATTCACAGATATTACAATTCTTTATATATAATTAGAAATACTAATATGTGCTTTGCATATGTGGATGTTATGTCAATAATACTACGAAAGTGCAAAGTATTAACTGATTTTATATACATAAATAATAATTATCATAAGGCAGCAACTTCTAAATTTTTTTGAAATAATGTTAATCGCTAAAATGAACTCAACCTGTTTTATAAGTATCGTAATACAAATAAGTGACATTTTTATGTTTCAAGTAAAGTCAACACTCCATTAATCAGTCATTTGATTTGTAAAAATGCAAACTATACTACTATGTAAATCTGTTTCAATATTAACAAACGTTTTGAATATCATCAAATCAAATAAGTATTTTTTTACAATTTTGAACTAATAAAATGATGTTTTACTAACAATGTAAAACGAAGCATGCTGTGTTGATTCTAAATACACAGCTATTAATTTAATATCTCAGGGCAAAACTTTTTAAATCTTCTTAAATAATCGTATAAATCTTACTTGTGAAATAATATTTAATAAATCCAGTCTCTATTTAAATATAATACCAATTTGTTATTGTACACAAATTAATAATACCTAAAAAAATTTATAACATACGTTGTAATAATAAGTAGACAAAAGCTCATATAATGCAAATTGCATGTATATATGGATTTGTAATATTCTATACATATAGAAATTAAATCTATGTGTACAATGGTAGAATCGGAAGACTTAATTAAGTCATTGGTAAAATTGTATCCAAGTTGTAATCTCTTTAAATTCTTTTATTATATATTTTATTGATAGTTAAGCTGTTAAAAAAGTCCATATACCGAGTAATAATAACATAAATTTGAGTTAGGACAATAAATTTGTTGTTTTATTGAAGAAGTATCTCTTTGTGGAATATAAAAAGATATTGTCCTTTCGTGGGAATAAAGATGATAAGGATCATCTGTGTTAATAATAAAAAGAAGAAGAGGGGGAGGAGGAAGAAAAAGAAGAAGGAGGAGGAGGAATAAAAATAATAACTGTTGTGCAATGGAAGGAACACACCAAATACAGTTCTGAATGCAAATATAGAAATATTAAAAAGAAAACACAAAACCTGTATTAAAAATATCTAACACCAAGAGAATAATATTCCCAAGCAACTGAAGTGTTTTTCACATCATAGTAGTAAGTAAAAAATCTAATTTACAAAGAATAAAATTTGATAGCACAAAGAAAAACTAGACATCAGCACAAAAAAGCAATAATCTAAATGTAATACTACCAAAATGTATGCAAATTCTGCAAAAAAATTAAATCACCAACCAAGCAATATTGAAAATAATTCAACCTCATCACAAGCTGGGAAATTCAGAAGAGTAAATCAAACAGATATCAATGATTTAAATCTTGAAGATACTGACAACCTAGAACCCCCATAAGTCACTTGGACTCAAGAAGAATTGCAAATATTCAATACCAACTTCAATTTCATGATTCCCAAGAAACTCTTTAACACCTTTAAGAAATTCTTCTTGCCAAAATCAATTGTACTAGTGACTACAGACAAAAACTTTGTCCAATATAAATTCCCTAGATAATTATGATATGAAGCACTAACCACAAATGCAATAGGGGATACGATGTCAAGCATCGAAGAACAGCCCAACTCACAATATCTAGCTTTACAATTCTTCAACAAATATCAGTGAGCTAAGTTTCAAAATCAGATCAAAACCCTGGGAAGTTATGCCCTGATAACTGTCAACAAAAATTTACAAAACTATATCACCAGTATCATCAAAAATACATATTTCAGATAGAGCAGACTTTCAAAATTTAATACAACCATTTGGTAAAGCAATTTACTTAAAGCCAATATACCTAGATGATATGCCCACCCAGTATACAGCAATAGTTTCCATTTTAAAATTAAATTAAATGATGCCATAAACTCAGAAAATATTCCAACACAGATCATTGATCAAGAGGTAATATTTACCCTTCAAATAAGAGGACTAAGGCTATAATGTATTTCATGTGGAGAACGTGGTCATCTGGCAAAAAAATAACACCCAACAAAACAAAGAAAACCCCCCCACCCCCACCCCCCATCAAATAACAAAAATCTCAAAGCAAGCAATGAGACCATCTGATGATGAAGAAAACAGGAGCCAAAAGCCAGCAAACCATCACCAATTCCAGGACAATAAAGACAAAGAAATGTCTAGACCTAGCAATTAAGATGAAAGCAAATACAGCCCAAGAGACAGATCAAATCAATAAGAATGTCAGTGGTAGAAGCAGAAGCAAAGAGACAAAATCCCCCAACAACACAGATAAAACAGCCAGGCAATCTCCTACACCCTAAATACCAGAAATTAAAAACAACACATCAACCACTATAACACAAGTAACCACTCCAAATATGCCTCAAATAATGCAAACAATCCCAGAACCAAAAAGAAAACCAAGATGGCCACCAAAGAAAAGTAGACAAGCTAAGAAGGTTATAACAGAAGAATTAAATACCAAATCTTTAAACAAACCCACAACTTAAATGGCACAACTAATGAAGAACTAGAACTTTGACTATGAAGATGCACAAGACCAACCATTAACAGCAATACAAGCCATGATCACAACCACATCTGCTTTACACAATCTTAATGAAATTAAAACTAGGAGCAATTAATGAAAGGGGTTTGAAATCAACCTTAAAAATTAATAAGCTCAAACAAGGAATCAAAACTACACAGTTGCACATACTTCAATTGCTAAAAACAAAAATTTGTGCTGAATCTCAAAGAAATCCAGCCAAGCATTTAAGCAGAGAGGGTTCTGTGCATGCTCCAGGGATTCCTCATCCCCTTCTGCAGGCACTGGTATCCTCATCACCATGAACTGCTCTTTTATAGTCTTTCAAAATAATATTTATAGATTCAAACCTGCTAATAACAACTTTCCAACATAAAATCATAGCAAACAATATAATCTTCATTTACAAGATACCAAGATCAATACCATAATAACAAACTTCAACTTGATACTGGTTATACAGCAAATCCAACTATTTTAATAGGGGACTGTAACACAACATACCAAAATTTACAGAGTGATGGCTTCACAGAATATCTATATCCCTGAGGAGCGCAGAAGGCTTCCTACCAAACAATACAATATCTTTTCACAATGGCTGCCCCTCTTCACTCATTGATTTATGTTTCTACTCCCGACAATGCTGCACTATCTAATAACAATAAAACTCACCCCCTCAGCTTTCTCAAATCACTCAGTCCAGATAAGGACAATTAACTTCACACAAAATAAAACATCAACACTCCCATTAACAAGAACAATCAGAGTTTTACTCCCAGCAACCACCCCTGAATTCATATTCTCAGAAACATACATTATGCTAAATAAAATACAAAGAATGCATCTCAATCCCATACAACAATATCTAGCATATATAAACATACTTTCTTTCAATATCAGTCACATGACAATGAAACAACCACCACCCTTCAGACTATTAACACTCACAGATGAGATTCATAAATGTATAACTATGATTAAATCATCGCATCACACATAGCAATACATATATAAGCTTACACACATATATAACAATGTGTGTGATACATTAAAATTACTTAAAAGTGAAATACAGCAGAGTATATATTATACAACAACACACTTAGACCAGGGAGTATATAAGATGGGCACTCAGAAACACATTAAGCATCAAAGTGCTAATAGCAATATAAACAAATGAGGGAATATACGCAGGCCAAAATATGATTTTGCTCATTTCTGAATATTTTAAACAAAAACTTCAAACAAGGCAATCACACAGAAGGCCATCTGATCTAGTTAGTCCAACAGAAACAAAAATCCCATTCAGCCCATATTTTTTCTTAGCAAACTAGCTACTATACCAACCACATACCATCCAGGAATCCCCAGAATCCCATTATTTGTATTTGCACACCTTAGCCAATACACAGCGTGAAATCTATGCAACTTGGTGAATCATTTAGCACAGGAAATTCAGCCCATAGAAAGAGTTTATCCGATCACAATAATACCCTTCAACAAAAAGGCAAAACACACACACCCTAAGTGATCTCTGGACAATATCCATAGGACCACTACCAATCAAAATTTATAATGAAAATCTAAAAGAAAAAATAAAACCTTAACTAATGCCATTAATCTCAAAGGCTCAAATCACAACGAAAAATTAATCAACAATCCAGGCAGTATCATTCTTTAAGGCAATTCTAACTTGAGTAAGTCAAGGAAAAAATATGGTCCCATAGCAGTTCAACTCAATTTTGACACAGTATTTAACTCAATTGGCATCCCTATACTTTTGGAGATATTTGCAAACACTAGCATTCCCAAAACTCCATTGTACCTAATAGCAAATCTGCTTTTGAATCAAGAAATCTATATAACACTCAATGGAAAGAACTCACTATCATTTACTGCTACCCAGTCAATATTCCAGGGATCTCCCCTCATCTAACTACTGTTCATACTATACTTTAACTCCCTTCTCACAACAAGCATTCACTAGAATACAGATACCTGACACCATACAACAGGTAGCATGCATAGCATATATGGATGATGTTACGGCATTCCTATTATCAAAGAAGCAACTACCTTAATTGCAAAAGATACTACCATAATATACAAACCAATACAAACTAAAGTGTAACCCAACAAAAGCAAATGTCTGGTCACTTTTCACTGGAAAGCCCTGCTCACCCATATACCAATCAAAACCTACCCTATTTCTAGGATTTCCATTTTGATCTAGGGATCACTGCTATGAGATACCACATACAAAACAAACTAAGGAATAAGGCTCAACAGATTGTCAACTCCCTATCAAAAACATATATCTTCATACATTCAAAGGTACAGCTTATAAGCCAACTCATCATAACAAAAATAACTTACTACTTACCAATCATGTCATTTTCAAAAGCATTCAAGCTGAAAATCAAAATCATTCGCAATCAACTCCTATAATCCAAAAAAACAGTAGTGATATCAACAAGACAACTCAATCAACCACTAATAAAGAATGGTCTGAGATTACATAATATCAATACTTTTTACATATAAAAGCTAAGAAACCTCATAATTGTCATCACTAACCAATTCCCAAAGCTCAAATACCTAATACAAATCAACCCAACTGATATGCCACCTCCACTGGGATTATATATTTAATCAATTATATACCAATATCACATGATCACAATTTCTTATATTTGCTTATAACTGTTATTCAAACAGTCAAAACTCACTATATGTTTGTGAGGTTTGTTGACTTAAAACCAATCCTGCCTAATAGGATAGTGATGGCTATGGTTATTAAAAAACCAAAGACACCAAAATATATGGGTACTGAACTGAGTTCAGATCTATATGACTATATAAGCTAATGAGCTTGGTTTGAAAATATTAAGGTGTTTTCAATTTAAGACTCATTGTTTTATAGCTAAGTGGAGATAAAAGGTGGCTGTTAGAGGCTTGCATTAGCTCCTAAGATCTAGGTGCAGTGCTCTCAGATCCAAGGCTCCTCATCGACGAAGGCTACAAGCCAGAAACTAGTCTGGGGATATTAGATGAGTAGGCACTAGATGGGGATTTTCTGCATAAGCTTTCTGGCATTCATTGATTACTCTAGCTTGCTATGTGTGGCAATACATATAGTGAGTTTTGCCTGTTTGTTATATACCAATATAAGACAATGGTCAACATACCTGAACAGTACACACACAAATATACCTACTGGGATATTTACAATCTTACACACAAGGAACATAATGCTAACGATCCCCTCCAATGTTAGGAATAAGCAACATAAAACTACTCCATGATTATAAAAAATGGGCACTGGAACCTAAATTCTTTGACTTTATTTTAAAAATTAATCTTGTTGCCATGCCAACAACTTTTTTCTCCATCATAGAAGAATGTACAATATGATAGATCTTTTTTGCAAAGTATGTCATTGTGCAGAAGAGAGATTTAAACATCTGGTTTACCAATGTACAGCACTAGAACAGATAAGAAATGTGTACCACATACCTGCAGCCCAATACTATCATCCACCAAATCATTATCATATACCAAGGTAAGTCAATTTCAAATATCAAAGCAGTCACCTTCATCCTATATGCATTTTGGTGCACAAGGTGAACTTTTTTAATGGGCAATGACCTTAGATGACCTCCATCTACTTTTTGCAACAAATTAGCACAAATATAAAATAGAGATAGGATCTTAACAAATTTGCATCTATATGAGGCCACATGATCAATATTAAAGCAGCAAGATGTATTATAGCTACATTAACAAACCCAGATGTACTATGCGGCCACATGATCAATATTAAAGCAGCAAGATGTGTTATAGCTACTTTAACAAACACAGATGTATTTGCTCCATGTAAAATAAAATGACCAAATACCCAACTCTGGAGAGGATGAGCATTTGAACTCATTACACTAACTACATTTACATTATTCATAATAACTTTTTTCTTATTAAAACTCATTTATATGATTGATGCATAGTTTCTAACCTATGGCTATTCTTTAAACAAACAACTACATATGTTCAGATGTATTTGAATCAATGAACAATGTTTCACTTAGATCACTCCTATCTGTAATGCCCTTACAAAACTAAACCCTCCCATGATGTATGTACTCCCATGAATCATTTTTTTTATTGAAACTAAATAATTACAATGTTTCATTCAATCCAAATGTAAACTATATCAACAAATCTTGTATGTAATATAGGGTATATGAGAACAGACTTTCACATGACCCACCACTCTCCACTCTATCTAATAACACTGATACACTCAAGCACATATATGCTGAAAAGATAAATAATCACCAATATACGTATTTCATGCTAAACCAGCAATCATCAGTTGGTACAGATTATCATCTCCCACACATATATACTATAAGTGCTCATATATATATATTAATATAGACAATCTTCATACTTTAATGGAGGCTCCAATCTACTACACACTCCAACTCTTCAACCGTCCATCCAATTGAAAATCTGATGATGGAATGCTCGAAGGCCACCCTGAGGCCAAGATTCTTGTCACACCCATGTTGACCCAAAGTCAATCTGAACCCCACATGTACAGGACATAATCCATTAAATACATATGCAAGGATGGGCAGACATCTAAACAATGTAAAATTTTACTTTGAATCAATAAAGTTACATTTTAAAACAACAATAATAATGATAATGATGATGATGATGATGATAACAACAGCAATAAATAGTAATCATCATCATCTGTTATTTTATATTGGGCTATATTTAAAAGAAATTTTGAAAATGAAATGTTATAACGACTATTGTTATAAATATGTAGAAAATAGCCTTATTGATTATAATAGGGTATATGTTTTCATTAATGATTTTAATTGATTTTAACAAACAACGATACTAAAACATTATCACTCTGCAAAGCAATAAATTTAGAAAAATCGAATTAATGTTTGCATAGAAATTTTTGTATAGAAAACTGTCTACTCAATCAGTCTGTCTTTTACCAAAAAAAAAAACTATTATGAAGTATGCTTAGTGATATATAATATCATTGTCTTTCCTATGAAAAATAACTACTAATAGTTTCCAAATAGGGTCCATCAGGTGATTTTCATCATGCCAATAACAATAACATATGGTGAAAGAAAAGCCAAAATTCAATCTGTAATGTGGTGAAAGAAAAGCCAAAATTCAATCTGTAGGTATGGATATAATCACACTATACTATCTCCTGTTAATTACTCAGTCTTATAATAGTTGCTGTAGAATAGGGTAAAGAGATCTCTCTTGGATCATTACATATTCTGATTTTATAGTCTATTTACATCTTAAAGTCATTTTATTAATTTTCAATGTGGCTAATTTTTTTTTTTTTTTACCTATGCTAGAATGGTCATAATTTAGATTTACGTTTTGATCACTTTCCAATAGTCTTATTAACTAACAAATATTCTTTACCCAATTTTAACTATCATTAATTTACTAAATTTAGTCATCTGATTTATTTTTTCTTTAAATCACTTCAACACCTCATTTATTCATCTTAAATTTTTACATAAATCTTTTACAATGTCCAATTTAAGACTTTAGTTGTCTATTTATTGTCATTTCTTTTACTAACACCTTCAACCCAAGTTTGTTTCAATTTCTTAATTTTATCAATCACATGTTTGCTCTTTTTTTCACATTTATTTCACTTTAAAATAAAAATAATTGAATGACTTTATTGCTAGGGAATTTATAAAAAGTTCAAGCACTGGAAAAAACCAGAACTAGAATTGCTCCTGGAACCACATGACCTGTATTTTACTTTTAATATTTTTTTATTATTATTTATAGTGTACTTTGCCATAAATCCTGAAATCATTGTATTGTGATTGCTTTTACTTTAAGGATCCAAATCTCATATTCATAGATAGGAATTTAATATACAAATTAAAAAGCATATGAAACACTTGAATGAGAAGCTATAAAGATTCTAAAAATTATTATACGCTAAGCGCTTTCGAGGCCATTTGCCTCATATTCATAGCGGTAATGCGAGATGCAGAATGAGGAAATAGGGCAAGGAAACAAAGTGGTATGCAAAGCGTATGCAAATGAGCTAGATAGTCCAACGTTTGGAGATGTCAAAGCAGGTATCCCATCTATTGATAGCGTTATTATTGCCATTAAGAAAGTATGCTTCTTTGATTTTCTGCTTGATGTCATTTTTCTCAATGCTGACTATTTTGGGGTTGGAGGGTTCAAACACATGTCCTATCTTCTTGGAATGTTCTAAAAATGTTGCTGAGTTATTGTTAATGGCAATAATAATGCTATGTTGGACTATCTAGCTCATTTGCATATGCTTTGCATACTGCTTTGTTTCCTTGCCCTATTTGCTCATTCTGCATCTCGCATTACCGCTATGAATATGAGGCAAATGGCCTCGAAAGTGCTTAGCATATAATAATTTTTGGAATCTTTATAGCTTCTTGTTCAAGTGTTTCATATGCTTTTTAATTTGTATATTAAATTATCGAGGAAGAAGTTTAAAATCCTTAAATATTTTATAGATAGGAATTGGAAAATATTATTTAAAACATTTCACTTCAAGCACAAATCTATGATCATTTTCATCCATTATGTTTTTATATGCCTAAAGTATTGTAAATAAATGATTGAATGGTTAATCATCCAGGATATCATGTAATATAAGTGCTGGAAGTGACAGATTGAGTTTCAATCTTAGAACTTTTCAATTCTTGAATCTGCCACTTTATCAAGATGATGAATCCCATGAGATATTCATAACTATTAACTTCTTCTAATTCATTAGCATAAATCTTGCCCTGTATGTTTTTATACAGTGATAAAGGTCAGCTTCTGGGATATAAGGTTCTCAGATGGATTCCAATTTAGGCACTTCTTACACCTGAACTTCTTATGAACCCCCAAGTAATAAGGCCATTTGATTATAGTATTGTTCTAATATATCCTGTACACAAATAATTTGTTTATGTATAATAAATGGTATAATTTTCTTTAAAAGTTTAAAATTTTAAATATTTCTTTTATATGTTTGATAAATGCCTCTTAAATAAATAATGAGATAATCTACTGATATACCACCATTCATTCAAATCTAAAAAAAGTTAATACTTTGTTGTTAATCTTTAACATTCACCAACACTGAAATGTAATAAATCTTATTAAGTAGAAGTTTTTTTAATGCATTTTAGATTTGAAGTTGAACTCAACTGGAAAAGGAGTAAATTTTTAATTTTTTTGTATGTTGAGAAAAATTGTAAATTATTTATTTTGAAAATGGCATATAAAATTTTATTATAACCGTACATATTAAATGGATTTCAGAAGTGAGGATATTGATCTTTATTATTACAAAAGGAATGTTTATAAACTTGAGAAGTCATTTAAGTTATTTTTGCAGAGAGCCTATTTTATGTATAACTTTATTATATTTTTGTATATATATACACACACATGTACTAATCCTATTTTAATCCATTTACTCATTTATTAATGGTACTAAGATATTATAAACAAATAAATAAGTCGTTAGTCAATTGAGAGGTTATGTGATATTTAAACAAATAGTTAATTGCTCATGAGGTCATGTGACAGTTATTTAACATATCAAGCCATTCATTCTCTGCATAATTTAGACAAGGAGTATATGATAAATTTTAAAGCTAAAAATGCTGGATCGCAGAGAGTATATATCTGTTGCTCAAACTTTATGTGAATTTTTATATAAACTCTGGAGTAAAGCTTCATTTCATTGCTATCCCTCCCCCCCCCCACCACTCAATGAGCCCAACATTTATTATGAGAAAACTAGAAGAAAAATAACAATTTGCTCTTGTAAACTGGAAATGTAACTTGTAAATAGCTGATGACTGGAGAAACAAATCTTTAAACAGCATTGTTTTTCACGTCATCAACCTTTAAAAAAAACTTTTTACTGTACTATGCAACTCAATAGCGGTTAGTTCAATGATATTCATACTGTTATATTAAAAGTCCTTAAATCTTAGTTTCGGTTTGTTTGTTTTTTTTATTGAAACGTACTCATATAAATCTTGTTCTCTTAAATAAATATTGCCTTAGTATTATTTTAATTTTTTAATCTCCTAAAATTATAATTATTTTTAGTGTGGATGCGGTCAATTATTTTTACAATTTTTAAAATTTGGCACAAATTTTGGAGGCTTAAAATAAGCCTTAAAATATTGATAAAGGTTACTTACTAACTAAGTAATAATTAATCAAAAATGAGTAATTTTTACTTTTGTTATTTAGGTCAAAAAGATCTATTAGAATCAGGCTTTGTTTTGAGCTTAAACCCAGAACAGGAAATTTAAATTAAATGACTTCAACTCTCTTTATTTGCCCCAACTTATAAATTATTTAATTTTAAATGAAGTAACACCTTTGTTTATTAGTTATAAAAGTTATTTAGTGTATATGGTCTGTGCATCCAATTACCATGCCATTGACCTAGTGTTTCAAGTCCAAGCTTTTAGATCAAAAACATGCTTAGAGTTTTTTCTCAGCTAATCATTCAGTAGTGGTTGGTGAGTATCTATCTATTCTTAACTATATAGTAGTCTGTGTTGGGCAGATGACTGTGAATGTGCTAACTGATTTTAAAAAATGTAGTTTGGCTTTCATTTTTTGATGGAAGAAATGTCTCATTTTACAGGTGCTAAGCTTACAGTTATCTTTATTTAGTGCTTTTGGAAATCTTGGAAATAAATTAATAGCATACAACAGACATGTTCATTTACTATACAGAAGTTACATAACACAATATGCTTCATAATCTGTTAAAACAGTAGTAATTTTCTCCATACAATAGTGTCATCTAATGAAAGTCATAGTAATTAATTCATTCAATATCCCTAGACCAGTCTCTAGCTTGAGGCTTTCATCAATGAGGAACCAAGCTTGAATTGGAGATCGATGCAGTTAAAAACTCTGTGCATATTGGTTGGATGAGTAGGTACTATATAGGTATTTTGATGTAAACCTTTCTAGCATTTATTGATTACTATGACTTCCATTACATGGCACTACTATATGGAGATAGTTGCTATTGTTTTACTCAAAGTTAGAAACTGCAGAATTTTATTTATTTTAATAAGGGTATATATTTCTGCAGTATTTATTTAATATTTTATAGAAGTTTCATTCTCTTTTACTATTTGGTATTTGATTGCAGATGTTTGTGTGTGTATCTGCAATAAGTCAGAATTTGGTTTACTAATAAACTAAAGGTAAACCAATGATGGTCATAGCTATATTAACTCCTTTCATGAGAAGTGAAAATTAATATACTTTGGTTGTGATATTTATTTATAACTGTCTTCATTCTTGTTAAATTGCATTCATATTTAGCACTCCTGTTCTACTTTCTTACTGAGAATAATTAAATGCTAACTTACTGTACAACATTAATTATCTAGCTACATAGTCTGTAGGTTTTGAAATACTCAGTTATCTAAAAATAATTTCTAAGCTTTATCTAAATTTAAACTTTAGTCATATGCATAATAAGCAAATGCACTTAACACTACCCTACAAAACTTTTCTATGTAGTTCATAACTAATACAATCAGAGCTTCGATGCACATTTGTTGAAACCAGATTAATTGTTAAATACTCATTTACTGAACAATAATTATATGATTAGTTAGCGTATCTTCAGGATAATTGTCTAAAATAAATCCTAAGTTCACTTTAAAAAAATCATCAGTTACTTGAAAACAACTAAACATCACATGATCACCATTTCTTATGTTTACATAAGCTATTAAAAAGTAACAAACTCTCCATTCGGTAGTGCTACCCAGTGCATAGCTTTATAGCTTTCTAAAAAAGTAAAAGGTGGATGCTGGAGGGTTGCAGCTAGAAATTTATCTGGGGATATTGAATGAGCAGGCACTAGATAGGGATTTTATGCACAAATCTCCTTGTGCCATTAATTATTATAGCTTGCACTGGGTGGCACTACTCTATGAAGAGTTTGGGAAAATTTAGAGTGGGGGATGGAAACTAAAGTGGCTAACAGGTTTATCTGGGCGTAATTGCTGAGATATTCTTGACTTCGTTTAAGGAGAAGCCACAATACATCACATCACATCACATTACTGTTTTACTTGAAAACAAATTTCAAATTTATATCTATATTTAAATTCAAGGCATGGTGAATGGAACTATTATTTAATTGAGAACTTCTATATCTTGGTGACTAGTAATTCAATTTATTTTAAGAGTTATTATTCTCTTAAAGAAAAGTAAAAGTAAGATTACTCCATAATAACATTGGCAAGAATCAGCATAGAAAGAATATCTTTAATGATCTTACTTATATAACAAATGCTTGAGAATAATCTCCAAGCTATTGTGCAAAATACATATTAAAATTACAAATAAAATTAATTTTTGGTATTATGCAATATAAGCATGGAAAGTCAATTTGATAGTTTAAGTTTTCTGTATTATAAGTATTTTCTTAGAGATCTCAAAAATAAGATCAATTCATTGCCTAAATTATATATAGGCAATATGGCTGCCTCCATTAAGAAAGCGCATGGAGAGATGACTGTAACTAATGCTAGAATTACTGAATCACTAGTGAAGATGAGTGATTTCATTACTGATGCCAAATCTTTAATAAAAAAGAAGCAAAACAATGCACCAGCTTCCATAAAACTACATTAAATGACATCACAAATGATGACATTAGTATGAATGATGTGTCAGAAACTAATGTAGGCCTGAATACGCAAGGGAAAGACAAAATGTTAGAACATATTTCGATCAAATTTAATTTGATTATTGCTCATGAATTATTTAACTCTTTTAAACATTCTTTTCGCTGATTGATTGATTATATTAGCCATTACAGACACTACTTGCTCACTATATAGTTTTCCAAAGGAACTATTATATGAAGATTTAGTTCAAACAACTTGTGGGATAGCGTTTTGCAAATAGTGGACTATCCTAATCATCATTAACTCATCTTAGAAATTTTTGATACAGAACAATGAAATCAATTTAAAAGGCAAATAACAACACTGAGTAATCATGCATTAGTCATAGTAAATGAGCACAGACAAAGCATGATTATCAAAATTCTCAAAAATGCACATCTAAATTACAATGTAGGTGATTTTAAAAAGCTTATGGAGTCATTTGGTAAAATCATTAATCTGCAACCAGTATACCACAAAGATACTCTGATACCCATATTTGGAAACAGTTATGAATTCAGAGTTTTATCATTGTACAACAGTGTCGGTCCACTAAGCATACCCATTCAAGTTACAGATCAAGAGATTACACTGCTAATAATCATTCAAGGAATCAAGTCTCGGTGTCTTCAGTGCAACCTACACAATCATCTGGCAATCAATTGTGATAATGCACAGTGCAAACATTGTAACTCAGTAATCATACCATTACATAATTATACAAAGGAAGAAGTTCAAAACGATAATATCTACATGGAGTCTAATAATACACTATGTGATTTGGTAAACATTTTATATGTGGAAAAAATGAATGTAATATCCATTCAATAAATAATTTGGTAGCAAATATAATGAACAAAACATCATCAGAAGTAATGGAGATTTTAACATCAAGTATGCTGTAAATACTATGTAACACAATTTATACTCCAAGCAATAGAAATCATGGCTGATCAGGAAAAAAACATCCAAAAAATATCCCAAGCACATTACAAAGCAACAGTGAGGATGAAGGGTCATCATCGTTGCTAGAACAATTTAAAGCAGAAAAAAATCCAATCAAAGCAGAGCTTGCTGACATCTCAGAAGATGATGATACACACTTGGGAAAAGTAAATACATCTCACTTTATTAAACAAAATAATACAGATACTAACATTAGAGAGCACCGACCTTACTCACAAACAGAGCAAAACTCTCCATACAGTATTGCCACCTGTGCTAAACAGAGTAATCAATGGATGCCAGAAGGCTTGTGCATAAAATCCCTATCTAATGCCTACTCATCCAATATCCCCAGACTAGTTTCTGGCTAGTGGCCTTCATCAGTGAAGAGCTTTGGATCTGAGAGGGGATATTGGATGAGTAGGCATTAGATAGGGATTTTATGCACAAGCCTTCTGGCATCCATTGATTACTCTGTTTAGCACAGGTGGCAATACTGTATGGAGAGTTTTGCTCTGTTTATCAACAATTAATGTGCTAGTATAGGAAATGTGATCATGTGATGCTTAATGGTTAAACATAAATATAACACATCTACACGTAATGAAACTGGTTTATATACAATTTTAACAGGTATTGAATATCATAGCATACCATAGCATTAAAAGAGGAAAGCTGGGTAGAGTAAATAATAATGAAACTAAAACTAAGTGCACATAATATTATAGGTTTGTATGCAAATTACCGATTAATTAAATAGTTGGACATAGTTTCAATCACATATATTAGGATTAGTAGAAACAAAGATTTACAATGGATCACAAACTGATTTTTCTAATTATCTGAACAGACTGGATTTCTCGGAATTCTCTAGACTTACATCTGTACCCTCAGCAGGGGCAGGAGTAATATTCATGAAATCATGCCATTTGACTCATTCAAAATTTTATTTATAGATAAGTATGCAATAATGCTCACAATACAACATAAGACTATAAGTTCAAATGTACTATTTGTGTATATGCCCCCTAACCAGAATACTATTACCAGAATTATTCAAAACAAATTTATTATTTGCTATCTCCTCACAGCTACTCGTGCTGATGGGAGACTTTAACATGTCATATTCTAAATTTGTGAATAAATTGCATGTCATCAATAGTCCACTTATGAGTAGTGAAGGATTTCTGCCAAGTAATTCTGTTTTATTCAATAATAGCAGATAGTCATCATTTATGGGTCTAGTATTTTCACTATCACTTCACCACACAATAAAAATTCAGCTAGTTGCCTCTCTTCTCTCAGACCATGCAGAAATAATGGCCATTCTTGATTTAAATTATATATACCATGTAACACTACACAAAAAAACTATAAGAAACCTATTGCATACAAGAACAACAGAATTTTTATTCTCAGAAATTTACATTTTATTAGCTAAACTAGAACAGCTTAGAAATGGAACCAGTACAACAATGGATATCCTACACACAAATAATATCACATACTATAAATTATGTCACAAGAACCATTACACCACCAACAAAACTCTTAGCCCATCTTGATAAAAGAATAGTATTTAGTACCTCAATTACAGAAAATAATCACCTATTAATTAAACTAAAAAACCTTACAAATCCACATGTAATATGTTAAAAGAATATGTCACTACAAAAAAGAAAAAGCATTTCAACATACAATCACATATCTGGTTCAGACAATATATTTTATGGACACCAGGCTACCTACTTGCAGCAACTGTTCCCTTTAGAATTAGTGTCAAGAGATGTGATTGTTTCAGGTGATAATATGCTGACAACAGTCTACAAACACTTTAAGAAAATACTTCAAAATGAGCCAGCATTCAAACCATCTTTTAGTCACTTTGGAATGCTGGATGATCCAGAAATATTCAAACCTAAAGATTTTGTACAAAGTTTGGAGAAGATGCCAGATTCATGCCATCCAGGACTGACAGGTATACCAAAATTTGTTTTTACACACTTAAACCAGTCACTTCTACTTATCTTGCAGACATGGCTAACTTTTTACCTAAATGAATATATCATATTTGGGATAAATACCTCATAGCAATTGTTTCATTTTTGAAGAAACCAACTTTGCTCTATACAATGCAAAAGTTAAGAATATCTATGAGTCCATTGGATATTAAATTACTCAAAACAGTAATAAAAAACAAAATTGAAACACAGCCTATATCTTTGTTATTATAAGCCCAATTTGCTAAAAAAAAAAAAAAAAAAAAAAAAGGTCATCAACAGGATAAGCAGTTTTTTTATTCAAAACTGTCATTATTAGTATGCAAAATGCAAAAAATACAGCCCAATGGCAGTATAACTGTATATAAGGACTGCTTTTGATCAGTATCAGTTGATGTACTCATAAAAACAATAGAAAAACCAACAATACCAAAATCAATATTATATTTGCTTACAAACTTGCTAATAAATAAAGTGAATATACATAACACTAAATGGGAAAATGTCTTTTCCTTTTTTTTTTCATATGTCATAGCATCTGCCGGGACGCGAACCCACACCCGTCTGCAACCAACTACTTGCTTGCATGGCGGCTGCGATACGCAAGGGTCTCTGATTAGTGCACTGCTATTCACCATGTACATAAATCCACTAATTAATAACATTGAAAAACAGCTATCAGGGATTTATGTGCCCACACTTGGTCATAATATAGACTGCCTAGCCTACATTGATAAAATAACAGTTTTAATAACAACTAAATAACAAATACAAACATTAACTGATATATTACATGAATATACTTGCTTCTATAAATTAGTATTTAACCTTGATAAAACATGTGCAGGGTGTATATATACAGCAAAACACATCCAAATGTATTTCAAGATAAACCTACAGCCTATTTAGGAATACCCTTTCACTTAAGTTACATGGCTATGTGAAAGCAAATACAAAACAAACTAATTCAAACAACAGAATGAATGGTATCCTCTCTCTCAAAATCATATCTTTCTCTATACTTGAATGTATCATTTATAAACATGCTGACTATTACAAAAAATATTTATTATACATGGATTATAGTGATCACAAAATCCTTTATATCAAAGATTTATTCACTGTGCAGAAAACCTTTATGGGGAAGAAAAATAGTGGCCATATAACTCAGGTAAATGCAATAATATAGCAACCTAAATGGATTAGGACTAGATTCTATTAATGTATTTACAATATAAAAAATGATTAATCTTATATTATCCATGACAAGAATATACCCACATTTAGAAGTCATTTTTAAAATAACACCTACAGACAAACCTCCTTCATACACAAAATATCTGTATACAATCTTAGAACCTATTAAATCAATATCTAACCCTAACACAACCTTCCCACAAGACAAATGGTACTACTGGAATACATTTGTACTTCTACATACAAACACAAATTATAACTTAGACTTGCCAATGCTAGGCATTAATAATAAGCAGCTAATGTGTAGATTTAAATATTGAACCCTCAAGCCCAAATTTTTTGATTTTCTATTCAAAACAAACATGTGATCATTACCAACATATCATGAGATATAAGAGAAACCTTCTTAACATTAAGACTATATGTGGGTTGTGCCACAGATCAAAAGAGAACCAAAAACATGTATTCTTTGAGTGTAGTAGCCTACAATATATTCAATCTTATATTATTACTGAAACACACAAGCTTATTATATACCTATGTTTATTTATGTAATGTATAGGGTATATGAGCACAGACTTTCACACGACCCACCACTCTCCACACTATCTCATAACACTGATACACTTGAACACATATATGTTGAAAAGGTGTATAATCACCAATATAGGTATTTCATGCTAAACCAGCAATCATCAGTTGGTCCAGATTACCATCTCTACACATATATGCTATAAGTGCTCAGATATATATTAAGATAGCCAAACCTCATACTTTAATGGACAGGCTTCAATCTACTCCACACTCCAACTCTTCAACCGTCTATCCAATTGAAAATCTTAAGTTATCAGAAAAAAAATGCCACTCTAAGTTCAATTATAGTATTTTTCAAATGCCGGCTTCCTAGAAATAATAAGTACAACATTTATACTATACGCATTATGGTACACAAGGTATACTTACCTTTACAATAGTAATGCAAGAAATTTTAATATTTTTAAAAATAAATTAGTGTCAATAAAACAAAGAGATTAAAAAAATCACCCCATCAGATATTTTCGCAGCCATTTGGTCACTTGTCCAACAGTGATCTAACCTCTAGTGGGATGTATTTTCTGTTTCCTGTTTTATTGTAAATGTTTTTAATAATAATATAATTCACTGAATGCTATTGAAAATACTAATGATAGTATTTTTTGTATATATAGTTTTGTATATATATATTTTAAACTGAAATATATTTATATACTTTTCCTTAAAATTGAAATATTTGTATATATATTTCTTTGAATAAAGTTCCTTCTAAAACTAATGACCTTGCTTATAATATATGGGGGGAGGGGATTACATTTTTTCTCCATAGGACTGAACTATATTAATAATACTAAAATGTTTAGAAATATATATAGATGTTAATGCATAAACCAAGAATACAACTAAACATAAATGCCATTAAAAATATATATTTTACGATGTCAAGTGTAAGGTTACCTTTTCCCAGTAGATTTAAAGTTTAGACAATAAATAATTTATTACTAAGTCGAGTAATCGTTTAAAAATAAAGTATACATTTTAAGAAAACAAAAAGCATTGAATTAAAAGGTGCAAGAAAAAAAAACATAACATTTATACACGACGTTAAATAAATAATAATATAATACTTCTACAATAACAATAATGTAAGAGATATTATTACATATGTTTTTAAATGAAACATGAGAGTAATTTATTTACGGACTTTCTCCCTATTTTTTTTTTTTTTTTCCCAATATTACGATTCCAGGCCGGAAAAGTTATCACACAGATTCATCAATTAGAACCATTCAAGAAGTAAAACTGAATGTACTTTTTTACACAGTCAAATATCTAGTAAACATATCACGAGTTTTAAATGTTTATTTAGGTCATTTGGTATCTATCTTTTAGAAAAGGAAAAAAAATCTTTTAAAAAATAAATTTATTTTGATGAGAGAAACGTCTAGGATTCATCCAATATTTCTGAAAGATATAGAAAATATTTGGCAACATTTAGCTGGTTTAACTAAGTATTGAAAATAAATTTTAATTAATTAATGGCAATACTTCAATATTACTCACTTATTCGAGACTTAGAAACAAAATAATTTGTTAAGCTTATGTTAACTTGATTAGTAAATGGTTTTTTAAATATATAAGGTTTTTATTGTCGTTAACTCTTTATAATAATAAAAATTAAACGAAGCTATGAATCGATTCTAAGACCATTTTACTCCAGAATCTGATACATTACTACTGAACCTAATTCCGTCGGGAATATAATAAATAAAAGAAGCAAAAAATATACTTTGGTTACAGATTATTTTACAATTTTTACTTAAATGTCTACTAACAACACATTTACGTTTTTTGTGAGAAATTATCTTCCACCATCTAAACTTATATAGATTTTTTATTTTGAAAAAAAAAATGACTATCCTTAACTTTATTTAGTGGAAATGAAACAAATACGCATTTGTTTTATTTTTTGTTTTTGTTTTTTGCGAGAAATGATATTTCAACAAATAAACTTTTAACAATCTAAGCTGTGGACTGAACTTTCTTACCTCGAACTGCATACCGTTACAAATGGCTACTCTCTTTTGATAATCCTGAACGAAATACCGCCATTGTTTGCCATAAAATTAGCAGTAGACCCAACATTTTGACTAATAATTTTCTCCTCATCGGAATATTTATCTAATATTCGTTTACAAAATTAAAATGTATTTATTTCTTAAAAGATTTTAAATGTGTTTAATTCGGTCTCCATATATACATTTGTTTGTTCCAGCGATTTTCATCACCACTTGGTCAAATAAGTTTCTCCACTAATACTCACTTTATTTTATCATTTTTTTTGTCTATTTTTATATCCTTTAAATTTTATGCAGTTTAAGTACATTACTATTTTCATTTTTCATTCATAACTATACTATTTTATCAACATTATTCACCATCTTTTTTAACTTTACAATATATTTTTATTCTATTTTTTCATCTTCTGCCAACTGGGCTCATATAATAATTATTTCAACTATAGTCATCAATATTTTCTCGTTTTTTTTTTTAATATTTTAATTTTTGTAATTTTTATAGCATGTCTCATTATTTCTTTAATCTAATTTAATTTCTTTCTACTTTTTTCAGACTTTGCTTCATCATTCGCTTTTTTAATTACCGAGTTTCATAATTGAAAACCTTCAATCATTTTTTCTCTTTCTCTCATTAACAAAAAAGATTAAAAAAAGATTAAAAAAGATTGAAGGACAATCAATTATTATATAATCGAATTAAAAATAACGTAAATAGTCAATTTAATACAGCTTCAGTATTTTTTGACCATGAAAAAACTTGTAATTATAAGTTTACATTTAATAGTAATGAAATAAAAATATTAATGGAAGAAAGAAATCATAAAAAGAGGAAAATTAAAGAGGCAATATTAATTGATAAATATAAGAACGATGTTATTAATAGGCAAATTGCAAATACGGCCATACACAGCTTACGGAAATATAGTAACATTAAGTTAAAAATTTGAAATTCAGTTAAAGCTGGCGAGGATTATCCCGGATTATCACGTAATCGAAAGTGCTACAAAAGAATTTGGACTATAATATTGTATTCACCGTTAATTTTTTTTTCTTATATATATATATATTGTAGTTCAAACTACATTTGGCCTCATACTATACTAAAATATATAGATATACATATTATAGTAAATAATAATAAAACATATAATTAAATAAATAAAAATATATATGAAAAAGAAAAAGTACTTAATTAGTCCTGAATATTTATTATTTTGATAAGATTTGATTAAGAAAAAATCTTAAATAAAGGATTTATAAATATCACAGTAATTAACAACATAATTAAAACAGTAAACTAATTAAATAATGTAAAAAATAAATAAATACAGATAAAGCCAAAAATTTTGTGTGGAGTGGATGCTGGATTTAAAAAAATGCCTTTCAAAAATCAGTGATGAGAAAGGGCTATAAAAAGAGCTTAAAATCTTTTCTCTTGTTTTGTTAATTTTTTTTTTTTTTTGGTGTTGCCTTGCTTCATTGGCCTCATGCCTTAAATCTGAATTAAACGAACTTGCCAATGTGAAGTGTGAGAAACTGAGACACTTAAATGGAGTACTAATATATTTGCCAGACAATAACTATATTCTGCTAAGATAAATCATATGTCCTATATAGTTATCTTTATAATAGTAAACAAAGTTTCTGATAAGTATATGTCTGACCTGTTACTAGTTTATAATCTAAAAAAAAATGTTCTAAGCTAGAGTTAAATGTAAGCCTGTCTATTTTTGGAAGATATTATCATTATTCAAAATATACATCTGGAAAATGTTCATTTGCTAAAATCAGATAAGAAAAAAAAATGTGTGTGTAAACAAAAAACTAGAACATAATATTGAATCCCTGACTAATAGATATGTAAACTGCTTAAAAATAAATTCAATTCTAAGCATGGATTTATCCCTAGCATAGAAATTGAAAGTAAATCAGAAACCAATCAATAAATACTAACAGTGGAAGCTACACAAACATATTCAGCCCATTATAACTATAATGTCCCACTAGTTGTTTTAAATCAATTCACCAAGAAACCAACTGAATGAACAATTCCCATAAAAGTTAAATCTATAGGAAGACAAGTCATTATATACCTGAGCTTAAGGAAAGAATTTGAACAATATAAAAGTTTTATCACAGAATAATAAATAAATTTTATTAGTTTCCTTTTTTATTACTAGTAGTAGACATAAAATAAATAATTAAAATACACGAAGTCTTAGAAACTACTAAATAAAATAATAATAATAATAATAATAATAATAATAAAAAATAATAAAAAGTCAGATTTCACATGACTTATATATAGCTTGCACTTACAGATATGTAAAATTAAGAGCATGCTGATGAGCTCTAAACAAGTTTTTTTTATTTATTTATGATAAATGCTACTACAAGAGAAGGCATTCAAATTATTTTTATTTTGGATTGTCCCCATCCCCATACCGGTTTTGACCTATGGGTCTCTTCAGTGAGGAGTTGTGTAATATATTTTGTAATTAATATTTTTAGCTTACATATTTCATAAATGCATATCCATAAATATTTTTGCATTATATATTATAATTATATCAAAATTGGAAAGGAATAAAAATCCTTATGCTACTCTTCCACAAAATAATAATAAAAAATAATAATAATTCTTTACAATAGCTATATAATTAAATAATAATTTTATGCATAAAAAGCTTTTTTCAGCACTTGCTTTGGTGCCTTTTCAAATGTTACTAAGCTATTTAATGTTAATGAATCACCTGACATAAGTTGATATATATAATTGTATTAAAAATGCAAGTAATATTGTTTAACATATTGTTATGATATAATCAATTGTTTTGTAATTATTGAATTTATATATAAGGGTTTTGATTTGTTTTAATTATTTATATTATTATTGTTTGTTTTAATTCCATTATTGGACACTGGATGGCTTTATGTCAGATGATTCGTTAATGTAAAGTGTCTAACCGGTTTCTCTGGGCATAGTTGCTGAGAGATTCCTGACTCCGCTTAAGGAGAAGTCACAGTGCATTACATCACATTAAATAGATTATTAACATTTGAAAAGGACACCAAAGCAGTTGCTGAAAAAAGCATTTTTATGTATAAAATTATTATTTGATTATATAGCTGTTGTAAAGAATTATTATAAATTTTTTGATTATTATAATTAATATTTTTATATTTCATGACTTCACATTTAATTTTATTTAAAAAAAAAAAATAACGATATAGTATATATGCATAACAGTTATTTATGAAGTTAGGATGGGCAGATATTTTAAAGTGCAAAAGCAGAGTGTTAGAGCTAGATTCGTCTTATATAAAAAGCTACAAAGTGAGTGGGAAGGACAGACATACCAATTAAATATATATATATAAAGAAATTTTAGTATTAAACAACTTATGATTATGAGATCAAAAGAAAAAAAAATGCAGACCTCAAAACAAATAGAAAATATTGCTGACTCTAAACAAACTGGAAAAAAAGTTAGAAACATTTGAAAAAGAAAAGTTTGGTAATACAAATGTGTTAATGAAGATGTTTGAGGAACTTAAAATCAAAATAGTAAAGTTAGCTATAGATATAAAATCAAAACCCAAATAGGAAATTCATCTAAGGAAAAAAAAATTTAGCTGTAGAAATGAAAAATACAAAAGAAAATTAATACAAAATACATCTGCAGAAACAAAAAATCAAATAAAAAATTTAATGAAAGATATAAAAAATGGTCAAACCTAGATGATAGAGGAAATCAGAATTTAAAAATAAAAAGGCTGTGAAAGGAGATAGAAAAAGCTAAATTAGAAGCAATTCTAGTATCACAGAAGGTGGACAGTGGCTCTAATTTAGATGACAGAAATGATTAAAGATAAATGCCAGAGTGCAGTAATTAAAAATAGTTATGATACTGATGTTATAAATAAATATATCACAGATGCAAAAGTCTCAGATGGTGATGTGTATGATGGCTGATCTGTGACTGAAGGTGTATATGATGTAAATGAGAGCAAAAGTAAAAAAAGTGACTAATTTAGTAAATGGATTCTACTGTCTGAATGTTGTAGAAATAAATGATGTAGAAGGACATTTGAGGATAAGTAAAGATAGAAGTGCTTTGTATCATAAAGCATAGTATGAATAATACATCAATCAAAGTTTAGATAATTGAATAGTGTCATAAATGTAAAGCAAGCAATTATTCTTGACAGATCATACTAGGAATTGATTATATCCAAATATTAATAATGGGATAACAAAATAAAGAAGTAGAACCAGAAAATAGAGAACAGAAGATTCACTTCAGTGGAAATGATTCAGTGTGAACATGAAACAGAACATTTTTCAAATCAATCCAAATAAGTATGCTGGTACCATAGGAATATCTGGAGAGAGGTTAATATTTATATGGATAAGGATAGCCTACTAATGTGACAATCCTGGATCTGTTAAAAGACAAAGATTTTAGAACAATAAATTATAAAAATAAAATAATGACAAACACTGAGAATGACTAAAAAGGAAGCAAAAAACTGAATTTAATAAATTAATCAAAAGGAGAGTTTTAGCTATTGAGGTTTCATTTCTGTGCTTTCAGTATTGGTAATGGATGTAGGAATTTGTCTTTAGCTTGAGGATGTGATGTTCCTTGATATTCCAAGGAATGATTTCTATCTCAGCATTGCCACTGATCCATTTTATGCTTAAATTCATCGGTTTTTAAGTCTCAGAAATGATAAATTTCTTACGTTGTAAATGTATTAGCCTCTAAATCTCAAAATGAGAAAGATATAATTGTGGTTTCTATTTATGAAGAGTGAACTTAGTCCTGCATTATGAACCACTGGCCTCTAAGACTCAAAATTGAGTAAGGCATCAGTTTTGCACCGATTGATATTATTTTATATGTAAAGTTGTAGGTTCCTTATTATGCATAACTGAGGTTACTCTCTAGATGTTTATGCTATCTTGTATACTTATTGTTTGGTGATGGGATTTCTATAGCTGTATTGTGAGCTAGTGGTCAGATCCAATGACTGAACTCAAGTCAAATCTCAAAAGAAAGGATTGCTTGATTTATGTTTTTATTTAGATAAACAATTAATAATAATTTAATATCAATAATATCAATTTATAAATCCATAGGCAATAACTACAGTTGAATGTGACAAAAATGTAAAAAAAGAAAAGAAATATTGAGAAGTAAAATCAGTCAAAGGTAAAACTAGAGATGAGTGATACAATTCTATTTTAAACTAGAAATGAGTGATACAATTCTATTTTAATTGTCAACCATGAAGGGTGTAATGAAGTATGCATTATATTTGGCCTCAAATGTTGATATACATATGTATATACAAAAAAGTATAAATATACATATGTATAAAATAAAATTATATATTTAAAAAATCTTTTTTTAAATAATTCTTTTATGTAAGTAGTCAACTAAAAAGTTCAAAATAATAATGCAATCTACCCCTTGGTTAATTTATCATTCTTGGAAAATATCAGAATTCTTATGAATCTAGACAAAGCAATTGGAAATTGCAGGAATATTGTCATTTACATAAAAACATTTGAGGCTCAAATAAATCATAAAAATCAAAAGGGCTCTCAAATGCTCTCATTTAAATGACAATATTCCTGTAATTTCCAATTGTTTTATAACAAGTCTAGATTCTGAAAATCTGATATTTTCCAAGAATGGCAAATTAACCAAGAGGTAGATTATTTTGTTGATTACTTTGTTATTTTGTATTTTTTAGTCCCTATTTACATAAAAGCAATATTTAAAAAAAAACTTTTTTACATATTACTTTTTTCCTTTTTAGTTATATATTATTTTTAAAAATGGTTAAAACTAAAAAAAATCTGACAAAAATTATAATTTAATAATATCATGTTATCATCTATTATATAAAAATATTTAAGTATTAGCTTTTAATTAATTCTCTAACCTTTTTTTTACATTTTTTTTTTCACAAAATATTTATGAAATATTAATTATTTCAGAAGAATAATTCAAGTTTTAATAGAATTTTTTTACTTTTAATTAATTCTGAGTTAAATGAAAATATTAACAAAGTTTTACTCTACAAATGTAATTTTTCCATTGGCTCAGTTGTTAACGATTTTTCTTGGGAAACCTACATTCATGATATTGAGTTTTAAAGGAGAACAGTTTTTTTTTTCATTGTTAAAAATTCAAAAATGTGGACATTCCAACAGAAACACAGACAGAGCAAGCTAATATTAAAGGAATTAAAAAGAGAAACTTGAATAAAATCAATTGTTCTGTATATTAGTGGAATAAATTTGAATAAATTAAATAATAAACTTTTTTTAAACTAAATAATATTTTTTTAAGATAAAGTAAAAATTACACACGAAACCATCAATTTCTTAATTAAATAGATGAAAATAATCAAATCTTATCAAAATAATAAATATTCAGGACTAACTCAATATTTTTTTATATATATTTTTATTTATTTAATTAATAAGGTTACTGTGCGTACACATGGTGAACAGCGCCATCTAGCGGCTGAAACTTTGCGTCGTCTGCTTTTGGGCCCCTACTCTGGATATTTCTGTGGTTGACACGGAAATAGCGCCTCTGGCAGCCACATGGGGTGTAAGTTACAACTACCATTAATTAAATTGGTTGTTTCATGTGTAATTTTTCCTTTACCTTTAAAAAATATTATCTAGTTTTAAAAAAGTTTATTATTTAATTTACTCAAATTTATTTCACTAATGACTTAATCAAATCTTATCAAAATAACAAATATTCAGGATTTATGCAATGCCTTTTGATATATAAGTAAAAAATTAGGTAATAGATTAATAAACCCAGTAATTAACAATGTTATTAAAGCAGTAAATTAATTAAACCCTGTAAAAAATAAATACAAATAAGCCAAGAATTTATGTGTGAGGTGGACATTGTATTAAAGAACTGTCACTAAAAATCAGTGATAAAAAAAAGGTTATAAAAAGAGTTTAATTTGCTTATCTGATGTTTCTATGTTTGTCATTGACCTTTTCATTTAAGTTAAAATCAAACCAACATGTCAATGGGAAGTTCAGAAGCTGAAACACAGATTAAAAATTAAAGTATTACTAGCAAATAATATATTTAACAAATATGTAACAACTGTCTTATATAAATATTTTTGTGATGGTGGACTAAGTTATCAGTGGGTGTGTGGGTGTGTACTTCTGACATTGTCACAATATATCTAATAATTCTAAAGAGAATGCCCTAAGCTGGAATTAAATGTAACTCCACCACTTTTTAAATAATATTACTGTTATTCATGATATTCATCTACCAACTACTAATCTTCTAAAATTAGATGATAAAGAAATGTGTGTGTGTGTGTGCGTGTGAACTGAAAAACAGAGCATAAGATTGAATCACTAACAGAAATATAAACTCTTTAAAATTAATCCAACTCTAACCATGGAATCATTTCAAGCATTGAAACTGGAAGTGGAACAGAAACTGATCAGGAAATAGTAACAATGGAAGCTACATAAACTTATTCATCTTGTCATAACTGTGCTGATCCATTATCTGTTTAAAATCAGTTCACCAAGAAATTAACTGGATAAGCAATCATCATAAAAGCTAAATCTATGGGATAAGTTAAACCACTAAACATCACGTGATCACCATTTCTTATGTTTGCTCATAACTGTTATTAAAACAGGCAAAACTCTCCATACAATAGTGCCACTCAGAAACTAGTCTGGGAATATTGAATGAATAGGCACTGGATAGGAATTTTATGCCCAAGCCTTCTGGCATCCATTGATTACTTTGGCTTGCACTGAGTGACACTACTGTATGGAAATTAATTTGTAATATTCCCAAGGTTGACGAAAAGATCTGAATGACATAAACGTGTGATCACAGATATATTAAACTGATAATACTTTATAAGTCCCTTTTTTGTTAATAAGCCTAAAACAATTAATTAAAATTCACAAACTCTTAGAAATAACTAAATAAAATAATATTTTTGTAGTGTATTTTAAAATTAATATTTTTATCTTATATATTTCATAAATAGACATCCATAAATATTTTTATAGTGTACAGTGTAATTAATATTTTTATATTATATACTTTTTGACAACACAGCAATTAATATTTTCTTAGTATATTTTTGTAATCAGTATTTTTCATATATATTTTATAAGTACATATGAATTAATATGTTCTTATACTTTTTTCTTCTAAGTATTTCTATTTTTTTATTTTATTAATGTTCTTTTTTGATATTTTATTAATTAATTATTGTGATCATCATGTTGTGAATTGAACTTTAGTAATGTATATCTCTAAATATTTAGGATTAATCCAATTATTATATATTTAATAAATGTAATTTACTAATTCATTAAAAGTAATTTCTAATCATTTGTCCAGAAGTTCTTGAATCAGTCTATCTAATTGGGATACAGAGATAGATGCATTTTGTTTTTATTTTACTATTATTATTTGATTAAAAATAAGCAATAATTCATATTGCTCTATCAACTACAGTAACCCCCATGTGAATCATTGCCATGTTTACCAGAGCTAGTTGTGGGTTAATGAAAGAATTAAACATCGAAGAATCTAGGGAAGGATTTGGACACAATCTATATGTGCTTCTTGTTATAGAGATGCAGTATGGCAAATAATAATGAATAAATAATATCTATAGTAATAAGAAGTAGATCTTCTCTCTATTTGAAACTATTTAATGGGAATGATGTTCAGGAAATATGGCTTAGGTAGGACATTCAGTCTAAGTATATTCTGTAATTGTTTTTAATGGGAATGATGTTCAGGAAATATGGCTTAGGTAGGACATTCAGTCTAAGTATATTCTGTAATTGTTTTTAATGGGAATGATGTTCAGGAAATATGGCTTAGATAGGACATTCAGTCTAAGTATATTCTGTAATTGTTTCTAACATCCATTTAGCACATAAGTAATTTTTTACAAAACTAAAAGTATAGAGAGGTTAAAGAGATATAAAAGGATATTAAACCAGTTTTCATTTCAAAACATATATATTCACATCAACAACATTTCATTCTTTAGTCACAACCAGAGGTTACATATAAAATTTAAAATAATGCAGCATTTATTATATATATAAATTTCAAAACGACCGACCTTATGTAAAACCTATTATATTTTCCCAATGGCAAATAATTAAACGCAATAACTAAGAGCAAAATAAAAAGGTTTATTCTATACATCTTAGATGGCAAATAGGTGTGGCCAAAACATTAACTGTTGTTATCAATATTTTTTTACATCCAACAGAAAAATGGAATATTGTGGCTTGTCTTTATTATTCATAATTAAATATATATATGTATTATGTCATTAACCATAAAATGTTTTTTTTTCCTTTCAAAATTTTGAAACTCTTATATAAATCTTCTATTTAATTAGTATAAGCTAGTCCCCCCCCCCATTATTATTATCTTTAAATGTAAAGTATAAATTAAGTAACACACTCGTGAAGTGAATGAAAGACAAAAATTTAAAAAGTAATTAAAGTGAGAAATTTTATTCCTTATAAATGCCAAATATTTATATATAGGTATTGTATAAACATTTTTGGCGCAGTGCATTTTGGCAGTTATTTGAATCGATTGGATATAATACATGTTCTATTAATCTTTTTATTGCATACTTGAAAATTTTGGCAAAACACATTACACAGAAACTTTGAAAAGAAAAAAAACAGATTCTTAGCATTCTTTTACTCTTTGAAACTCATTTGTTTTGATGAAAATCAGTTTTATCTTTAAATGTTTTTGATATATAAATATGACAATATATTTGCTTCGATTTATTTTTTCAGATATTTATATTTTCTATAATTCAAACAACAACAAATTAATATATATATATTATTTACTTTTAATTAAGAACAAATAGCAAATTAATTTTTTTTATAATTAACTTTAATAAATTATTTATGCAGATGCAGTCAATCAATAATTTAAAATGAAGACATTTTTCCTGCAGAATTAAGCAATATATAAGTATATATTACTTTTTAAATAAATAAACAACTGGTCAATTAAAAATGAGTGGAAATTATATAAGATAATATTTATAAAGTTGTGAAGTGTATGCATTATTTATTTTGTATATTGTTATGTTATATAGTCAGTTCTTTAAATTTATATTGAATCTCTATATAGAATATTTTTATTCTATTTTACTGATATTTTGTTTTGTTATTGTTGTTATTTTACTTTCATTATAGGTCACTAGATGGCGTTCTATCTGCAATAATTGATTAATGTTAATATAGATACTTAATATTTGAAAAGGATGAAAAAATACTTTTTATGTATAATTATTACTAATATATATATAAATGTTGTTGAAGACTTTTTTTTATCACTAAACATCACACGATCACGAGTTCATAAGAAGTTTAACTGCCAGAATTGTGAGTACCAGAATCGAACCTGTGACTTCCCAAACCCAAATCAAATACTCTATCTACCAATTACACCAAATTATGCATAATAAACTTCATTAACATTCATATTTGATGGACATTACTAATCTTAGTATCATACTTTCAGTTCTTTAATTTCATCTCAGCATATTGTTAATGTTACTACCATTACTTTTATTTGTTTTCATTGTTGCTACATTGTAATACTAGCATCTATCAAGATTATTGCTAATGTTGTTATTTGTAATCATTATTGTTACATATAGTATGTATACTTAAGCTAAATATAGTTAGAGGGATTTCAACACAGACTTTCAAGTCCCTTTCAGTCATCCATTCCATCTTATATAACCAATACCCATGACCACATAATGTGAAAAATATAAATGATCTCCAATATACTTATATAGAGCTAAACAAGCACTCATCAGTTGGTCTGGATCATCATCTCTCTCTCACACACACACACATATATATATAATTGGTGTTCAGTTTATATTAAGATAGCAAATCTTCAAACTTTAATTGTCAGGCTTCAATCCTCTCCATCTTTAACTCTTGATTCTTCCATATCATTGAAAATCTGATGATGAAATGCTCAAAGTCCTTGTTGATGCCAATATTATTGTCATATCCATGCTGACCTTAGGTCACTCTAACCCCTCATATTTAGGACCTCAATAAGTCAATTTCATTTGAAGAGGGATGGAAATAATTTAGGTTGAATAGGTAATACATGAATATAAGTACAGTATATATATATATATATGTGTGTGTGTATGTATTTAAGCTAAATGTAATTAGAGGGGATTTAAATGCAGACTTTCAAGTTCCCTTCAGCCGCCCATTCTATCTTATATAGCAGATACACATAGCCACACATACATGCAAAAAAGAGAAATGATCTCCAATATATCTACTTTTTGCTGAACTAGCACTTACTCATCGGTTGATCCAGATTCTCATCTCCCACACATATATAATCAATGCTCAGTTTATATTAAGATAGCAAGATGCAATGGATGATTGAAGTAAACTTGAAAGTTTGTGTGCAAATTTTCCTCTAATTACATCTAGTTTATGTATATACACTATACTTATATTCAAATATTACATATTCAGTCTGATTTCTGCCCATCCTTCTTCTGTGTATTTAAATGGACATGTTAAGATCCAACATATAATGAGTCAGAGTGACCTAAGTTCAGCAAGAGTAGGACAGTAATATTGTCATCAACAAGGGCTTTGAGTCTCTTATCATCACATTTCAGTGATATGGTTGGCTGAAGTGGAGAGGATTGAAGCCAGTTCATTAAAACTTGAAGATTTGTTACATTAATATAAACTGAGCAGTTTTTATATATGTGTGTGGGAGGTGATGATCCAGACCAAGTGATGAAGGCTGATTCAGCACAAAGTATGTATATTGGGTACCATTTACCTTTCTCACATATATGTGGTCATGTGTATTGGTTATATAATATGGAATAGATGACTGGAATTTGAAAGTCTGTGTTCAAATCCCCTCCAATTATCATCAAAAATCATAAAAGGATTTGTAGATATTCCAACAGAAGATGGGTTCATCAGTCACTTTATTTTACTTCAATTCTGCCATAATGCCATAAGTTCAACAGTTACTATGTGTTTCATATTATGTTTTTCCACAAATTACATAGATCACTACCAGATGAAATTTCAACTGTTTAGAAGATGAGCACAATGGTAGGGTTCCTGAATCTATTCAAGAGACTCCAGCAGTTTTTAGTGTTGGATCTAGAAAAATAATTTGTTTGCAATTTCATAAAAATTCTATTTTTCAGTTATAGATTTTTGATTAAATAACCAAAATGGGGATATTAATTTGAGATGAGTCTTCAATGACAAAACCATATCTTGAAAATTATTGACAAGACTTCTGGTGGAGAAACATATGAAGAAAAAAAGCCCAGCACAAATAAGTAGACTTGAGTATACCAATACTATTTTCTCATGGTATTATTCAGTTTAGTATTTAGAAGTTTAATGTGGGGACTTTTCTCCAAATAGGAATACAGTTCTAACCATTAGACTATGTTAATGTTAATGAAACTATGGTTACAACAATTTACATGGATAATATTCAAAATATTTAAAAATAGTAACAAAACTAATAATAACAATGAAAATTAAACTAATAGTAATATATCACTTTCTGTTAAAATTAATTTTTTCAAATATCTTTTAAAACTAGAAGACAACAGTGATGTGACCAAATGCAAATGCTGCAGTAATACATTAAATAACAGCTAAGATATGCTCTCTATCATCATTTATGAGATTTACACAAGTTTGATATAAGTGTGCATAGTGAGGAAGACATGTGACATGTGATGGAAAATGTCATAAATCTTAACATACTATTCTGTATGTTTCTAATAATGCTCTCTCTCATCAGTTATGAGATTTACACAAGATTGGTATAATCAACTATGCATAGTAAGAAAGGCATGTGACTATAGAGATGGCAAATATCTTACATCTGAACATGCTATTAGTGTATGTTTTCAATATAATTCTGCGTAGATAAAAGTGATTTACTGAAGAAATACCATGGAAAGTGCGTGCTTTTACTTGATTCTTATTATAAATACATAAGATAGAACATCTTTGCAGAAGATTTGTAAATCAGCAAGGCATCAATAGGAAGAAATTTAATCTATGTAAATGGTTGTAAGAATATTGATATAACTTTTTTTTTCATATGTCAAATGCATTGACCGGGAAGTGAACCTAGGTCAGTTGCTTGGAAAGCAACTATGCTAACCACTAGGCCATTAATGCTTGACAATATTGATATAACTTTTCCATAATAAACAAAACCAATTAACATTATAAGATAAATATGTTCCTACATGGTTGCTAAGAATGTTGATATAATTTTTCCATAATAAACAGAATCAATTAATATTTTAAGACAAATATGTTCTTCCACTAATTTAATACTGTCCATATGTACAATTAATATCATAACATTGATACAATTTGATTGAAAATGAAACCAGATATCTCTACACAAATTAAAACATAATCTCATATGTTTTCTTGAAGGTTTATGATGATGGTGTTTTAGTAGTATTTATATGTTGAATTATTTTCATAATCTAATATGAGCATTCAATGTGTAGAAAATTTTAACTTTATTTAAACAATTATTGGAACTGTATTGTACCCACATATACCAAAAAATAGCAGACAAATCAAGGAAACTCTGGAATCAGTATAACATCAGAATAGCTTTCCAGAGCCATCCCACACTATGCCTAAACTTGAAATGCTGAAAAGAAAAACTGCATCTATGAAATACCATGTGAATGTGGAAGAATGTATATTGGTAAGACCAGTCATCCAATCGAAAAGTTCTTGCAAGAACACAAACTGGTGATTAGATGAGAGAAAACAGATGTGTCTACAATACAAAATAATGGACAGATAAGAAAAGGTACAAAGAAAAAATTTAAAGAAGCTTCTCATGTGACAATAGCAAACAATCCCTTAAGTCAATCTAGTGTGACTATACATAATGTATGGAATCCACTAATCAGCTTTGCTCTTAAAAAAGTGGAAAAATCAGGAGGAATCTCATAGATAAGTATATGAAGTTTCTAATGATTGTTGCCTTTGGCAGCATGGCTCAGTTGGTTAAGTGTTATCTTAAAATTCAATACTCAAGAATATCTAAGGGTCAAGGTTTGATTCCCATGCTATTACTGTCATGGGTCAAGCCAGCAACATCTGAAGAAAAGAGGAGAATAATATATCTTGAAATGTTGTGTGTATACTAACCTGTGTGCTATTACTAAGAGTTGCGTGTATTTGGAATATTTAAAAAAAAAAAGTTACATTTTTCTAAAGACATTCAATACTCATATTAGATGATGGAAATAGTCCAACATATATATACAAATAATTTCTTTTGTTTTATTTATATTAATGACAAAATTTATTTTGATCTTAACCAACTTCTGATAATAAATGAATCATGCATAACACACATTTCTAGATCTCCAGATATTTCATATGTGCATAAACAAAGTCATCAGCATATTTATGAAAGTTTAATATATATTTCAAAAATATCATATACTACAAACACTAATGGACCTAGTACTGTTATCTGTAGAATTTCTCCATTAATAAACAAAACCTTACTTATAACACTGATATTACCCATTTTTATCATTTTCTTCTAATCTTATAAATGTAAGTAATAATCCAATTTAATAAATAATCATGAATATAATTAGAAACTAGCCTAATAAAAACATCATGTCAAAATATTGTCAAATGCTTTTAAAGATCAAAATATATATTTTTTTTAAAAAAACCTGTGACCAAGTCAAGCCCTGCATAGCTTAGTTTTGTAAACTGAAAATTAAATTTGAGACTTCATCAATAACAGGCAATAAATTAGGTAGAAATCAATCAAATCATTTATTGTGCCATTATTATTATTATTATTATTACTATTATATGAATAGGGTTAGTATCATATTAGCATAAAAATGATTATTAAAATTATCAGCAATAAATTTAAAATTGTCAATAATATCAATCTATTCATTGTTAATCATCACATAATCATCATTCTCAGATCCAAGGCTCCTCACTGATGAAAACTACTAGCTAGAATCTAGTCTGGGGATATTAGATGAGTAAGCACTTGATGGGAATTTTATGCATAAACCTTCTTGCACCCATTGTTATTCTGTCTTGCACTGAGTGTCACTACTGTATGGAGAGTTTTGCCTCTAAGTCATCATTAATCAATAGATGTAACCAATTTTTATGTTTGTGTTTTTTCAATACAAAAATCATTAAAAAATTCTATGTTACTTTATGACCTTTATTATATAAATAGCTAAGATAGTTTATCCTGTTTGCACATCAACTTAATTTGTTTGTTCAAGTGAATAAACAAATATTCAAAATTATCCCTTTTGTAAAAATGATGCCTAAGATTCAACAGAAAAATTATCAGTAATCCAGAATGATCTAGAGAGCATTGCATAGCATCGGAGTTCTTTATCAAAGCTTCCCTAAATATAGAAATACAGTCATTATGAAAAATCTCAAAAGCTGATCCAATATCATCTGATTTAAAAATATTATGCCAAGTATGATTACTAGTAATTTTAATTTATTAAACAAGAACAGACAGAATTGCTAAGTAAAAATTTATTTATTTTTATTACATGTAATTGAGATATTTGTTCACAAATAATCGGTTATTAGACCTTTTATAATTGTACAATTGTAATCAAACAAAC
Organism: Epiperipatus broadwayi; assembly: GCA_028023455.1. Lineage (NCBI taxonomy): Eukaryota > Metazoa > Onychophora > Udeonychophora > Euonychophora > Peripatidae > Epiperipatus > Epiperipatus broadwayi. The sequence goes on along the minus strand of JAQFVV010012403.1, from coordinate 8,440,818 downwards.
CATTACTTTCTTATAAACACGTGAACAAGAAAAGAACAGCAACTATCAGTAATTCTAGTAGGTAAAGGCAAAATTTGTTGGAAACCGTGAAACTTAAAAAAATGTAAGCAATTAATAATTTCATGTTTATAATCTTATCCTATTTAATTAATACTTGGAAATCTTGATCCAACTTTTTAATAAAAAATCAATATTAGGTGATTGTGAGTGATACAAAACCATGATAAAAATATCTTTATTATTTATAGCAAAAGAGATTACTAAACTTTCAACGTTTTTATATCAAGCATGACAAAAGTAAAAAAAAATATAGATCTCTTATAGAAACCATATTTCCTCCCGAATTCCTTTTAATCTAGGGCACAATATACCATGTAACGTCCAATTTTATAATTTTGTTTGTCATTATATATTCATCTTTCTATCAAAGCAATTCATAAGTCAATAAAGTATCAGAGTTTGATCTAACACTGAATATTCATAACAAATATATTTAATCCAGTATTTATATCATGATGTATGGACTTTTTGAATTATCAAATCCTTCTCCATGAGTCATAAATATTGAAGGTCCTTTTTAATCTACTTAACATAGGCAAATTATTTCCTCTTCAACAATAATTTTTCCATCCATAGAGTAAACAAATTTATCTAAGTATCTAAAATTTTATGTAGATGTCTGCAATAGTTTTAGCTATGCATAATGTGAACTCACTAATGTATAAATTTTATTTTTTAGTAGAATAGATAGATATCAAATCAATTAAAGATTCATTTATTCAAAATAGAATAAGTTCAATTTCAAGATATTTTTAAATCCACATATCTCTAAATTATCCATCTGATTTGTCAATGTTATAATGATCAACAATTGCAGCCACAAGAAATTTTCCCATTTGTTATCTTCACATATAGTTTTAGCTTCTTTTCCCACATTAGTAAGCTTTTGTTTAAAATCAATATAATTTTAAATTATTATCTTTTTCAAAGTGGGTGGTAATAAATTCAGTTTATCTCTTAAATCTAAATTAAAAATTCATATTCATCTGCATCTAATTTCTGATCACTTGCTGTTACTCCTATTTATATATATTACACTGTCAAAGATATTTTTTTAATTGTCATATGTTTACAAACTTAGTAGTGATGGAAAAGCAAGTAATATGAAGTTGATTATCACATTAACAATGTATTGGCATTAAGCAGGTAAACTCTCATCATAAGAATTACATAAAGTAATATTTTTCTAAATTACCCATGAAAAGTGTAGAAAGCAGCAATAATAGGTCTATACCACAGCAGCCATTTTAAATCATTATTATTGTTATTAATATTTATAATCATTGCTATGATATTACTTTTACAATATTAACTTTTAACAAAATTGTTGTTGTTATTATTATAATTAATATTATAGTTTTTGGTAGTATTTTTATTTGTAATTGTTGTTGCTATTTATCTATTACTTACTTTTTTTTTTTTCATATGTTAAATGCGTTGATCAGGAAGCGAACTCGGGCTAGCTGCTTTGAAGGCGGCTATGCTAACCACTAAGTCATCAACACTTGACATCTTTTACTTACCTTTATCAAAGTTGTTATTATTTTTGTTATTATCTTTAATATTATTGTTATTATTATTTATAATCATTGCTGTTATGTATCTTTTACAATGCTATTTTTAATCAAGATTTATTATTGTTATTAATATTTATAATCATTACTATTACACACCTTTTATTAACCTTTACAAAGATTATTACTGTTGCTATTATTACCATTATTATTACTATTATTATTTATAATTATTGCTTTTATATCTCTTTTAAAATATTAACTTTGATAAAAGTTACATGTGACCTGAACAACATATTTTTTTTATCAAGATATAGTTTTCAAAAGCATTTGTATATATGATTTTTTATTACTAGTCTGTGCAGTTTAGTGTGGGAGTAAAATGCTGAAACTTTGAAAGCCAAAATTTTTCTGAATGAAGCACAACCTGCCAGTCTTCAGATATCACATGACCTCCTGCAATCATTCAATTATTTGTTTTATTATCTATTTTAAAATGTATTGTTGATTTTATACTAATATTTTCTAAAAACATTTACTAATATTTATGCATAATCTTTGCATTTTTATTTGTTAGGATAAAATCTGAAGATGCTGGGCTCATTCTATTAACTCAAAGACCTTGAACTAATCATGTTACAGAAAACTGGTTAACATAAAACCAAAGATAGTTGTGTAACTTGTGTTTGTCACATTGACATTTGCAACAATCTCACAACTCCAAAGGGTGTTGATCATCACATGAAGGCTAGAAGAATAGAATTTGCTAAAAATGGTTCAGACGTTTTATTCTCTGATGCATTATAAATGGAATCATTATTGTAATTGAACATATGTTCCACAAATAGAATTATATTATTTAAAGACTGAGTTGATAAAATTTTATGGTATGTTTTACCGAAGAGATTACAAAAAACTCAAAAAATGTTGGAAAGGAAATGATGTACTCAGATTTTATTTAGGCAATATAGAGTATCATTCTTTTGAAGAAACATTTACCAGGTATGGGTAATTTCAAAGAGCATCACTATCAAAAGACTTATAATGATATACAGATTAGCAGAGCGCTGGTAGACATTGTGACAATTTCTATTGACTTCAAAATGTTTCCAGAAACTGGAAGGTAGTAGAGTTGTTTTGTATCAGAAAATGTATTATTTTTTAATGATAAAAATATTTTTTGACTGATAGTTGCTATGTCTCATGTTGATGTAACTGTATGATTGATTCACATGTTATCTGTAAAGGCCATACTGATATTCTACTAGATATCTTTTTATAAAATACTATTAGGAATAACAATCATTAACTTCTCTATATATGTTATCCATAAATTTCCTGGCTTAATAGAAGAAGAATGAAATTTTATAATTGGTATTTTCTTGTCTGAGGATTAACCAAGCATTAGTTTTTCATAGGGTAATACATTGTTTATCACTACTAAACCCTTCCAAATAATTTTTTTAAAAGCTTCAGATACTGTATTTGTCAGCTCATTCTCTAAATTGCACATCCATTGAAAATATATCAAATAATATTAGATAATTCTTGAAAGCATCCTCATAAATATTTTGCATTCTGAGAAATTACAAAATTAATTAAATAGATGTTCATCCATACCCTAGGACATCATTAAAAAATTTATTCACCTCATGCTATATCAATTGTTGAGTACATTGCTTGTTTTAGTGATCACAAAAGGTATTTCTTACTATAACATATTTCTGTCTCTAGACTTTCAATAAATGCATTGCTTTATAAATTAAATCAGTTACATGTCAAATCAATATCATCTGGCATCATTACTTTTGGATAAAGCAATTTTTCTTTAGAAATTCAAGATGGTGCTTTACATTACAACACAATTCTTATAAGTTTATTGTATTGATATCAAATTCACATAACAAATAAATGTATGATGTAAATAAATCCCATAGCTATTCAGCACACCAGTTGATTTTGACTACAAATCGTGATTTCAATAAACATTAACAATGGGTAATTTTAAAATATAAATGTTTAGTGATTATCCTAATATAAAAGATAGATTTGATGGTTAATATAAAATAAACTTACATCCATATATAGATTCACTTGCTGTTAATATTAGCATTAGGTTGCTATTTTAGTTGGATTGTATCAACTATTATATTCTGAAGCATTCTTGAATGACCTTTACTAACTAGATGATGGTTGGTGAAATTCAATCAAATCATCAGCATAATGCTAAAATTAACAGTAGTCAAATACATACATCAACAAATTTGAAATATATGATCATATTTTTACTCATTAAAATAAAAATAAAAGATAAAATTAAAAAAAAAAATTCTAGCCAATTAAATTACATGTTACATCAAACATTTGAGTTACTGTATACCATTCAAAGTTAAAGGGTTAACCAATCATATTGCAAAACATGTTTCTATGCTTGAACATTCATCTTTAATTGCCAATGAGCATAAGCCAATCACATATGTTAGTACAACAATCCCATTTACTTATAAGTATCAAACTAAAATTATATTAGATTATAAAGTGTGAAATAAATCTGACACCGTCTTAAATATTAAATCATTCAACATTGTCATAATACTAAAGGCATAATTAAGTTAATTCCAATTTATTAACACCACAAAAAAATAAATCACACTAATTATAATCTATAAAAGTATACCCTAAATTAGAAATTATAATAAACAAACTTCTAAAAATACTTATAATCTTCTAGCTATTTAAATCACATATATTAGATGTTTGAAAGCATCGTTTGTATATACATACATATGTTTACGTAATAAATTATTGAAAACTGTACAGTTAATTCCAATATTTTATTTTATTATATATTATTTTGCCTGTTTTATGTACATGCATGCTATGATTATACAGTGGTTCCTGCATTCACAAGTAGTCTTTGTACTCATAATTTTAGATAACTATAATTCAAAATATATATAACAAATTATCTATTTATCTAGCACCGTATTTAATTTGTAACAATCACTAGGGAATTATTTCTACATATGCGCTATATATATTTATATCGCTTGAGGAAAACACTCACTTACTAAACTTTATGCTATAACTGAAGTACAGGCTTATTATATACCTGCATCAATATATGTAATATATATGGTATATGAGCACAGACTTTCACACAACCCACCACTCTCCACTCTATCTAGAATCTCCGTCTCAGGATAGCCTTTGAGTGTTCCATCATCATATTGTCAATTGGATGGACGGTTGAACAGTTGGAGTGTGGAGTGGATTGAAGCCTGTCCATTAAAGTATGAAGATTGGCTATTTTAAAGTATATCTGAGCACTTATTGCATATATGTGTAGAGATGATAATCTGGACCAACTGATGATTGCTTGTTTAGCATGAAATATGTATATTGGTGATTATTTATCTTTTTGACATATATGTGTTCAAGTGTATCAGTGTTATGAGATATAATGGAGAGTGGTGGGTTGGGTGCTCATATACCCTATAAACTTTATGTTGTGTTTAGTAAGTGAGAGTTTTTTTCAAATGATATGAATCTATACAGAACTTGTGTAGAGGTGATTCTCTAGTGAATGTTACAAATTCAAAATATATTGAGTGAAAAAATAAATCTAATTAAAAATATAAACATGTCAGAAGCTTGGGTAAACAGTAATAACATCAATTAAAGTTTAAATGAAGCTGTAAAAATCCTCTTCAAACTTTCACAGTCATACTTTTAGAGATCGGAAATAAATTTGAGGTTTTGAATGAATGTGTATAATGATACTACATGATTCAAGCATTGAAGTCATTGTTTAACTTCAGCTTTTATTATGCTAATATAAAAATACATATAAAATGTATCAAAGCAGTAGCATTTTTAACAATTTTAATCATCAGCACTGATGCATTCAGTCAAAAGAATCCAGAAAAACACTGGTATCATAATTTTTTAAAAATTGCGTTTGTCCCGCCATCTATTGAGATATTTAGCAAAATTTTTTTTTAAATTTGTAAATTAATGTTCTTAATTTATTGATACTCTAATTTTAAAAAATCAAAAGAAACCAGTAAAATCAAATACCAGCAGAATAAAAAGATTTTTAGCACTACCTTTTTCTCTTGATTACTTTCTTTTATTATGGGTAATCACAACTATTTGTGAGATTATTTTGAGAATGTATTTGAAATAAATTAAAATGTTATTCTTTTGTGACGTTCATTAAGATTCATAATTACTTTTAAACAATATTTGTGTAATAATTATTAAAAACCCAAAATATATATTAATACATGGTTATTTTATATGTACATATTTTATTTTTAGTGAGTTATTTATTTATATAGTGCTTTTTAATCTATAATAATAATTAGGAATCATTCCACTACACATGGCTGGATGAATTTAAACATTTAATGAATCTCCCTTCCAGACACAAGATAAAGTCTTTTGAAAAGATAGAATGAATCACTCTATCTTTTTAACCTAAACATATCCTTTTACTATGTTTTAATGAATGACACTTGTGAATTTTTTTTAATATGTGGTTATTAGATTAAATGTTAAATATATATAATAAGTTATTTATTTATATAGTGCTATGTTTTTAATCTGTAATAATAATTAGGGGTGACTCTGCTACACATGACTGGATGAAGTTAAACATTTAAACCAGCAGTTCTCAACCTGTGGGTGGTGACCCCTTTGGGATCGAACAGTCCTTTCACAGGGATCACCTAAGACCATTGGAAAACACATTTTTGATTCATAACAGTAGCAAAATTAAAGGTTGGGGGTCACCACACAACATAAGGAATTGCATTAAAGGGTCACAGCATTAGGAAGGTTGAGAGCCATTGATTTAATTAATAAACTTCCTTCTGAACACAAGATAAAGTTTTTTGAAAAATTATAAAACTTTTGCAAGCTTCATTATTAAAACATAGTAAAAGGAATTGAAAGTGATTTTTTAATATCTTCACACTTTCTTTTCCAAATGATTAAGATTTGTCTATACAGATATATTTAGATTAAAAAAATAGAGTGTTTCATTCCATCTTTTCAAAAGACTTTATCTTGTGTTTGGAAATGAAAATATTCATTAAATGTTTACATTTATCCAGTGCATGTGTACTACAAATAATTCAGATAATAGCAAATTCTTCATACATATAAGCATAAAAATTGGTGATCATGTGATGTTTTAAAAGTCAGAAAATCAGTAAAGCAATGTTACATTATTTTTTTTAAAAAACAGAAAATTGAAAACCATATTCTGAAAACCTGTCCTATGCATACATTTTTTTTGAGAATATAAGTATGTCATGAAGATAAATTTAAGAATGCTCAATAAATGTGATGCAAAAAATGAACTGTTTTGATTGGAATTTTTCATGTTTGATAAATGTAAAAGATTTTATAGACACTACTCACATCTCAATTTTTATTAGTGGAACTGAACAAAACTTTAATATTACTAAATAAATGTTATCTCTTAACCAATTTGAGACAATGCCAACAGGAAATACCACTTTGATAAATTAAAAGAGATAATGTTAAAATTCAACATTGACAGAATAGTTCTGTTGATTCGATATTCGAGAATCTAAAGGTGCGAGTTTGACTCCTATGCTACTATTGTCATTTGTCAGGCCAGAAATACCTAAAGAAAGAGTAGAGAATAATACTACTCAAAATGATGTGTCATTACTAACCTATATTGTCACTTTGTATGTTGTTACTAATAGGTTGTTGGTATTTGAAAAGTTTAAGTAAAGTTTAAAAATTTTCTATGTATTCAACATTTACTGATACACGTTGGAAATATCCCAATATGTTATCACATTGATTACTATAATTTGTCCCAAATTTCTACTTAAGGAGCTAAGTCTATAATTAGAAAGAACAAGGGCATTTAAACAATGATACGAGTGGAAGTGAATTCATAGAAAAAAAATTTTTTTCTATTGCATAATTTATCAACAAAATTTATGTTCTAAGATTATTAATATAAAAAATGTAATTACTATTGTGGTTAAATGCATAAATGAAATTAATCTAAATTCGCAATCGACTACTAATAATTCTTAAAATTTTGAGTACTTGAAGTCATTTATGATGATTTAGCATATTATTGTGAAGTTCAATAGGTTTTAAAAGGAGTTATGTAGACATGGTAAAGCTCTTCATAAAATTAAAGAAAAATTTATATCAGAACTAAATAATAAAGAATGATTGTGTGATTTGTCATTTCTCATTGATACAATTACCCATTTAAATTACCTCAATATAAAATTATAAAAAATGTTAATTAGTAATCAAATTATTTGGCCTTTCAAAAAAATCAAACTTTTTCAAAATCAGTTAAATTAAAATCATCAATTTTTCAACATTTGCCACTGCTTTAATAATATTTATCCAAGACAAACATACTTTGATATTTTAGTAAAAGACATAATGAAGTTCAAGAAAGGTTATCTGAATTCAAAGGCAGAAAATATTATTTTGAAAATCCCATCATGATGTCCAACATAAATAAATTCTTGAAAAATATCAGATTAAGAATATAGATCTTCAAGGGAAAACAAATTCAAACATGAAATTTATGGAATTATCCAATATTGAATTTTTTAAAAATGTTGGATTCTAAAGAATTTTTACACTTGATTGACAGTGTAAAGAAAATATCGTTACTCAAGAGTGACTTTTTTTTTTAAAAAAAATGACATTCATAAAATTAAAGCAATGATTCTGATATAATCAGTAAAAGTTTGGAGCACACCTTGCACCATGTTACTACAAAAATGGATCTTTGATGTAAATTCTTTATCAAAAAATAAGTAGTGGCAAATATATTAAATTTTTTATTAAATATTTTTGTTGTTTTTATTACAGATAATGATTTATATTTTATGAATTTATTTTTATGTTATAATATGTAATAGTAAAAATAAATTAATAATATTATTTTATTTAAATTCACAAAAAATGTGTGTGATTCTCATTTAAAAATGGAAAGTTAAAACTGGCCCATCAATTGAAAAGGTTGCTCACCCTTAGTATATATTATCCATATAAATAAATCTATTTATTTGAAATGATATAAACACTTTTTTGTCAAATTCTATGTTATCTCAGAATGGCACTTTTAGTTAAATATTCCAGGGACAATTTATTTTGGACTGCAGATGAATTGTTTGTTTACCAGTAATTCTATTGTAATCTTGTAGAAAGTACTTAAACATGAAACAGAAGTTTTATATATTTCAATTTTTGGTTTTATTAATAGTTGACAGAAGTTATCATAAAATATAAAGCTTTATATTTCAAATATTAAATTGCAAAACTTAATTTACACAAAATGGTGGAGCATGTTTAAATTTTATTTGTCATGCAATTTTTTTTTGTTTTCAGATTGTCTTCAATAATTTTTAAAAAAATGATAAATATATAGGATTTAAACTTATATGTGAAAGAAGGAAAAAAATATATAATTTTCAGTAATTTAAAAAGTAGTTTCTTTTTTTCTCTTAAATGAACTTGTGATTTTTATAATTTTTTTTCTTGTTTAGTTGTGTTAAAATTTAATTTTAATATTAAATTTATTTAAAATAATTGTATTTGGAAAAAATATTAGTCAAACTAAAAGTAAGGCAATATATACAAAAATTAGCAGCTAATAAAAAGTTTTAAATCTTAATTTACCATCTGCAATATTTTTTAAAGTTCTAAACATTATATATTGATGAAAATAATTATCAATCTTTTCATGGCATGCATTTTGCATTTCACTCTCATAATGTATCTAGAAATGATTGACAAAGCCCAAAACATAAATCATGCTAAGTTTGGTCAATTTCTTATCAGTAAAAATTTAGAAAATATTGTAGATGATACTCAAAGATTTAATATGAACTTACAATAAACACAAGTTTATGACATTGAGAATTTTTTTATAGATAGATAGATCCAGATACATACATATATATATATAACAAAATAATTCACAACATGATAGCACTTACAGTGGTTCTATTTAATGTTATATATATATGAATATATCACAATGGATATCGCTAGTTTTTGAGTCATGCTGTTTGAAGTTCAGACTTTATATTTTTATTCACAGAGGGCATTGCTGAAAAAACAATATATATATATATAGTGAGAGAGAGAGAGAAAGAGTGATGGCATATGATAAAGTAAATAAAAATAGACTATGGGTAAGTTTAGCAAATTTGGAAATGGATGAAATTTTAGTGGATATTATTAAGAAATTATATGAAAATAGTTATCAATTAGAGAATATTGAATCAGTTAAAGTTAAAAATGGAGTGGGACTAAAACAAGGATGCCCTATGCCACCTTTTTTTTTTTAGTAAAGTGGATCATAGCAATAGAAAAATTAAGAAGAAGGATAGAGATACCGTTAATAGATGGCAAGAGAGTATATACTTTATCGGGTCTTTTTTTGCAGATGATATCTTTTTGTGTGTAGAAAGAAGAGAAGATATGGAAATTATGCTGAGGATATATGCAAGGGTGGGTAAAGAGATGGGGATGAAATTTAATGAAGAAAAATCAAATATAATGATGGGTAATACTGGCGAAAGAGAAGATGAAGAATTTTAATTGGGGGATATAAAGTTAAGTGTGGTGAATAGATATAGTTTTTTGGGAATCATTTTAAGTAATCAGAAATATTTCTTGGATGAATGAGAGAAAAAATTGATAAATGAAGCAAAGAAGAGAAAGAGATTGATTAAGAAATTAACAGTGTTTTCATATAATAAATATGATGTAGCTAGAATTGTATGGAAGGGAGTTGTAGTAGCAGAGTTAACAGATGGCAATAATGTATTATGTGTTAATAAAGGGGTATTAGATTACTTAGAAAAAGTAAAAAGGGAAGTAGGAAGACATGCATTAGATGCATATGTCTGGACAGCAAAGGAGGCCATTCAAGAAGAAATGAGATGGTCATGTTTTATATAAGAGATGCAAAAAACAAAATGAAAATGTTCTGTAGATTGTAGTTTATGGATAACAAAAGAATAGCCAAAATAGTATTTAATTGGGTTATAAGTAAAGGGCAGGCAACAAGATGAGTGAGAAAGATAATGCGGTATGCAGAAGATTTGGATAAAGACTTTTTATCAGTATACTTGTACAAAATGTGGGATAATTGTGTTAGGAGGATTGTTGAGTGTTATAGTGGTAAGAAATGGGATAGAAGAATAGATGCATTAATAAAGAATAGGGAGTTGGAGAAATGGAGAACTAGTATGAAGAGTAAAAAAAGTTTAAATATATATAGAAGTAAATGGAACATTGGTTGTGAGTTAATTTATGATAATAGCAAGGAAAGTAGTTTATTGTTTAAGGCTCAAATGGGATTTTTAGCAACAAGGGACTATACACATAAATGGAAAAATATGAATGATTTAGTCTGCAAGTTGTGTAAAAAAGGCATAGAAAATATTAAACATCTGTTAATTCAATGTAAATGCTTGAAAGGCGAAAGGGTACAAGTAATGAAGTTATGGAAGAGTAAATATGAATGAAGTATTTATACAGAAAGTGGGTTATGGGTTTTTATGCTGGGTTTGGGAACAGATAAGGGCGATTTAGATATGAAGGCCATGGAGTTGACAAAGATTAGATTGTGGAAATGGGTTGGAGCAGTTTATGGGAAAACATAGGGAGGAATGGAAAGAGAAGGTAAAGTGGCTAACAGGTTTCTCTGGGCATAGTTGCTGAGAGATTCCTGACTCCGTATAAGGAGAAGTCACAGTGCATCACATCACATCACATGGAGATTTGAACATTATATATATATGATAGAAATTTATTTAACAAAAATTCTTTGTGTATTTTTAAATAATTTTCCAGTCACAATATAAAGAAGTAAAGTATCAACTAAGAGGAGATATTGCAAACTAAATTTGCATTATCCACTAAATGTATTTGTCTAAAATAGATACAACTTTATCTTACTATGATATATACGTTATTTTAACACACACACATATATGAATATTAAAACGACATTTTATATTATAACTACCATCTGAGAATTTTGATATTCATAATTATGGCTTGAAATCAAATTTCATTGATATGACAAAGGGGGGTCCACTGTAGTGATTACATGTGAATAGTTATTTTGTTATGTATATATTAAGATATATTTAAAAAGCTCCACTCCTCCTCATATTTGTGAAACATTTGAATAAAAACATATGAAAAAACAAATGGCCCACAAGATATGCATTTCATGCTAAATCAGTACAAAATATGTCTCTTGGAGATCATTTATCTTTTTTTTTTTTTCCTTCATATGATCATTTATCTTTTTTTAGATCATTTTCACGTTTTAAGAATGTGTGGTGGAGTGATTTTAAATCTATCTTAAAAAGATATAACACATGGAAAAAGAGAGATAATGTTGAGTTATTCCATGTATTTATATATAATTTTTAAAAAACACATTAATTTTCAACTAAATTTTATATTTCAGCTACAGATAATATGTAGTTTAATAAATGATTATTAATGATCGTCAATGTATTTATCTGAAATAGTTGATATCAAAATTGTGGGTGCAGAAAATTTGACACTTTTAAATAAAATTGTAAGGTACTTTATTAACAAATTCATTTAACATATCTTATTAATTTAATTCACTTAATATTTATTATTAACACCTGTAATGTTTAAATGCCGGTATATTATTTCCTTCATTTTTTCCTCTTTTTTTTTCATCTTACTGTCTTCAGTTATTTAAGTTAATACAGGACCTGCTTTAACTATGACAATGGGATTATGTGTTTGCACATCTACATTTCTCTCTTTAAATTTCATTTGCAATACTTTTAGCCCCTTCATTTATTTTCTTGCTTTTTATTCATTGACTTTTTCTCTTACTTTTTTCTTCTTTTGAAGTTAAAATGTTCATATACATTTACAAGGACTCTTATCCACAGGAAAAAGAATAGACTACTTTTAAAACTTCAATAAAATACATACCTATTTATATTTTCACCACCACTTGTCACAATCATCTACAGAACATAAAGTCAGATGACCAGGACTCACTATACATGCATTTTATAATAATCTTCACTTTTTGCATGACATAGAAGTGCCAAATACTCAATTCCCTATGCCCATGTTGATAGTCCAATATCTTTTTACCTTACCATTCTTATGCAAAATGGGCCAATTTCTATCCACTTATTAATAGATTGGGTAAGGAAGAATCATCATTACCCTGAAAATATATATTTTCTAGATTTTTTTTGTTTTTATGAATGAACCCTCTTCTCAATTCCATCGATAAAGCAACCACTCCCAGCCAAGAAAGTCAGGCATCCTCTCTGTTACTGTATTTTGAATAACCTTCATTGCTCAAGTGAACTAGAGGTATCAAATATTTGAATTCCAATGCAGATAAGTCTTTATTATATATTGTAAAAATTATGTAAAATATAATGAATTATGCAATATTCAATTATAATATTGAATAATTTAAATATTAAACTTTTTTTTAAATGTCCATTATTTGAATCATATGAAATCTTAAATTGAATGAAAAATGGAATTTATGCAAGTGCTATAAAATAGAGCTAGCTTATCAGGTAAATACAATAAAAGCAATAACCATGGTATTAGATATAAAATAATGTGAAGTATCATTCCTGGATAAAACACAGCTCAAATAAAGAAGTCAGATAAAGCATGGCAAGCAGAAGAAAGACTTAAGGAGTGTCAAAGATGCTTTAAAGATTAGAAAAGAAATTTAAAATATCTGGAAAAATTAATAATAAAATACCATAAAATGCATATAATAAATTAGCCAAAACATTTCTAATATTGGCTAAAGAAAAGAATTATTATATGTATATATTTTTATTAAATATAGCCAAGTGCACTTTTGACTTGGAAAACCAGATTCATAGCTCTTGTGGGATGGCTATTTAAATATTCCACTTGCTTGAGAGTTGGATACCATTTTATTTTTTGTTAATGATGTGGTTGTTGTTAACATAACCCACACCTATTTTCCTTTTATTTCTCTGTCATCTTATTGACATTCTTTTGGTTGAAGGTGTAGCCGAATTTTTATTCATGCTCCCAAAAAACTGACTTATATTCAAAGAATTTTCAGGTAGATGTCAAATAAGTCAAAACAGCCACATATGCAGATATCACAAAAGTATTTCTCTTTATCCTACTTTAAGCCATCTACTCTTAATGGATCAATTATCATCTAGTAATTAAATATAAAAAATAATGTTAATATGCAAATTATTATGCCAAAAGTTATATTTTGCTTTACAAAAATATTTTAAAATTAATTAGGAAGTACCTATTAACAATGTCATTGTTTCAATTGTTAATGTAAATATTCCGATAACTTCTAGTAATATAAATATAAGAAAAAGTACTAAGAAATTCATAAAATTGTAAGCCCTTAGTTTTGTAATGCAATTATAGTAAATAATTCTCTTATCACGCATGAAGCTGTCAATTTACATTGTAAAAAAATTAAGTAAATCTTTCAATATTTTTAATAAGTATATATTTGGTGACTAAAGATTTATTTTAAATACACCCTTTTTGTGCACATATATATTTATTGTTATAGACAAATGACACAAAAACTTTGTCAAACAATGTAAATTATTGTACACAGAAAAAATGTGATAACTAGAGTAGAAAATATTGAAACTAAACAGTTAATATTCCAGTGCATGTTCAGTGGAACTATAGTGTTATTCTGATTGACAATGTTATTATTCTAAGCAATGAACCAAGCCTCTTTCAACTCCCTCTTTCAACTTCCTCTTTCTATCATTCAATTCATTGTTAGAGACATAGAATTAAAAAATCATAGTACTTCTATTTGCATTTATCTCTAAACCTTTTGTATTCTAAAATAAAATTATCATGTATTTTATATGCAGGTTTATTAACTTGCCATGTCTGTGCATGTTTCAGTCTGTATGTCCAAATTTTTCAAATGCTCCAACTGAGATTTTTTTTAGTTTTAACAAAATAACATTTAATTTTTTTTTTTTTTAATAATGTGTTTATATAAACAATACTAGCAGAAAAACAAAAAAAGTAATCAGATTTTAAAAAGTAGAAAAAAACTGAATCTCGGTTAATTTGCCATTCTTGAAAAATATCAGGGATCTTAAGAACAGATTTGTTATAAAACAATTGGAAATTGCAGGAATACTGTCCTTTCATAAAAGCATTTGAAGCCTTTTTAATTTTTATGATTTTTTGAGCCTCAAATGCTTTTATGAAATGACAATATTCCTGCAATTTCCAATTGTTTTATTTTTCTACTTTTTAGTGAGTTAGTACTTTTTACATAAAAGCATTAGTTAATTTTTTTTTTACATATTACTTTATTTGTTTCTTTAATGAGATCGTAGCTAGTGAATATAAATTTGACAAACCTTGAGAAGTCATATGGAGTATTCCTTTTTAATTTTTTGGTTATATTTAACTTTTCACTATGCAACAATTATTCATCAGTAGAACCTAATCTAGATAGCAGAGATATGAATACAGCAGCCTTTTATGATGCTGCTATATCATTGTTGGTAATTATGAATACTGTAATGGGCCAGGGTTGGGGGAGTGTATTTCACTATGGTCTGACCTTGGATCTTCAGATAGGATGCTGTGAATGATGCAATGAAGTGCATAACCTATGATCATATTTACCTTCAATGGGCTAGCTCTGTGTTTACACATTAAATTTAGATAATTTTGGCTAGTTCATCCATACCTCATCCCTTCTTCAGGCTCCACTATGCCTCAGTATTCAAACTCAGAGAGAAATCTGCCTTCACCTCTCTTCAGGGATGAGCTTACTCTAGATAGCAACTGTTGCACCTCTATATAGGTTCCAATTGATTTAAAGATCCATCCAAGAATATTACTGTGTTATTATATAAGAGTGAGGTGCATATGTATGTATATACTTGGTTATTGGTTGATTAATGAATGCATAGATGATTTTAATAAACTAGAGATCAGTTTAATGTAAATCAAATTGACAATGTTTATTAAATAACAAAATAAATAAAATTTAAAACTTTTTAACATAATAAAACAACATAATTATGTGTGTCAAGAATGTATTTCTACCATATCAACAATTAAATGTGTTTGCTATTCCAAACTCTTATCCATAGTAGAGATATATGACATGGCACTAATTATTTACAAAACAAAACAAAAATTTAAAAAAAAAATTATTAAATCAACCATGAAGCTAACTAGCTAATTTCCAATATTATATAGGTATATCTGTAATAGCCTCATTGTCCAATTTAAATTAGTTACATTCCATTTTCTTTGGGGACTCCCCTATCTATGTATGGTTCACTATGGTTGATAGAAAAGAACTTCCATGCTAGAAGATTAATCATTTATACTGAAAAAATAAATATAAATGATTGTTAGTTAATAATGAACAAATAACATGACATCTGTCCTGTAATAAGTATATGTGCTTAATATGGAATAATATTAAAGGCCTTACATTTTACCTTATTCCATATGATGATGATGATAAATGCCAAATTGCTGTAGAGGAAAAGCTGATCTAAACTTTATTTAACAAAAAAAATTTTTAGTTAATTTAATAATCCCCCCCCCCTTCATTTCATTGCTTTCACTTATAATGGACTCTTCTAATTTATAGACATGCTTCCAAGTATGAAAATAAAATAAAATTAGAATTTTACAGACATATATAAAAAAATATACATAATAAAATCAAAACTTTCATTAGGTCATCTTGGTTAATGTCCATGAGTTTGGCAATAATGTATTTTATAGATGAAGTCTATCTCTCTTCATATCACTCTCCTTCGGTAAATTATTCATCACTTACTGGAATTCCTCAGCACATGTTTGAAATAATGTTACATCTATTTGCTGCAATTGCTTTCCTTCTTGATCCATGTAGACATTTAGTGTAGAACATTTGGCATTCCTTTAGGCATTATACAGGTAAGTAGATTAAGTCATTGTGCTCCCAGTATTGGGACACTAGCACTCAGTCCTATTGCATTGTTAATTTAGCCAGAATGCATTGTACAGCAATCTATAACAGATTTAACCTTTCTTTATTTGCTATTTGGCACTTAATGGCTTATAATAAAAAGTTACTTCATCATTTTATTTAAATGCTGGCAATGTTCTATTTTTTTATTTGTGTTCAAATAATAGTGGAAGTTCTCAAATATCAATTTAAAATCAGTTGTTATTTTATTAAACCACACGAACTTATCCAACTTTCCTCTATTTAAACATTGTTTGTAATTTCTTTTGGCTTCACACTAAGAAACTTATATGAGTAATTCCAATATTCAAACAAGTCACCCATCTTCTTTTGCATTTGAATATTTGGTCTTAGAATATTGGCTTTAAACAGTTAATATATTATTTGAAAAATAACAAAAGTCAATAGAAATGAACTGAGTTTACTTTTGTACCATGCTTAGTTTCTGGTATTTGGTATACTAGCTTTTCCATTTCCTTTAACATTGGCATGGCTGTCTATTGCTGTGCTTATTATATTGGTTGTAGTTAAAAAATAAAATTATGTAACAGAATTCTATTTTCCACACTTGGTTGCCTGGTGATTGGCTTGATATTGGGTCATCACTATGTTTACTAAGTCTTTGTCTCAATTCATGATGTACAACACATTGATAATTTATTATTGGTGTATATATATATTTAAATGATTTCTTTAACTGGGCTCTTATTATTCATTGTGACAAATACAAAAGAACATTTGTGTTTGGAATAAGAATAATTTAAAATATGTGAACAATGTAACATTCATAAAAAATGGCAGAGAAAAAAAATCCCACTATAATCAGTAAAATTTCTAAAAAAAAATGAAAATGTTAAAAAAAATATTGAGAATACTCAAAATTGGTGGAACTAAATTAGATAATGAAGAGAGTTTTATGATCTTGAAAGTAATATCGCTAATGGTGCAGCTTGTCAAAAGGAAAATAAATCAAAATAACAATATGACTACAAGCTATGGTTAGAATTTATAGGAGTAAAGATATTAAGTTAAAAACTAAATTAGATGCCCTGGTATCACCCACAATGTCTATAAAAGAGCATAGTAGAGAAAGTTAATTGAGAATTGGTTAAATGCAAATAAAATTTTAATAAAAATTGTCCAAAAAGTGAATGAGTGATAAACAGTAATACCTTATAAGCAAACACTACTAACATACTGTCTTCTATGTACATTGCACAATACATGTATAATTTATACAAATTTCCAAAAGCAGCAGACAGTTTTTTTGGCAATCCAATAGTCTTTATCAGTGTATTTTCTATTACTTAAAAAAAATGAAAAGACTATTAAGTTTTAATATATTATATAGAGACGTTTACTTGTTTATGAAGATTAGATCTAGTCTTATTAGTATGTTGAAGAATCCATGACTGGTAATATCTTATTGAAGAAAGTTATAAAAATTATAATTGTTTGATTTTTTTCTCAAATGAGTTATTATCAGAAGAAAAACATCTTAATTTTTGGTGTTACCCAAGACACAAACAAGAAGGGAAGACCCCATATTTATTATGACATTAAAGAATCATATAAAGTTCTTTTACATTCATTCAGTCTTCTTATAAGTAATAAATAAAACTGGAGAGAGTTGATGAAGAATATATCATACATCAACAGGCATTGAACCCTCATTTTTGATGATGATGATTTGTAAATATTTATTAAAATAGTAATGTTATTACAATAGCAATCACACTTAATTAGCAATACTAGTTTAAATATCTTCAAAATTAAGTTTATTAGATACTGTATATTCTTTCATATATGAATTACAGCTAAATAAACAATCAACCTACCATTGTTTTCAAATTTTTAAAATTCTTTAGCTGCATACAACTCATTTCAAATTCCACTATCATTCATTAATACAAAAACTTAAAATCATTCACTCTTATTATGCATGTACTACACAAATAACTTTCACTCATCAGGTAAGGTAGAGAAATTAAGCACCCAAATCTTCATGTCTACATTAGCAATTAAATGTTAAATTTATGCATTAATTTTATTAATTTATATTAAAATAATTTATGACACAATTTATAATGCAAAGAGTTTTGTAGAAGAAAGAAAAAATCAAAAATAATTAAAAAGATTTAGTTAAATTTATTATTTTGATGAAAATGTTTTTATAAAATATTGTAGAAAGCAAGTTCATGGACTTGTTAGTCAAATAATAAAAGAATACCAAAATCTCCATACAGTACTGCCACCAAGTGTAAGCTTTTGAAATCAATGAATGCAGGAAGGTTTATGTACAAAACTTCTATTTAATGTCTACTCATCTAACATCCCCAGACTAGTTTCTATTTTGTGGCTTTCATCAGTGATGAGCCTTGGATTTGAGAGCACTGCATCTAGATCTTAAAAAAATAATGCACTTGGTGGCACTACTGTATGGAGAGTTTAGTACTTTTATTAACAAAATGTGTAAGCATAGGAAATGGTGATCATGTGATGTTTTGATGATCAAATAAAAGCATCACAACTTTCTTTTTAAATCTAATATTTAGTGTTTATAATTCATTATTATGATGTTATGATTTTATTGTTAGTGAGATGAACTACATTCCACCTTTATTGTTAAAAGTGGAGGCTGTCTTGACAGCAGTTTGAAATTGTTGATTGTTATCTATATTTGGATTGTCTAAGTGTTGATTGGTTTCTAATGTTTATATATATAACATTAAAAGCAAAAAGCTAAACTAGTCAATAAATAATCAAAAATACCCCAAATTTACAATTCAACCAATCTAGCCAAAAAATAAACTCTAAAATACAGCCAATAGTTTCACTGCTACAAGCAGACTTCTCAAGTGCAAAGACCAACAAAATAACATATTTAAACTAAACATTACCCACAATTCCACTTACCTCCCATACACCCTCAATATTAAAAGAACTTTTAAATAAGTTTATTGCTTCAGAATCATAAATTTTTAATAATAAAGATTTTTTAATTCTTTTTATTTCATTTCTCTCAAAGAAGACAACCTTAGCTTCATCAAAATAAAGGTACATAAAAATAGTGTTATAAATAAATATCTTGGTTCCACTTTATATCTGTATGAAAAAGATACAGGCCACACTATTAATTTTGATGAAGCTGAGGTTGTCTTCTTTAAGAGAAATGAAATAAAAAGAAAAATTAAATAATCTTTATTATTAAAAAAATATGATTCTGAAGCAATTAATTTATTTAAAAGTTCTTTTAATGTTAGGAGTGTATGGAAGGTAAGTGAAATTGTGGGTAAAAGTTTAGTTTAAATATGTTATTTTGTAGTTCTTTACACTTGAGAAGTAATGAAACCATTGGCTGTATTTTAGAGTTTATTTTTTGGCTAGATTGGTTGAATTGTGAATTTGGGGTGAAATTTTGATTATATATATATATTTTTAAGAAAGGAAATTACTATTCACACTTGCTATTAAATTGATATTAAATCAAGATGTTACTCACCTGTCAATAAATGTTTCAAAAATGTAAATGGACCACTATCCTATTCTTACATAATATCAAGCCGTGATTTAAGTATGGTCAATAAGACTTGGTTTATATAAGAACAGGCTTTAAAGATAAATGGTTTAATTGTACTTTTTAAAATATTTATTGACAGGTGAGTGCATGTTGATTTAACATCAATTTAATAGCATGTGTGGAGAATAATTTTCTCTGACAAGATTACATATATGTATATAAATCACTAGATTATTTATTACATATACATATATAATTTTATTTCCACTTCATTGTTTATTTGTAATGACTTTGCATACATATGTTAGTAACCCACCCTGGTGAAGTGTTTATTCTTCTTTCATCAGTCTTAATGCACTTTTGGTACTAATCACCATAATAGTAGCTGATTCCAAAAAAATAAGAGAATGCTTAGGAAAAATTTATCAGGAGAAACAGTAATTTAAATAAGAAAAAAGCAAAGAGAGTTGATGAAAGCAATGGAAGCACCTGAAGATAAACAAATCCCAAGATTATCTAAAAAAGTGAAAGAAAGATAAAGGAAGGTACATATGAGGTGTAACAAAGAGTTTATGAGTTATACCAATGCTAATGATCACTCTGGAGATGCAAATGTTTTAGAAACTTTTGTCTAAAAAAGTGTTGAGATGGAAAACATTAATAATTTGTTAACTTTAGAACTACAGTAATGTAACTTACAAAATCAAGAAGAAAATTGGAAAGAATTAGAGACAGTGAAAAAACAGAAATTAGAAAGAAAATAAAAAAGAACTACAAGAGAGAAAACATTGCAATGTTTACAGTGACAGAAAAAAGCAGCCCAATTCAAATAATGAGACACTTAAAACAGTTTTCATTTAAAGCAAGCAAAATTAAGATTAAAATTATATCATTATTTTCAATTGTTATCAATCCATGCATAGTGAAGGTATCTCCAAGTTCAATCTATCTCTGATCTCTAGCCTCTCATTTTCACCCCACCATTACACACTTCCTTATTCTAACCATCCATCTCATATGTAATTTTTTTTCTAGATTGTTTACAATCTCTTGGAATCCAGTTTATAATTTCAACTGTCTATGTATTATCATCTCTTCTACTAATATATCCAGCTGAAGTCCACTTCAGTCTCTTAATTCTTTCAATAATGGCAATAACACCTGTTTTTTCTCTCACCCATGTATTTTATTTTCAAACTTTTCTTGTTACTCCTAACATGTACTTCTTTGATTGGTTTGAAGCTTCTGCATTGCTCTTCCATTAATTATCCAAACGTCAGATCCATAAATAAGAACTAGTAAAACATATTCATTAAAACTTATTTTACCAATAAATTCATTAAAGAGTCTATTAAAAAAATAACTGTCTTTTCTAAACATTATAAAAACAATGCTAAAATCTGAATGAGTATAATTATGCAGAACAATTTTACTGCCATTTACTGATAGATTCTGGAACTCCAAGAACAATAAATACCAAGCTAGACATCACATTAAAATCAATATCATACAATCTTTTTTCATTTGACAAGCTGTAGCCAATTGACTGTTTGATTGAATATTTTTCTTATGCAGTATAAGTTTTACTACAAAGAGCTGAAAGTGTTAGGCACTTCTAAAAGAGGGCTTGAAGTCATTTAGTTTAACAGTTCTACAAGAACTCTATGTTTTGTATTAATATCAATTTGATTTAGTTTAACCATATTGTGTGAGTCTGTAATTATTCTGAGTATATATAAGCTCAAAAATGATTGGATTATTTCTATCATTTAATATCAGTATTGAATGTCTTTAAAAAAATTTAATTTTATTTAAATATTCCAAATACACCTGAGTCTCATTTTATGCAGTAGATAGGTTCCACAGAAAACCCACATAAAAAAAATTGCACAAAAATAGATTTGACTTACCTTGAAAAATGGGGGATAGGTTCTGTAATTTTCAGAAAGCAAAGCAATAAGGAAAAATTACTTTAAAATTCTCATAAAAAAATAAGGAAATAAAGTATAACTAATAAAAAATTTCAAATATTTGAAAAAAATTGATACAAGACAAACTTTTTTTTATTAACTACAGTATTTAATTTTACATTTTTTCATACATATTTTAATCATTATTGCTATTTGACAATATGCGGTTTATTTGTGAACTGATTAATCAAATTTGTCACAAGAGGAAGTACAACTAGTGCCACTTTCAGTCTGTGCTATGTTAATGGTTTTCTGTTGACAATGTAATTAGTGATTAAACTTTGAGATGATGATTTTACTAATTGTTTATAAAGCTTGCAATATCCAGACATATAACTATTAAGCTCTCATTAAAATTTAAGAGGTTGTTCATTGCAGTCTCACACATCAATGGAAAATCTATGGTTAAATAATTTTTACTTATCAGAAAATAAACTTGTCTTCATTTGATAGATATTTTTGTTTACTATTAAAATAAATTTTAAATGTTCACATTTTGTTTTTATATTTAAAAAATGAAATCACAATCAAAACAAAAAGATTATACATTATCATTAGAAAGATTGTTTTCAGTTTACAAAATCTTTGTTATTTATTTTAAAAGTCTAAAAGAATATTTATTTCTGTTATATCTAACAAAATATGTTTTAAAAGTTTAAAATTTTTGAATATTTATTGCGATATTTTTATACTCGTAAGTATAAATCTATTATTATTTACTCATAAGTATAAGTAGGTTATTTATAAAAAAAAAAAAAGCTAAGATTCTAAATATAGCTTCAGGCCATATTCATGTTTGCTGCTAATATAATGTTATATTTTTGAAAAAAAAAAGTATTTCAAATCAAAATAAATTATTAATAATTTAAATTTCTTGATATCTAATAATTATAGTGAAATATGAACTTCTTTATTGCATAAAAGAAAACCCACATAAAAAGATATTAAAAAGAAATATGAATCGCATAACTTCAAAATCACATAAAATGAGAACCAGGTGTACATTCAACTATTAGTAATAGCACATCAAACAGGTTATTATATGCACAATGTTTTGAAGTAGGGAGAATAATACCTCTCAAAACATTGTGCATATACTAACTTGTTTGATGTGCTATTACTAACAGTTGAATGTATTTGGAATATTTAAATAAGGCTTATCAAATGTCTAGGCTATATGATATTCAATTTTTGTATTACAATACAGTTTTAATTCAAATTTGCATACATGTGTTCATCTAAATAGTGAACTGACTATGGTGAACTTCTCCGAAAGTGCCCTTAGTTTTATGCTATAAAGAAGAAGAAACCACTTCATTATGCAGATAAACAAACATATGAAAATGTAAATTACAAATATGAACAAAGTGTAAAATCAATAATATACAGCTCTGTATTTATTTTTATTTTGCATATAGTTACAAAAAGCTTTCAAAAAATAACAATATTAAAAGGATTACATTACAGAAAGAAATTATCTATAATAAGGTAAACTATCTTAGTAATTATATTATGTTTAATATTCATATAAATATATAAATATTTATATTTGAACACACTGGATAAATAATAATTTTCAAATTATATAATTAATAATTTAACAATGATTAATATAAAAACTTGGTATTGATAATATAAAAGATTTGTTGAAGTTAGTTATATAACAAGCACATACAAAATAAGTATTTCACAGTTTTTATAATCATAACTAATTTTTAATTTATATACATATTATTTTTAATAGTATATAATGCATTGTATTTTTGTTTTAAGCATATGAATATATAGAAGATTTCTATACAAACTACTTATTTAAATAAAACCATTATATATATATATATATATATATATATATAGTATATATATATATATATATATATATATATATATATATATATATATTAAATACTACCTAACACTATACTAGCAATCAAAAATAAAATAGAAATTTATGTATTACTACAATACTAGTCAAAACAATAAAATTTTACCCAAATTCTTCCATAAATATGGTTTCATCCATTAACAAATAGGCCTTCTCAAGTGAAATTAAACTAAACATGTAATATATATTGTGCCGGTCAAAACATGCTTATCCATCTAACATGAGCTGGAACTCACATAATGTACTTCAAACCCAGTCAAGCCCGAGATTTAGGTCAGGGACCAGCCTGGATTCGAACCCACTCTCCAAGCACCAGATCTAACACCTAATGGATAACATAACAATGATAGCACATGAGATTTAATTCTTAATCTGGCCCTCTAACAAATCAGAGAAAACAATAAGACTCATGGACTTAAACATATATATAAACAACTTAATACAGAGACATTCCAAAGATAAAATCTAATATATTAATTTGTATATGGGCTTTACTAATGAAAAGCTATGGGCAATTAGTGAAATGGATTGATCTAATAATGAGACAGAAACTGATATATGATGAATTATAAATGTATTTATTGACAATTTGAGATGTATTTTGGTATAACATTATTGTTGGCAAATGCACGCAGGCATTTTATTTATAAAATAACATTTCTCTAGGCCATTTGAACAATAATTGATACGTTGGCAAATAGGTTTGTTACTATTATTTAATGGAGCCAAATATCATGCTATACAACTAATCACTACATTCACTTATTAGTTATGTCTTTTTATAATCGGTTCAAGTGGCTATTATATATGAAATCAAACCAAGTCTGGAGTGAAGCTTAATAATACATCTAATTATAATAAATTTTTATATTAAATATGGGCATATAAAGCACCCCAGATAGCTTTAGATCGAACGGGTTTTCAAGAATGCTTCGGTTCATTGCCGAAGATTGAATATTAGGGAAGAAGAGTTGGCTATAGAGATTTTACTAATATGCTTGGCACAAGTAAAATATAATAATAAAGTTGCTCTGTGGATGGAAGAATAGTTTTAGGGTTTTCGTGACAAACACCGATTTACCCAATAACCGGTCATCATGCTGCTAAAAGGGAACCCTTATTTGGTTCATAAGAAGCAGGGGACTTACATGCTAATCTGGCCCTTAGCTCAGTCTTAGCTACAGCACTACCCATAAGAGAAGAAGATAGGCTGGACTTACCGTTTCTCCATCTTATGCATATATAAATAAAAAACAGCATAACGATAAAATATTAATAAGTTTCACACCCGCCAAGCCGAAGTATATTATAAATTAAATATCATATATTAAATGAACACAAGTTTATCAGCTTGATCAAAAGAGCCAACTCTTCTGTAGCATGAGAAATATGTATATGCTACTGACGGGAATATATATACAAACATTACTTTATCCCGGTCAATCTTTTCCGTTATCTATAACTAATAAACTTTTAAAGGGGGAAAGTATATTTAAGGAATTTATGAATACTTTAATAAGAAACATATATTTATGATTACACTCCAGGCTAGTTTAATCTTTAGTAACATAATAATTAAAGGTTGAAAATTTGGATTTATAAGCCACATTTTATATTTATATTAATTAATTTACTAAATGACAAAATAATAATGAGCACAAACGGCTCGCCGTTATTTAGAAATTAGGTTTTCGAAACAGCGCACGAAATGACACTATAACAAATAATAATACGAAGATTTTTAATTATATCTTTAAAAACATTCTATAATTAAATGCATGCCATTTCGAAACATGGACATAATTAATAATTATTAAAATAATCAAAGGAAAAGTAAATATACTGCAGTGATTAAATTATATAGCAAAAATATTGAATTAATAAAAAGAAAGTAGCAAAATTATTACATTTTATATACTTCAAATATTATTTAGAAAACAATTTAGAAAGAGTTTACAATATTGAATTAATAAAGAAATTAGCAAAAGTATTTCATTTTATAGAATTTAGATATTATTTAGAAAACAATTTAGAAAGAAGTTACAATAATATGGTTATATCGTTAGCTAACCTGTATTTTGAAGAAATAATGATTATGTTGGATTTCACACAGAGCTCTGTGATTTTAAATAGTATTAAAACAGTTCTATAGCTGGACTGGAGATATTCGAGCTGGAATGAAGGTGAGTTCTTTGGTTGATTATGGCATCTTCTATTTAGCTGTGAGACGATTTAAAATGGTGTTTCTGTAGCTGGATGGAAATTGGAGCGAAAGCAAGTCCCTTTTAGCAGCTTACGGCATCTTTTAGTTGGTATAAGCTTGTTGGTTGTTGCTTCGGCATTGGATGGATTGAACTTCGGCGTTACATCACGGGAAAATGCAGCAAATTCTTGTCTGACTTTAGCCAGACATGGTAAAATTAAACAATTTATAACTTCTGATATTAACAGCTCTTCAAAAGCAAGATGGAGTATATTTTCCCGCTTAAAATAAGGCCTATTTATATATTTTTGACCAAGCCTTAACATCTTTTTGGAATTTCGTTTGCCTCAGGACCAATTGACTTTTAATTAAAACAAAATCATATAATCTAATTTTGACAACAGATAATGTTTCCGAGGTGTTATTTTTAATTTATTTAAAATTATTAAAATACATAAATCATATAATTCGATTCAGATTTCACTAATTAAATTCCTTTTTAGGTGTTAAGAATGTTAAAGCTTAGCAGAAGTAACGGTATTCTGATTTAATCATAAAGTGTTTTGTTGAAACAAAATCAATCAGTAAACAGATTTTACTTTTAACCCGGGTGCGATCACTAATTGATTTCTTGTTTACACAAAATTATCATTTTTAATTATAAACGGATTTTTATTTTACTGAAATAAATAACTTTTAAGATATTTGTTTTTACAAAATAACAAATTGGACAGATTTAAACAAATACTTTAGTTTCTGTTATATATATAAAACATTAAATCAGAAAACCGTTAAATATATTTTAAAGAAAATGTTTCACATTATTTTTTTATTTATTTAAACTTAAATATATATACGAATCATTTTGCCGTTATTCCAAGGTTTAAATTATTCATCTACATATGAATATAATAGCGAATATAATTAAGAATTGATTGACAATTAATAAATTATAATAAATTATAAGTCTTTCTATATTATAATTTTATCAAACCTGTCTAATTATAGCATATTTTTGTATGTAAATGGATGATGCCATTCAAGCGGCCATGATAGCAAAGTTTTACCGCTCGACTTATATATAACATTTTTACATTTAAGATAGGTTCGAAACTAGTTCAGACGAGTAGATCATTAGGTTGATGGTGAAACGGAAAGAGATTGGAAGGTTTCCATTTCAATATATATATATACAAAACAAAGTAGCCTTCCCATCATTCACTTCAAAATCCAACTTCCTATCTTATCAAAGGATGTCTTCATGAGATTGATAGTATCAGATTTAAAAAATTTTATCATCAACGTTTATTTTACTCTTCTCATCAATTCACTTTTTTCCTAAAAGATAACTTCTACATTATCAAATAATATTTTATGACCTGTATTCAGTTCATGAATATACAAAACTGAGTTTTGATATTGTAGAATTAAAAATAAATATTAAAATTCTGTTTTGTATTTTCATGAACTGAATGCAGGTCATAAAATATTATTTGTCAATGCAGACGTTTATTTTTTATTTTTTAGAAAAAAAGTGAATTAAAAAGAAACTTTGATGATAAAAATTGTTTTGAATCCAAAACCATCAATCTCATGAAGACATCCTTTCATGTTAAAGGAAGTTGGTTGTTGAAGTGAATGATGGGAAGACTTTTGTTTTCTCTCTCTATATATATGTATAGTTGAATTTCACTTAAGATGGTCTATTTGTTAATAGATGAAACCATGGTTGTGTAAGAATTTTGATAAAATTTTGTTGTTTTGGCTAGTATTGTAATATTATATGAATTTTTATTATATATATATTATACAATTGATTCTAGTTTATTAGAATCATAACATTTTGGTTACTTAATTTGGCTGCCTTAAATTTGCAAATTCTATATAACTATAAAAATTGAGTTATTTTTATCACAACTCTTAGATCAAAACACTTCTGCTTCACCTATTTATATATAAAAAGTAGGTCGAAGTAAAGAAGGGGATTCTCTCTTTTCTTCATAGCGTAAGCATGTGTTTTAAAGACCTACAGAGGTCCCTAGTGACGATTTTTTCAGACGCTCATTGCTAAGGTTTACAGCCTTGTTAAAACTATTACTGAAATAATAGTGAGCGTTTAATAAAATTTATAATCACAACTCCTTTTGTAACATCATTTTTAATAGTATGATTAATTCTACATCTTAAATGAAACATATTAATTATAATGAGCTATTCAGAGATTGTGAGGCAGGACATTTACCATATTCGTGAATTCTTTTTAATATTTGAAGAGGAGGAGTTTCAGCATAAACACATTACTATTTTTTCAAGTAAAATTGCTGTTCTGCATCTTATTCCAAAGTGATCATTCAGTGATTGTACTGCCTTATGTAAAATTTCTTACTATAAACTTTCTATCTACTATATCTTTGTTTATTTATATATTTTTATTGTCTTTCATGGCAAATCAATCTGTCTATTTAAGAAATGGAAACGTGATTGCACAATGCTTACAATTTCATTGCCACAACAGCAAAAAAGGATTACAGATCACATGATATAATCATGACAATCACTTCCATAATACAATTTTATATGATTGATGATATACTTAAGTACAAGTACAGTATATATATATTTTAAGCTTAATGTAAACAGAGGGGATTTGAATCCAGACTTTCAAGCTCCCTTTAGTCATTTATCTTTTTCACATGTATGTCGTAGTGTGCATTGATTATACATGATGGAGTGGATGACTTAATTAAGCTTAAAATCCTGGGCTCAAATCCCCTCTGATGATTGATGATAGTAAAGCAAAAAATTATTTTAAAAAAGAAAATAATAATAGAAAGAACACAGCTTATTTATTATTGTGTTTAAACTTCATATCTGAAAATCATCAACTTTTCATCAACTGTGGATTTAGTTGGAAATCTGAGTTTAGAAATGTAAACATCTTTCTTTTCCAATATGAGTTTCTTTTAGGGGATTTATGTCAATTTTAAGTCTTGAGAATTTTTCAACTACAAATGCTAATATTTATATCTTAATAAGTTTCCGTCATTTGAAGTTTATATATTTCATATAAAAAAAATTTGATTGTAACAGTGTTCTGAAGAAGATTTCTGGGGCAATCGAAACTGTAAACTGTAAGAAAAAGCAGTAAATAAAGCATTTTGTAACAGTAGTAAAGTGATTGGACAATTTTGTATTATATGGTATATTTCATATTAGCAGTGTGTAGTATTATCTTTTTTTTTTTTGTATTCAGGTAATTATTTTTCTTTATTAACTTAATCTTAATTATGCAATTTTGGACTTAATATTTCTAATTCTTCAACAGAAATTATTTATATTTTTAAATCTTTGTTATTCTAATATTTTTGCTCCTATTTTCAAGCATCTTTTTGAAATCTTTCAATATTTTCTTTTTAACTTTTTATTCTAATATAATGAATTTTTCATGATGTATTTGTAATATTCATTAACTGTATGTTTTCCCAATCATTTCATTTTGTATATGAACTAATTTTGATATTTCTATTTCTCATTAATCATTCATTTTCATTTCAGAAACTTATAATTGCAAACATTACTCATGATTTTTTAAAATAGAAATTATTTAATTATTTAAAATCATATCTTTAAAATCTAAATTATATTTTTAAAATAAAAAATTAAGAATATAAGATTCAACAAATACAGTATTCTCTCCCTATATTCACAATTCCATTATCCCATAGCTTTTCAACAATAAAAAAAAATAGTAAAAAAAATATTTTAAAAATTAGAAATTAATAATATATGTATATATAATACTTTATAATAAATACTTTTATTTACTGTGTGCTAAAAAGTCAAAAAGTAATTGTTTTTTGGGGTTTTTTTTTGCAATCACAAATGGGGTTTTTACATTTTACTTGAAATGTTCCTGAACAATTAATTTTTTTCATTTTTTTTAATGCACAGTAAATAAAGGCATTTGTTATAAAATATTATATGTAATATATAGAGTACGAGTACAGATTTTCACACGACCACTTTCCACTCTATCTTATAACACTGATACACTTGAACACATATATGTCAAATAGATAAATAATCACCAATATACATATTTCATGCTAAACCAGCAATCATCAGTTGGTCCAGATTATCATATCTACACATATATGCAATAAGTCCTAGATATTTATTAAGATAGCCAATCTTCATACTTTAATGGACAGGTTTCAATCCCCTCCACACTCCAACTCTTCAACTAAAAATCTTCAATTAAAAATCTGATGATGGAATGCTCAAAGGTCACCCTGAGGCCAAGATTTTTGTCACACCCATATTGATCTAAAGTCAATCTGACCTCTCATGTACAAGATGTAATCAATTTAATACATATACATACAGGGGATATTATATATATATATATTATTTCTAATATTTTAGTATTTGAAAATTTTTTGTAATTATTTCTATTTAAAACAAATAATAATAATGTCACAGTATCTGTAACATTTTAAAAAAAATTCATGGCACATTAAAGTCTGATCCAATATCATTTTGTTTATGAGAGAATTTATTTTTTTTTTTTTTTGCTTAAAATTATAATCAAGACAAAATAAAATTTCATCCATTTTTTTACAATCACTTGAAAGAAAGATTTGTTTTTATTTCTATTTTAATTGATTATTGATATATATTTTAGTGTAATCTTTTTTTAAAAAAAATAAAAGTATTTAAAAAATATAACCCTTCTCATGTGCATGTCTATAAACTTACTGAATCAATAACAGTACATTGGAAAGTTGATCCACCAACTCCTCTATAGTAAACAAACCAGATAAACAATATGAAATACCTGGTGATAATATTATATTGCCACCTATTTCTAACATCTTTACAAAATTTAAAAGAAATCTGTTTGATAGAAGCCTGTTAAATCTCAATTGCAAAATTTATCCTACGTAATTTTCTAAATTTTATTTTTATAATTCACTATGCATATACAATATAAGCACACATTTACATAATTATTAATTAATTAAATATCACAAATGATATAATCTATTAATGTTATTTATTTATGATCTGTGTAGAAATTTATAGAAACTTATGATCTTATATATGGCAAAATTTGATAAACATTTCATGACTAATCAAGATTTTGTCAAATTTTGCCATTTGTACGACTGTAAATTTCTATAAATGTTTATGGAGGGTGCAAAAAAAATGAAGTTAATACACTACCTACACAAATATGTTATGCATCTCAAATTCAACATATAACATATGTAAACACACCTTATATTGTGTGTTACTCAAATTTTCAGCATGGGTATACATATGAACATACACTTATCATGGAAATGAGATTACTCTAAAGATGATGATAAGAGAAAAAATAATAACATATTTTTTTGAATAATTATTCAAATTATAAATATTATGCTAATTGTGTTTGTTTTTCTTCCAACTTTGTGTATATACATGTTTTCATAGTTTGAATAGACTTCATACTAAACATACTTTATATATTTTGTTTAGTTTAATGAATACATCAGTTGATAAACTAACAATATTTATTCTGTGAAGAATGATTTTTCTAAGTAATGCACTCGTTTTTTGATGTATATATTAATTGCTCACTGCATCATAAATAACAATTATTCTTAGAAAGTGTATTTCAGAATCCTTATTACCTTTTAAATCTCGAGAGATTTGAATCACCTGATGGCGCTTGTTTATAAATAAATATATAACTCACGTATATTTAATATACACACGCAAACGCAACACACCTACACAGATAACTGAAACAAATATTTATATCAAAAACTATCTGCAATTTCAGTTACTATAACAACAGTGATAGCATATTCTAAACAGTCTTGTTTAATTTGGTATGCTTGGAATTTTGAATATCTGTTTAATACAACTATAGTTAAATGTCTTTGAAATTATGTTAACTATTTATAGATAATTTTAAAAATATCTACATCCAATTAAATGCTAATTAGGTGATTCTTTGATATGTTTCGATATATATACACACACACGTTTTCAAAACGCATCTCATGATAATAAAATGGCCAACAATAGCATTATTTATCTATGAGTAAATTATTGGAAGTTCTTTAAATAAGCATTATTAGTCGAGAGGTCATCGCAACCGCCTTGGTTGCAGACGGTTGTGGGTTCGCCTCCCGGCCGATGCTATGACATAGGGAAAAAAACAACAACTATGTTATCATAATTATTTTCAATCTTCATCAATTTACTGGACATTTGACTCTCAGAGTTGAGTCCAGTTTCTCTGAGCCACAGCTAACCATCTCACGTGATATATTACCAGGTATTTTATAATTTCTTTAGATCCAGTTCAAAATTTCAATTGTCCATCTACTAAAATCTCTCTTCTAAAATCATACTCACTCCAGCTTCATTTTAGTCTTGTAGTTCTTTGAATGATGTTAGTGATGTCTGCTCATTTTCTTATCCATCTATTTATAAAATACCTAGCTCATATTTTTTCATATCTCATTCTGTGACCTGCAGAATCTGTATTTTTTTTTAGTAGTAGTAACTCTCCAAGTTTCAAATCCATAAGTATGTAAAGATAAAAAAAAAAATTAAAACCTTTCTTTATTCTGCCTAAATATTCAATTGTCCATATCCATTATCATTTGATTTTACATGTTGAATAGACATGTAGATATAACTTCGTCTATAATATAATTTTTTAAACGCATTTAAATATTAATTAAAATAATTGATAAGAAAATAGAATAATGCAGTTGTAAAACAGTTTAATAAAAAAGAATCTAGAAAAGGAGAGAGAAGGAGCAACACTCTATATAAGACAAGGAAATATGTGAGTATGAGATAGTTTATTACTGGGCACACATTGAAAATTTGGTGCATTCAAATTTATGATTTTTTATTTAATACTTTTTCTAAATTGTGAGTAATTGAAACCATAAGTAGTAAATCCAAGAATATGAAGAATTAATGAATTTACTTTTTAATATTATGTTAGTTCTTTCAAGAGCATTCCATCAAAGATTAATTCAATAATATATTTTATTCAACACGATTTCATCCGTATTAATAATCTGATAAAAAATCAAGTCAGATGTAAGATATTAAGAGCTTATTTTTGGGAGCTCTATATATAACATTTGTAAATACAAGCTTTATTAAATTGTCATGTGACATCTGCCTTGGATTTTTTTTAATTTTATTTTATTTTTGCTATTAAGGCTTTGGTGATTTTATATTGCTAAAGCTATTAATATATGGTGTATCTGAATTTAGTTCAGTCCCATATGGCTATTTGAGATAGATAGCTGGATTTGAAGACATATGGATGTCTGACAATTTCACATTTTATACTTAATATTTATACATTAGGTAAAGTACTGGGCTTGTCCTAGTATTTTTAATCTAATGCTGAATATCCTGGCACCTCATTGACAACTCCAGAAACTGGTCTGGGGTTGAGGATATTCTCAAAGCTTGTTAAGAGCTTATTTTTGCAAGCTCTATATATAACAATAATAATCTGATCAATGTATTATAGTTGATCATTTTTAAAAATGTGTTATTACCAATCTCTCTTTCTTTCCATCTCTCTCAGTCTCTTTTCCTGTCTCTCTCTCTCTCTCTCGCACACCCCCTCTCTGCCTTTCACTCTCTTTCTCATACATACAAACTCTCCCTCTCTGTCTCTTTCACTCTCTCTCTCACTTTCTTCTCATTTTTTTTAAAAGCTGTAACATTTAATTTTAGTCCTACTTTTTTTTGTTTATATTCAATATCTTTTTAACATTTTTCTGAAACTTGGAAGCATTATCTGTAGAAATAATTACATCAACTTTAAAATATTTGGTTAACTTAAATAACCTCATTTATTTTTATTAATTTTTCCAATAAATATTACAAAATACTGTTTAAAAATCTATTATAAAACATTTTGGAAAGGAGAAATCACTGATGTACTCTCCAATCAATGTTAATCTTTATATATATATATATATTTTTTTTTTTTTGAAGATTATAGTACCTTTAATATATATATATATATATATATATATTAAAGGTACTTTATTCATTCCTAAAAAAAAAAATACTGGTTACATTTGTTACATTTTTACAATATTAATTAAATTATAAACACTAGATACAACAAATTAATTAAAAAAAAACATATTATTAATGAGGCAAGTGTGTCGTGGTTATAACTTTGATAATTGAGAGAGTCTGGACTAGATTTCTATATATATCTTGTATTCAGACATTTTTTTTTGTATTCGGACATTTTTCTATCTCTTTCTATTATTGTTTTTAGCTTATTTCTAAAAGCATTCAGTGGTCTCCTTGGATTGTTTTTATATATACTATAACAGTCTGAAAAGAAGTGGCAGTTACCAGTCTCGCCGTATCTGCACTACAGAATGTCACTAGGCTACTTGAACCTAGAAAATTTATAGAGTAGGCAGATATGCTGTTAAAGATCCAACTTTTATTTATTATTTAGATCGTTAGCCCCAGTCACTAGCACAGTGGAGACACAGAGATAATAATATATAACTTTGTTTAATTTCTATCTTAAATATAAAAAAATAAAAGCCACTGCCAGTAATTAACACACAAGACATTTATTTATGCACATATATAATCATTTAGAATTTGAGGAATAAACATTTATTATTTTAGGTTGGTTATTACATTTTTTTAAATTGAAATTTTTTAGTTTGAACAATCTGCACAGATTTGTTTAATAATATTTTTAAGAGTGTCGAGTATGAATAAACTACATAGATTGCATTTGAAAAGAAAATATTCTATCCCTGATTCAACCTTAGGCCAAAAGTTCGCAGCCAAACCAATGTCAATCCATCTGATATATTGATGTATTCAAAGCAATATAAATATGACAGCACAAAATATCATACTGTCAGGAATGTACATCTGAACAGCATAGTTAAGAAGACATTGATTCTTGTCCAGACAGGAATGCTACATCTGTCTAGCAAGAAGAACAATAAAAAAACTCAATAGGAAGGGTCTGCATTTTCCATTTTACTATCCTCTTCCATAGGCAAAAAGGGGGTGTGCGGCGTATAATGCGATCCTGCACGTAGCGAATCTCATACTATATCTACTAATTACACCAATATATCCAATCCATTGACCCAATTTGACTACAAAACAAATAACCTAAGATTTACCCTCCCTTAATTAACTAATATAACTTTACAAATCTATATAGCTATTCATGCCCGACTTAAATTTAACATTTATATAATTTTGCACAGGTGAATTTTATAATGTTGAGTATAGATTGGCTACATAGATTACATGGTTAAAAACATTTCAAAATAAATATAAATGATCAAAATATAAAATCATTGATGGAATTGCAAGGGAAATTTACAAGAAACCCAATGGCATTCATTATATGATGCTGCATTGACACCAATAACTTAAAAGATATCCGAATAAATACATTTTAGATACTCACCGTAAGGTATCATTATTTACTGAATGTCTATATATTTTAATCAAATATGAAAACAAAAACATAATTAAACATTAACGAATCTATGCAAGCGTCCATACCCAACTTAGATTTAATGCATTTAAATGATTTATACAATAAATATTAATAAAAATAAAAAATAAAAAAATGGTATTGATTTTTAGCAAACTCAAATGTATAAAAATTAAACATTAATAATTAATTTGAAAACTTGAAAGTCAGATAAGAGTTCATTTTAAAATTTAGGTTAGCTGAATCTTAAAAGCTTGTCAAATCTTAATGAACGTTCTTAATTATTTTTAAATTTTATAGTTCATGTCTTACAGTAGAAGAATCCCAATTCCTGGTGCCAATTCCCATGATGTCTATTTGAAGTCCAGTCTGTTGTTCTGGAGGTGGCCTTAGCTGGTTCAATCCTGGTATTACAGTCATTTTATTTGAACTAAGTGAGAGAGAGTGACAAGTGCATCTTATCGCCCTTCTCACGAAATCAAGCTGGAACTGTTCTTAATTTTAATTTTTTTCCTTTTATATTGATCGTCCGGATTCACTAAACAATGGTTTCCTGTTCCAAATTTTCGTTATGGTTCGGGCCTTCATTGCTGCTTCTATTGGACATCTAATTTATTTTTATTCTCTTATCTATATCTTTCATCTGATTTTTTTCTTTTTTATATAAGAGCCCCAAAGGCTAGTTTGCTTTTCTATAATTAATAAACACATCATTTCCATTTACAAAAATATTTTATCTTTAGATCTTGTACTTTTTTATAAAAAAGTATGTTCAAATATTTTTTTTTTTAAAGAAAATAGTTTTTAAAGTTTTGCATCTGTGCGAATATATATATACATTGAACAATTCTTTAATTTTAGCTTTTAGTTTTTTATTTACAAACTTAAAATTTTTTTTATTCTAATTTTAAATTAATGTAACAGCATATACTGTTACAATACATATGCATCTTGTGCAGCATTCGAAAAAAACTTACCAAATTCCTTAAACATATGACCAATATTTATTTTTTTATTCTTACTAAGTATTCTAATTACTGCCATTTCATTTTAATAAATATTCTTCAAAATATAATATCTTGTTATTACATTAAATGTTTACAGAATCGAATGTATTTTCATAATACGAAAATCTAATGCAAAATGTGATCTACTTTATATTCTTTAGCATTTTAAATCCAGCTGTTCTTTGGTTGATTTCAGTTCAATCTTAGCTGCAAATGATCTGAAATTGCTAGAACTGATAGAAGTCTGACTTACAAGTGATTTGCAATATTTTTTCTATTTATCTTTATTAAGCATCAACATTCCTGTTGCCATCTTCCACTCATCCCATATATTTTTGGCATTTAG
The DNA here is from genome assembly GCA_028023455.1 of Epiperipatus broadwayi. Classification (NCBI taxonomy): domain Eukaryota; kingdom Metazoa; phylum Onychophora; class Udeonychophora; order Euonychophora; family Peripatidae; genus Epiperipatus; species Epiperipatus broadwayi. The sequence continues at coordinate 8,403,693 of JAQFVV010012403.1, read as the reverse complement.
AAATTTGATACATACCATTGCCAATAATCTTTTGTCATCTGGGCGTTTTAAAGAAAAAAGAACATTTGTAACTCCATCATTTCCTGAAATTTTTTTGTTCATAGATTTAAATAAGTGAATCATCTTTTTATTTAAAATAAGTGTAATTTCAAAAGATTCTTTATTCTTTTATTGCTTATTATCTTATAGCTTTTTTCACTTATTTTCTTTTTTTTTTTAGTAACAGTATCATTTTTTTCTCGCTGAAATAATTATCTTTTCAATACCAAGATGTTGTTTGATATTTTTGATACTTTAATTTTTCTGCATATCCACTTTTGCCTCTATTTTTTATTTCATCAACACCTTTTAATTCATTTTACAGAATTTCAGGTAGTCAGCATTTCTAAATGGATCGTTTTTAATTTTTTTTCTCTTCTTTCATTTGCTAATGAGTTATTCTTTTTTTTGTTTGTTTCTCTTATTTGCATAGCTGTTCTTAATGAATTGAAACTTGTATTAATATTATTAAATGATTCGTAAATTATTGCTTAAATTTATTGAAGTGTTTTTGAACTCTACAAATATCCTTGCTGGACCTCTTAAACTTGAATTACATATTTTCAGAAGAGATTTTATTCAATGTTTCAATATCCATGTCTGTTCTAGATTTTTTTTTAAATTTTCATAATATATATCCTGAAAATTCCACCAATCTATGCTGTCTTTTATTTTTGTTTCATATTCGTTTTCATTTTTTTAATGATATCATTTATCTTTTTCACATATATGTGATCATGTGTATCAGTTATATAAGATGGATTGGATAGCTGTGGAGAGTTTGCAAGTTTGAGTTCAAAGTCCCTTATAATTACATTAATGATTTTTCATAGTTGGCATTAAAATTTTCTTTAACAATTTTAAATATTGTATGATCCAATCAAAATTCTCTGAACCTTCAGTAGAATGAGAACTTATTGAAGCCCAAATGTAATAATAATAATAATAATAATAATAACAGCAACAACAACAACAATAATAATAGTAATAATAATGATAATAATAATAATAGTAGTAGTAGTAGTAGTAATAAATAATAATAATAATAATAATAATAATATGTAAATGATATATTTATTTATATAGCATGATATATATAAATTGTAATAAGCTAAAGATCAGCATTTCAAGCTAATGTACATGCGTTTTTTTATGAATGTTAATAATAAATGAATACTTTCATTTCCAACTCAAGATAGAATGAATCCACCTATTCTTTCAACCCAAATGCTTAAGTATGGGCAAATCTTAAGTACTGGAAATGAAAGCATGAAGATAAACCAATCACTTTAAATTACTCTTTACCATGTCTGAATGAATGACATGTCGTAAATTCTAGAAAATTTCATAGGCGTCATTCATTTAGACATGGTAAAGAGTAAGTTAAAGTGATTGATTTATCTTCACACTTTCATTTCCAGTGCTTAAGATTTGCCCATATTTAAGCATTTGGGTTGAAAGAATAGGTGGATTCATTCTATTCTTTTGCAAAGACTTTATATTGTGTTGGAAATAAAAGTATTCATTTATTATTAACATTCATAAAAAAGCGCATGTACATTAGCTTGAAATGCTGATCTTTAGTTTATTATAATATTAATAATAATAACAATAATAATAATAGCAGCTGTAGTAGTATTAGTAGTAGTAATAGTAGTAGTAGTAGTAGTAGTAATAATAATAATAATAATAATAATAATAATAATAATAATAATAATAATAATTATTATTATTATTATTATTATTATTATTATTATTATTAACAGTCACTCATAAATAAATATAATCATTTCAAATACAAAAAAAGGATAGAAAGAAAAAACTACACTAGAAATGAGTTTTGTGATGACCATGAAAACCTATGACCACATATAAAACAAGCTAGTCCATATTTCTATTTATTAGATATTTTACAATGGTGCTTTTTAGTTTCCTCAATAGAAAACTTTTCTTTCTAAAATATTTCATTACCACATCTAATTGTAGGTTTCCAATGTATTCTATTCTCTGTCATATCTTTCCAATGGAGACAATTGACATTGCATTTATTTAAAAGGTCTTTGAGATAATTTTTATAATGTAAATGAGTCTACCTCTTCTAAGAAACCTATATTCAAGTTTACCATAAAATACCCTTTTAGGAAATCTTCCATGGTTTATTTGTGCAATTTTTCCTACGTCTTATTTATAATTGATCTATGGTTATAGCTAGCTAAATAACAAAACATTGAAGAATGGTAGCTGAGGACAATTATCTGATTAACATAAGTGTACTTTGCTTTGGTCATTATTTTTTGTACATAAGTATAAAAAAGTGAACAAATATTGCCATGTATATGTTATACTCTCAAGAAATACGATATATATCTCAAAAATTATTAGGCATCTGAAAAGTAAAACTATTGTGTTGTCTTGATTTCAAACCCACAGATGAAATCAATAAATTGGCAAATATGCAGTCTAATTATATTTTATTATTGGTAAATCACTGGATAGGGATTATGATAACAACCTTTTAGCATATATAGATTATTAGTGCTTCCATTAGGTGGTATTATTCTATGGAAAATTTGCCCTATTGTTTTAATAATAGTTATAAAGTTACGCACATATGGATAAATGTCATTGTTTTCGAAATGTTATATTTTTGAAAACATTAGAAATACTACATTAATTAAATATCTTACATTTAATTTAAATTTCTTTTATTCTATATTATTTATATAAGTCTTCAAAACTTATGGTACAATGGTAGTCCATCAGCTTATCATATTCATAAACCTGAGTTTGAATTCTTTCTGGCTACGATATAAAATAATGTGTGGAAATGTGGGGGTTATTTAATAAATTTATAAAAAAAAAAAAAACTTATTTCTGTTAAAGTTTTTTGGGAAAATGATTTTTTTTTCTAAAATGTAGATTATACAAAGAGAACTCATGGAAAAAAAGTAGCCTCTTATCTAATCAAGTGTTAGCATTTCTGGGATTTGACCTTCTTATAAACTTCCCTATTTTTAAAGATGTTTTTATCTTTTACTTTAAATTAATTATTTCTTGTGTTTATATATAATTAAATAATAAGTAAAAAACTTTTTTTAAATAATGCTTTTATATAAATAGCTGACTAAAAAGTACAAAACAACAAAGTAATCCACTTCTTGGATAATTTGCCATTCTTGGAAAATATCAGACATCTTAAGAAGCTAGAGTTGTAATAAAACAATTGGAAAATGCAGGAATATTGTTATTTCATAAAAACATTTGAGGCTCAAATAAATCATAAAAATTAAACAGGCTGCAAATGCTTTTATGAAATGGCAATATTCCTGCTATTTCCAATTGTCTTATACCAATTCTAGATTCTTAAGATTTCTGATATTCTCCAAGAATAGTAAATTTACCAAGAAGTGGATTAATTTGTTATTTTGTAGTTTTTAGTCTGCTATTTACATAAAAGCACTATTTTAAAAACGTTTTTTTTTTTTTTACATATTTTTTTTTACTTTTTAGTTATGCTTACAATATATCCAAAACCAGCCAATTAATTGGCAGCTGGATAATTTTAATTTTTAATTAAAGAAAATACCAACAAAGTTTAATAGGAAATTAAGAGTTTATTTTATTCTGAATAATGATAATACTGTTAATAAAAAATTAGTAATTCAATTGGTTATTTGCTAGGTGAGAACAGGATCTCTCAGCTCACTTAACAGTTCATATCTCTGTACAGATTTAATAATAAATGTTTCTTATTTAACTCTGCAACTTTGTAACATATTATTGCTCATACACATTGATCTGAGATCTCTTCTATATTAGCTTTCAGAACATAAGAACTGACCACAGAACAAAACTTAGACACAGCAGCCAATAAATCATTTTTACATTTTTTGTTTTTTTCCTTTCTATTTCTTCTGCAAACTTTTTATCAGCTTTCTAATTTGTATAAACTAAGGCTTTTATTAATAAGTACATTTGTCTGATGCTTCTTGCAATTACAGATCCCCCCCCCCGTATATCAATTACTTATTTTCTAAAATATTTCAGCAATATCAACATTTATTTATTCTTTAATAAAATATATGTACAAATATAACAACTTACATACTATTTTTAAAAAATGGTTAAAATTACAAAAAAAATCTGACAAAAATTATAATTTAATAATAAGACATGAAAATTAAAATACACCCTCTAACAAACAAATTTTAAATTTAAATATCATGTGATTGTCTATTATATAAAAATATTTATGTATTTGATTTTTAATTAATTCTCTAACCTTTTTTTATACATTTATTTTTTTTCACAAAATATCTATGAAATATTAATTTCAGAATAATAATACAAATTTTAGTAGAAAATATTTAATTTTAATTAATTAAATATGAGTTAAATAAAAATCTTAATAAAATTTTACTCTACAAATATAATATTTCTGTTGACTTAGGTGCTAAGGATTTTTTCTGGGGGAAGAAAGTATGTGACTTTGAGTTCTAAAGGGGAATGTACTTGTTTTCATTGTTAAAAATTTAAAAATGTGGATATCCTGACTAGAAACACAGACAGAGCATTTAAAATTAAATTTAACTGGTTTTGAAGTTTATATTTGGTCTAGGAATAATATGATAATCTTTAATTTAATAAAATGATTATTAATAGTTATTAATTTATTTGTGTAAAATAGATGGTTTCAATGTTGTGAATGTGAAAAGTTTGAACCTTGTTAATTCTGTAAATAAATATATTCTTTGTGTTTTTATCGACATTAATTAATGTGAACTTAATTTTAAATTTTGCGTGTTTGGTTAATATTTTGTAATTCAATACTAGTGCCACAGACAGCAACACCATTAACAGAAAGGAAATGTCACATGATCACCATCTCTTATGCTAGCACATATCTGTTATTAAACAGGCAAAACTCTTCATACAATAGTGCCACCCTGTGCCAACCAGTGTAATCAATGGATTTTATGCACAAGCCTTCTGGCATCTATTGATTACTCTAGTTGGCACAGGGTGGCACTACTATATGGAGAGTTTTGCCTGTTTAAGAAAGGAAATAAGTTATTCTATATCCAGGAAATGGAATACTTGAACTTTGCATATATTTGCATAACATTAGACAATCAGTCACTTCACAAAGAACTGTGATTGTGAGAGCTGTGTCTCTTGAAAGCACTCAGCCTATGGTTTAATAGATATTAAATATTAGCTTTGTGTTTATGTGTTTATAGCGCTAATATTGAGCTACATTAATTAAATAAAAACAAATTATTTATCATTATTAAAAAAAATAATTTGAATAAGTTTTTTTTTAATTTAATTTTTGAAACCTATTATTACTTTAGTCTTATGTTTTGCTTTTGTTTAATAACTCATGAAATTTTTAATAGCTTTTAAAGCATTATGTGTAAAAGCATTAATATTAATTATCAATTATCTTTTTTTTAATCCCTATTTTTAAGTTACAAAATATTTTTGGTAAAACTATTGTAAAAAAACATTGAAAGTATAGAATCATCTTAATATTATTATTTAGTGTAGGCATACATTTTGATAAAGAATTTTTAAAATGTATAATATTAAGAATTTATGTCATAATTTTCTAAAGCTTTATTGACAAAAGATGTAGAAAGAATCTTGTGTGAAATGGTAAATTCATACTCAATAGCTTTATCTATTAGGTTTCTAAGCTTAATATCTACATAACTACTTTAATCCTACTAGTTTCTTTTTTAATACCTTGCAAATTTTTAATACATATTTTATGTAGAGCTTTAATTTGCAAAATTTTTTTGTTTTTATCTTTTTCACATTTCTTAAATATCAACAATTTTTAGGGCATTTCATTATCATTTAGAAATTTGATGCATAATTTTACCTACAATTTCTTTATTTTAATTTTTTTTATTATCTATAAAGTTAACTGCATGTCTCAGCTTGACATTTATAGGGTGCATTCTTTTAATGTTCTTATTATTACAAGAGATACTTTATTTGCTTGAATCACTGTGGAATTATTTCTAGAATTTATCATGATATCCATCTTTATGTCTGGTAATAAATGACTTCTTTTTTTTATTGTTAAAATATCTTTTCCTCCAATAACAAAATACCATTTCAGATTTTTAAAACTTGCCTCTTTTATAATTTTCTTGTGATTTTCACAATTATATTTTTTGATATATCTATTGACTTTGTTCCATAACATTTCATAGAATTCCAGATAATTTGTTCTTCCAAATACACTAGCTTATTCCAATAGAAAATTTGGGATAAAGTGCTGCTTTTTATTTTTTTCTGTCTGTTTATGTCTTTGAATTCTAAGTCGTCATCAACATTCATTAATATTTGAAAATTATTACTTATATGTATCATAGCATAAATTCATTGGAGTATATCTAAAGTTATTGATATAAATCATTAACTTGAATTTTCACCTTTACCTATCTTTATTCTTTTATTAATTAATGCTTATGTTCTGTGTGAACTTAGTAAACACATTGTAGCTTTGAAATATATATTTTATTAATCAAAATATTATCCACTTTTTGTCTTTCATTTGAATATTTCCATGTCCATTTATGTCTGCTCTTATTTCTATTCCATATTCAAATTTATCTGATGTTCTTTCATCTTTATTACTATTATTTTTTACTATTGTAGCACTAAAATTTCCAATGATTATATATAGTGCTGTTTGAGCCATTAAACATATTGGGTACATTTATATTATGAAATAGAGTTGAATGCCCTAATATAAATTTTTTAATATAAATTATCAAATACTTGGTATCCTATTAATTACATAATCCAGTCATTTCTTTTGATACATCATCATTTTATACCATATTGTTCTCCCATCCTTATTTATAATGAATCTCATTTTACTGTTTTCCTACATTAGTGCTTTAAAGTAAATAATAAGTTCACATTTCAAATAAATTGTATCTTCATTTTCTTTAACTCTGTAAAGTTTGATAATACTTCATTTAAAAAGTTTGATAATGCTTCATTTAATACAAGTTTTGTTCTAATTTAGGCAATGTTGTTTTATTTGCAAATGATCTACAGTTGTAGGTAGAAAACTAAAGGTTTTTAAGTCTCTAATCCTGATATCCTTCAATTACCAATTCTTGTTTTAGATCATGATTTTATAGCTGCTGTGAATTTAAAACCATCATTTATTTTTTGTGTTATTTTACAGTTATATAAAAAGAGAACATATACACCCAATTCTCAACTCCTACCCCTTACAGAATAATGGGCCAATATGAAATTATGACGTTTTTGAGAAAAAGAAAACTCGGAGCTTTTTTTGAATTTTAAATTAAGAATGAAAAGCCAGTGTAAACGCATTAAGCTGATTTAAAAAAACAGGTGCGCAACATATCCAATTTTATTTACCATACAAACAATCATGTGATCATAACAGAATTAAAAAGACTGAAAATTTGCATAATGTGATGTGATGAACTGTAGCTTCTGCTTAAACAGAGTCCAGAATCTCTCAACAATTATGCCCAGAGAAACCTGTTATCCACTTTATTTTCCATTCCCCACTCTAAGTTTTCCCATATTCTGCTCCATCCCATTTCCACAACATAATCTTTGTCAACTCTATGACCTTTATATCTAAACCCCCGTATCTTTTCCCAAACCCAGCATAAAAAACAATAATCCATAATCACTTTTTTCATATTTATTCTTCCATAACTTCATTATTTAAGCATTTACATTCAATTAATAGATGCCTAATATTTTCTATTCCTTCTTTATACAATTTACAGACTAAATCACCCATATTTTTTCATTTACATGTATATTCTCTTGTTGCTAAAGATCCCATTTGAGCCTTAAACAGTGCCACCTTTTGTTAGTTTAAGTAATTACTGATTGTCAGATACTAAAAACTTTAATGCTTCTTAAAATTTCATACTTTAGGTGAAATAATAAAATGTATTAAAGATGGTTTCTAGGTGTAAAACATCATTACTTCTAGTTTGAATCTCAAATCCTCATTGGAAAGATAATATCCATAAACCAGGCTGGGATAGGAGTACCATCTGATAATTGTTAATTGCTCAAGATTATTATAGATAGTGTTAGAATAGAGAATTGCTCTTCTTTTACCACATATTTAGATCAAAAATGTGTTATTAATAGCAAATTTGCATACTTTATGTAAGTTTTATTAAATATGCTGCAATAAATGCTAAGTAAATAAAAACTTTGAATTTTTTTTAAAAATATTCATTATTTTTTTAAACTGCTTTGTTTTCTTATCAAAAAGAAAAATATATAATTAACCAAATTTCATCATTCTTTTCATTAATAAATAAATAAATAAAAATTCTAATAATACCACTTTTTATTTATCATAAATAAAAGTTTGTAATTAAGATTGTTTCACCAGACAAAAATTGAGTAATATGTGAATTATAATATTTCATTATCTTTCATCTTTTGTTACAGAAAAATGGGTTGAGATTTATAAAAGAAATAATTTGCATTGATAATATAAGCTTCAAATACTTGCAATGTGTTGGCGGCCTAGTGATTAGCATAGCTGCCATCCAAGCAGCTGGCCCGGGTTCGCTTCCCGGTCAACGCATTTTACATATGAAAAAATAATAATAAATTAATAAAAAATAAATACTATTTTATCATATTTATTAATCATCGTCATTTTGCAACCATTAATAGTCTACTTCAAAATTTCTCCATCCATATTCTCTCTTTTCTACATCATATCAACTAATTTTCTTATTCCATTTTTTCATCTCATATATGATCTCTTTCTATGTCTTTTTCAATCTCTTGGGACTCAATTTAAGACTTCAACTGTCCACCTACTATTGCATCTTTTAGCAATATTGATTAGTATATATATTTCAATAAATAGAAATTTCCATTATTTATTTATAAATAAATTACATTTTAATAAATAAACAGTCCCATTACTTATTTGTAAATAAATTATCTACATTAATAATTAAACAAAGCAAAGCAAAACTCTCCATACAGTAGTGCCATCTTGTGCCAACAAGAGCAATCAATGGATGCAGAAGGCTTGTGCATAAAATCCCTATCTAGTGCCTACTCCTCCAATATCCCCATACTAGTTTCTGGCTTGTGGCCATCATTATCTTTTTAATTTCATTCTCATAGTTTTGTAGTTAAGTAGAGTTAAAAGGTGGCTGCTGGAGGGTTGCATTAGATCCTAAGATCTAGGTGCAATGCTCTCAGATCCAAGGCTCCTCACTGATGATGGCCACAAGCCAGAAACTAGTATGGGGATATTGGAGGAGTAGGCACTAGATAGGGATTTTATGCACAAGCCTTCTGGCATCCATTGATTGCTCTTGTTGGCACAAGATGGCACTACTGTATGGAGAGTTTTGCTTTGCTCTGTTTAATAACAATTATGTGCTAGTATGAGATAGTGGTCATGTGATGTTTAGTGGTTTTACATTAATAATCCTATGTGAAGTTACATGGAAAAGCAATGATTTTCTAGGAATAGTTTAATTCATGTGATCAAACTAAAAATTTGTTCTTTTCTTAATAGGAAATAATCAGAAATTTTTAGATTTTGAATTAACCACTCCATACCATTACTCTTACAGGACAATAATATACTCATCTCAATCATAATAAAATCTTTTCAGAATGTTAAAAAATTCTTAACAATGCATGAATGACAAAATAATCCTACTACAATTCAAGCAACAAACTGCTATTATCCAGCTTTAGAGGATCTTTTTAAATTGTCATCATTAAAAAAAAATTTGGTTGTTAACTTTCAATGGATGCCATAGTTTACCGTCCCTTTTACAAAAAATGAATAGCATAAAGATTCATTATGATCTGTCCTAAAATGTTTTATGTATTTTAGTATTATGAATATCCTTATACTTTTTACACATTTAAGACTACATATTAAACATGTAACAAGAAAAAATACTTTATTTTCAGCATAAGTATTTTGCAGCCAAGCAAATAAGACCAGCCAATATAAATCAATATTTCTCAAATACAAGCACTAGACGGGTCATACATTTGATTCGACTAATGTAAAAGCAGTTTGTGTTAAGAGAGAAAACAGGAAGCATATATTTATGGAGGAATGGGAAATTACTAAAGACCCCACTCCATTAATAAAAAGAAGCAAGAGTTCTATTATCCAAAAAATGAAACATGAAAATGTATGTGAATTTTAAAAGTGAAAATTGCAATCTGCAGAATAGTTGAGCATTGGGATTCTGACAGATAAAATCAAAAGCATGCTCAGCGTGTAATGTATGGTTGAAAATAAAATATATTTTTTTGTTACACATTTAATATGTTATCATAGATATTATGATTGGCATAAGAAATTTGAAATTAAATGTTATAGATTTAAACTATAATAATTTTATAGATAGACAGACAGACAGACAGACAGATAGACAGATAGATAGATAGATAGATAGATAGATAGATAGATAGATAGATAGATAGATAGATAGATAGATAGATAGATAGATAGATATAGATAGATAGATAGATAGATAGATAGATAGATAGATAGATAGATAGATAGATAGATAGATAGATAGATAGATAGATAGATAGATAGATAGATAGATAGATAGATAGATAGATAGATAGATAGATAGATAGATAGATAGATAGATAGATAGATAGATAGATAGATAGATAGATAGATAGATAGATAGATAGATAGATAGGTAGGTAGGTAGGCTAGGTAGGTAGGTAGGTAGATAGATAGATAGATAGATAGATAGATAGATAGATAGATAGATAGATAGATAGATAGATAGATAGATAGATAGATAGATAGATAGATAGATAGATAGATAGATAGATAGATAGATAGATAGATAGATAGATAGATAGATAGATAGATAGATAGATAGATAGATAGATAGATAGATAGATAGATAGATAGATAGATAGATAGATAGATAGATAGATAGAAAAATAGATAGATAGATAGATAAAATGTAGCATTTAATAGTTTTTTGCTAATCATAAATCTAGGAATTTTTTTTTTTCTTAATGATTATTACTTCTTTTATAAATGAATATTTATATTCAACATTCTTTTAATACATATATATATATATTTAAATGACAGACTTTGAAACAATAAAAAAACTCAATGCCAAATATTACTGATCTCCCAAGGGTTTAATTATTTATTTTACATGATTACGAATGCAAAGTAAAATCCATTATAACTAAAAATTATCTTTTTATGAATAAATTAACAAAAAAATCAAATAATAAAAAATAAAGATAATATTTTAGCATAGAATTCTTTTGTAACACTAAAAAATATTTTTAAAAACATGCCTGTATGGTTTAGCGCAGTGCCAAAATAACAGACTCCGGGCTAAAAGTTCCAAGATTAATTCCAACTAAAAATGTAATTGGAAAAGGGAATGCAGTACAAATTAATTAAATGGAATTATTAATTTCTCAAACTGTCACTAGGATTTTTTAACACTTATGCAATTTAGTATACTTATAACTTTTTATTCATCACATATATTTTAATCACATGGATAAAATCATCTGAAAAGGAAAAAATATCCCCATGATACAGTTATCTGATGCGGATGTTTTTATTGTTGTATGTACTTTAAGTTTGGCACCTTCACTATAAATTGTAATCATTCAATTTACTATATAATTATTAGTACTTTACAAAAAAGTTTAAATATGATATTTGTTCTATCAAACATATACCTGGAATAAAAAGATAATCTAAAGATCTCAATGAGTGTACAAATATACAGTAGTCCTTTTGTATTTATTGCATTTGGTTCCAATGCTTCCCATAAGATACCTATGGCTAATAGAAAACCTTTTATATGTGTGTGTATGTGTTTAATATATTTTACTTCAACAAAAAACTCCAACAAAGGAATCATTGTAGTTTAAAGAGAAAATTTGTTTTGTCTTAGGGGTTTGCCAATTAGTAGTAATTGATAGTTTTTTTTGGCAACATTAAAAGCTAAAAATTATCTCTGATTACATGGATATAATTTCATTTCTATTATTTATTATGATAACAATTCATATAAGTATTTAATTCAATATATATACATACCAATTTAAATTTTAAATTGTTTATAAAAACTTAAACAGTCATTGCTTACTACATAACTCATAAAATCCAGGTTTTACAATTCATTATTATAAAACTTCAATTTAGATTTCAGTATAAATATATTATATGAATTGTATGTCACAGTGAAAAGGTGACTTGTTCTTTCTCCAAGCTGTCTGCAGTCAACACATGATGTGTAGTGATATAGTTTCACTATTTATCAGAAAACATTTAAGGTGCTAATATTATATAACTCATGCCCTGATTCAGAACGTGTACTGTAGACAGCTTGAAAAGAGAACCAATCAGTCATCTTTTCAGTTGGACATATTCCATACAGGTAAATGCTCATACATGAGTACATATAAACCAAAGATGATCAAAGCTAATACATAAGCCAATTACAATAATAAATTTTAAGACTAGCAATTTAAAATCCATTGTACTAAACTTACCAAACCTTTCATTAAAATAACAAATGTAAGTTCCCTGATATGACTGTGCAATAATGTAATCTGGGTTTGTGATTTGGAAATGTGTACACTCTTGGATTTTGTATTTAAAGTGACTGGAGTTTGTGAAAGGCATTGGGATTCAAACATTGTATTAACAGCTAGTTGAATATTGATGTTGTAAGTCATCAAATTATCACAATAGTGATATTATGCTTGGTTATTTTTATATGATATCTTAGATTCATAAGTTTAATATTAAACCACTAAACATCACATGATCACTATCTCATACTAGCACATAATTGTTATTTAACAAGGCAAAACTCTCTCCATACACTAGTGCCACCCTGTGCCAATCAGAGTAATCAATGAATGCCAGAAAGCTTGTGCATAAAATCCCTATCTAATGCCTACTCATCCAATATCCCCAGACTAGTTTCTGGCTTGTGGCCATTATTAGTGAGGAGCCTTGGATCTGAGAGCACTGCACCTAGATCTTAGGATCTAATGCGACCCTCCAGCAAACACCTTTTATCTACACTTAACCACAAAACTATGAGAATTAAATTGAAAACACAATAATATTTTCAATCTAAGCTCAATAGTTTATATAGTCATATGGGTCTGAACTCAATTCAGCACCCATACATTTTGGTGCTTTGGCTCTTTAACAACCAAACCCACCACTATCCTATTAGGCATGATTGGTGTTAAACCACTAAACATCGTATGATCACTATCTCATACTAGCACATAATTGTTATTAAACAAGGCAAAACTCTCTCCATACAGTAGTGCCACCCTGTGCCAATCAGAGTAATCAATGGATGCCAGAAGGCTTGTGCATGAAATCCCTATCTAATGCCTACTCATCCAATATCCCCAGAATAGTTTCTGGCTTGTGGCCATCATCAGTGAGGAGCCTTGGATCTGAGAGCACTGGACCTAGATCTTAGGATCTAATGCAACCCTCCAACAACCACCTTTTATCTCCACTTTATATTTTCAATCTAAGCTCAATAGCTTATATAGTCATATTACTGTATGGAGAGAGTTTTACCTTGTTTAAGTTTAATATTAGTGATTTTAATTGGAGTAATCCTAACAATTATTGTGATAATTAATTCATGAATTATTTCCAGTTTAGTTTTAAGCATCTTTTTTTCTAATTTAGATTAATTAGTATTAAATAATTAAAATTTAAGTCTTATGTGATTTAGTGCAAAGATAGATTTGTAATCTCTAGAATTCAAGGTTCCAGCTGCCACTTCTGTAACCCAAACTTCATACAAATTTCTGAACAAAACACCAGTGGTTTTATTGTTTTTCTGAAGATATGTGATGAAGGCATTTTATATATGTTGAACTATTTCCATCATCTAATATTAAATATTGAAGGTCTTTAACTTTTTTTAAACTTTTCAAATACATTCAGCTATTAGTTAGCCTATTAATAATATATGATGTCTGGAAGCCACTAATTAATTTTGCTCTTAGAAAAAAAGTGGAAAAATCATAAGTACCCTCATGGATAAGTAAATGAAATATTTATTGACTGTTGCCTTTGGTAGAATAACTTAGTTGGTTAGAGCATTATTTTAAAATTCCAAATTCAAAAGTTTCTGTTTAAGTCTTGGTCAAGCCAGCAACATTTGAATCTCTTGCAATGTTGCGTTATATATTAACTAGTATGCTATTGCTAACAGTTGACTGTATTTGAAAAGTTTAATAAAATTTGAATTTTTTTAAAGACATTCAATATTTAATATTAAATGATTGATAATCAAACATAGTCAACTATCTTAATATTATTTTCTGTAAATTTTGAACTCGAGTAATGCTGTTCAGACTTGTAATTTTTTCATACTTTGAAAGTTGTCTAATCTTGGATTTGATATCTAAAGTGATTAAAGATTATATATGACCCTGGATTCACATGTCATCTCATTGCTGTAAGCTGTGAAATGATCACATTTAAGAGTTTATAATCTCAAGCCTAGACCGTTTAGTAGTGGTAACTTTAATTATCCATAATCTTAAACTATGTTGAGATAATATATATTTTTCTAAAGTATAGGCTTGTTTATATCTGCACTTCTATATGTAATATATAGGGGATTTCAATTGAGACTTTTACATGACCCTCAACTACCCATGCTACCTACACATGTTGAAAAAAGTGTTTTGAAGCCTTTCCATTAAAGTTTGAAGATTGGCTATCTTAATATAAGCTGAGCTTTGATTGTATATATGTGTGGAGATAATAATCTGGACCAACTGATGACTACTGGTTTAGCACGAAATATGTATATAGGTGATTATTTATCTTTTCTACATGTGTGTGATCAGATGTATTAGCAGTATGAGATAGCATGGATAGTTGAGGGTTATGTGAAAGTCTGAGTTCAACCCCCCTATTCATGTTTGAAAATAGATGGATTATTAAGCATTATGATAAAACAATAAGGATTAATGTTACCTTAATGACAGTTCATGGATAACCATTCTTCATGAGAATCTCATAAAAATTGTTATTCATCAGCTGTCATTAAAAAAAATCTTAAATAGCCAGCAATAACAACAAAAAGAAACATTAAAAGGAAAAACAAGGTTTATTGTTAATAATAGTTTTTTTCACTTCTTATCACTCTTTTAATACAATTAATTGTAAGATATCAGTTTTAGGACTATATCATATACTTTGAGATAAATTGGAAAAAATGTTAGTATTGTAAGTAACATCATCACCATATGATGTTAGTAACATGGGTAAACACATTTTTAGAAAAAATGTAAAGGTGAATCTCACACTAGAGATTCTTAACTAAGTTATAATTGTAGTGACTTTCTGAGATTACTTTCATCTTTTTGATCTCTTACTACCACTATTACAATATGCAAAATAAAGTCTTGAATAAATACATTTTGTTATATGATAGTGATTACTTCTAGTATTCTATTGATATCACTGTCATATAAACAACCCATCAGAACTGTGTAGTGCCATTTGCATATGAATGCTGGTGCCTTCTTTTACTACATGATGGTTAATTGCATGTAGAGTATAATGCAAATGCACCTTTTGGCTGCTTGTTTTAATCTGCACTTCCATCAGATTGTTTATCTATGAAATAAGATATAAACTGAGTATACCATGGGAAGCATAACATCACAATCTATATACTGCACATTTAGGATTTTCTATGATTCTTAGTGATATTATTTGCAATCACTACTCCAATTTCTGTTATCTAAGTACTCAGTATTGTATTATCTCCATCATTTGTAATTTTGTAATTCTAAATCCATCACCTATTTTTTTTCCCAGTGATGAAAGTTTATTCATCAAAAAAAGGTACATATACAGTTAAATAAGAGGTTTACAAAGAATTGTAAAAATGAAATTCAGGAACAAAATGATAAAAGGGGAGGATACATGTGAAAAGGGAAAGGGTGTATATTAATCATTACAAACAAATGAATGTTACAATTAGGAATTATTTGAAAAGTCTAAAGTTCAAATATGAGTAGTATTTTAGGAGTACAATATTGAGAAATCCAATTTGCGATGGATAAGTTGAGAATAGGAAAACACTTGGAGATAACATTGGAAATAATAAATTTAAATAGGGCAAATCACTTGCAATTAAAATCATTAAGTCAAACTGTGCTTTACTTTGCAATAATAATTGGATAAAATCGTTTATAACAATAACGCTAAAACTACTATGAATAGCGTTTTTTTTCCTCTTGTGAATGAGAAAATCAATGTGGGCAAACAGTCTCCACAGCGCCCTCCCCCTCAAAAGAACCAGGATTTAGATCACTGGGGCCCCTCCCAATAACCAGACTCTCTCATTCAATCAGCAAGGTTGATTGTAATGAAAATTTTAATTAAAAGGTACAATTAGGAATTATTTGTAAAGTCTAGAAATCAAACTTGAATAGTGTTCTAGAAGTACAATGTTGGGAAATCCAATTTGTGGTGGATAAGTTGAGAAATAGGAAAACATTTGGAAAAATACAGACTAAATCAATCTACTGTTCAGTTCCTTCAAATGGCCTTGAATATCTTCACAAGAGAGCAATCCCAAATACTTTGGAAAAATTATGGAAAAACTATGGAGAACAAGGAAAATAAAAATCCAAGCTTCAAAATGTCTCTGCTGAAAACCATTCTAATCAATCATGAAAATCACATGAACAGCAAAAGGCCAGTCCTATCAATAATGACAATGGAAGTAATAAAATTAATTAAGGTGAATCACTTGTAATTAAAATCATGAGGTCAAACTGCAACTCATTTTGCAATAACAAATGGATAAAATCATTTATGATGACAACGTTAAAGAATCACCATAAATAACATTATTTTTCTATCTTGTGAATGAGGAAAACCAACATTGGTAATGATCACCACAATGCCCTCATTCCAGCCCCTTCCCTCAAAAGAACTAGGTTTTAGGTTCCTCGGGGGTCCTCCCAACAACTGGACCTTCTCATTCATTCAACAAAAATAAGTGAAATGAAAATTTTCATTAGAAGATAAAATCTCTGTAGAAATCTTTTGCAATTTCAATGGTTGCCATATATTACATAGCGTTTTTATAAAAGTTGAAATTATTCTTACTTGTGATTACATTGTTGATATAGCTTGTGTATGAAATGAGAGCTAAGAAACTTCCGTTTTTAATATGCATAGTTTTAGAGAAATTTAATTCCCTAAACTAGAAAAAAGGGAATAAAACAGGGAGCCAGAAACAATGTTAACTGGAGTCCTTGGCTCCATAATTTTTTTTTCAATAACTCACATATTCCTCAATGTTATAATTTTTACTGATAATTGTGTAAAGGGTCTTCATACTTCACAATTGTTAATATGATGCAGCAATTCTAGACTAATACATGTCAAACTTTCATAGAAATAATTTTAATGTTTTAACTGTCTTGAATAGTTTAATATGGTGATATAATGGTAAATTATAGAGTTCAAAGTCCATGGATTATAAGTCTATGACATTTCTGGTGAGTGAAATTCTGGCAGCAAATCATTTGATTACCTTTTTTTATTAATAATTAAAATCACAATAAAACTGCAGTATATATTTTTATATTGATAATAATGCATGTAAATCATACATATACAATAATACTGCATTTTACACATATTTATTTAAAAGTATAAATAAATACATGGATTAGGTATATGCTAAAGCTAAAACCTTATATGGAAACTCAAATATAAAGTTAATTCTAAGCTAGTTATGAAATTTGCTTATACTAAATGTTTATTATATATGAAATTAGAGGGATTTGAATTCAGAATTCTTCCATCTATTCATCCTTCACTTCATCTCAATCAATGGATACACATGACCACACACACATGAAAAAACATACATGATCTCCAATATACATATTTTATATAGAACTAGCATTTATCAGTTGGGCCAGATCATAATCTCTGACACATATACACAGTCAGTGCTCAGCTTATATTAAGATAGCCATTCCTCAAACATTAATGGACATGCTTCAACTCTTCTCACACTTCCAATTATTCAACCATCCATTTCACTGAAAAACCAACAAGGGAACAAACGTCTACATGGATATGACTACAATATCACATCCAATAAGGGCTTTCAGAGTTCCATCATTGGTTTTTCAATAATATGAATGGTTGAATATTTGGAAATGTGATAAGATTGAAGTGTGTCCATTAAAGTTTAAAAAATTGCTATCTTAATATAAGCCAAGCACTGATTGTATATATATGTTGGGGTGGAGGAGATTATGATTTGGTCCAATAGATGAGTGGTGGTTCTGCATGATATATGTATATTTGCGATCACGTACCTTTTTTGCTTGTTTGTGGTCATATGTATCAGTTGGTTAAGATGAAGTGGGGAATGATTAGAGTGAAAAATCTTGAGTTCAAATCCCTCTAAATACAAATACAAAGTTGTTATAAATATAACGAAGCATTTAACTCTTTTATCCTGCTTTGTTTTAAAAAGATGAGATGTCATTTTACTTTTTCTTCATAATTTTGCCATTAGCAATTTTATCTTCAAATTTCACAACACATCTAAATTTTCTTTAAAATAATGAAAGATGTCTTTTTTTTTTCATATGTCATAGTATTGACCAGGACGTGAACCCACAACCGTCTGCAACCAACTACTTGCCTGCAAGGCTTGCAAGGCAGCTGCAATGACCTCTCGGCTAATACCGCTTGACAAAATTTTTATTAGATTTTCAAATATCTAGTAATGATGGTTTAAAAATATATTTCAAAATCTTCACTTTTATAAACAAAAATTGGCTTCTACTTTTTATTACTCTATGTGGAGTCAAAATTACTCATCAATTAAAATCTTTAAAGCAGAAATCTGGTTGGTTTGTTTTTTTAGGTTTTATCTCAGGATATCGAAAATAAAAATGTTTAGACTGTAAAAATTCTCAGCAAATACAAATTTATTTCACCCGAGTAAATTTTATTAACATTTGATTATTTAATTTGCATTATACTTTTTTTTTTTAAATCTTTACTAATGTAAATATAGCTTTTACATGCATTTATCGTTAACAAATATTATTTAATTCTTAACATATTTTCAATATAGCAGATGGTACCTGCATTTTTCTCACCTTTGATAACATTTCACATTTAGACTATAAATATTTAGGTTTAGAAGATATGGATATCGTAATGTAACAATAAAAAATATATTATGATAATGTACATAAATAGCTAAAAGTAGCATTAAATATTACTATATATTTTTATATCACACTTTTTTAAATTGGCACTTTGTGAAAAAGTTTTATTTTATGAGTTTTGACATAGTTTTTATTAAAAAATCGGTGACATCTTTGACCATATTGTTCTGCTATTATTCAGTCGAATGTGGGAAAATGTGTTGAATGAAGACATTGTGGATAAAGATCATAATACGCATTTGTTTGTTCAACAAATCTTTAAATATTTTTTTTTTATAAACTAAACTTATCTCTAATCTAATTTTCATTTTAATTTATTGATAACATTTAGAAAATCTTTAGTCATAATTAAATTTGTCAGAGAAGGAAAACATTATCTCTAATATTAAAGGAAATGATTTAATTCTTTGTAAAAAAAAAAAAAAACAATGTTAAGATGAAAACCTTAATGATTTTTAATATAATTAAAATAACTTCATATATGATTTGTGAGCAATTTAGGATATTTTCAGTTGTGGTCTTCATATATGATATCAATTCAGAATAACTTTTTTGCCCAAAGGATATTAAAACAATTAGGTATTAGAATGTAATAACTAAGCTCGTCTTAAACCATAGTTTTTCATACTTGATCTCTTTATAAGCTTAGTTTATTCTATTACCTTAATAGTTAAAACTAATAGCGTAAACATGAACTACTTCTTTATATTACAGCTTTTTCTTCAATACTAAGGGGTAGAAAAATGTTTATTATCATAACATTTAGACAAATTGATATAAGAATAAAAGTAGTGTCAATATTTTAATAGGACCGCTTGAAGAATAAATAAAATAAAAGCTTGAAGACGGTTTCTAGGCAACCGCCTATATAAATATTACACAAGATATTCATATCGTTGTAATGATGTTTCCAGTGATTATAAAATTAAAACGTTTCATTCTAATCTGCTGTTTAAATATTTATATTACAAAATAGTTATTTTTACTTTTGTTTAAATCATTAATATTTGATGATCTACAAGTCTTTATAATTTTTACGTGTCCTGTTTGAAAACTACACTAAAGTAAACAGAATTTTCAGTTTTATTAACTTACACATTCTTTAATAAGTAGAAATTAAATAAATATTTAAAAAAAAAAAAACAAAGGATTTTGTTTATCTCATAATACTTTTATGCTATTTTTTATTCTTAAAAAAAAAAAATTATCAGATTTTATTTAAATTAGAAAATAATAAAATCTTTAAAAATGATAAATCAAACAGAATTGTAGCATAGAAAAAGATTTATTTTTTTATGCGATAATACATTCATTTATTATTGTCTGTTGCAATTATCTTCTTTGTAATATATTTAGGAGATTAATTTAATTTTAATAATGAAATAATTGCATTTATTATTGCTGTTGTTATTGTTATTATTGTTTCAACAATAATCTTTATTAATCCTTTGGGTTATATGGTATTACATAACATTGGTTGTAAGGTTACAGGTGAAATCATGTTGTAGTTAATTTCAAGGGTTACAATAATCAGGTTGCAAGGTATATTATTTTACAAATGTTGCTATTAGTTTTGATACAGAGATGGATATAAAGTTTAATTATTAAAGTCTTAAAAAACAGTTCAATATAAAATTCAATTTCATAGATAGATAGATATGAACTAAGATTATAAAATCTGGCATCATGTTGAAAGTTATTTGTAGCCACTAAATTAATCTTGATTATTGTTCTTTTAATTGTTAATCTTGTAGTATACTAGGGAGGTAGCTTATAATCCATGTAGCATAAAATCAAGCTATGGGTGCTGTACAAAGAACGAAATCAATTTAGAGTAGAATTATATATGATGACAGCTGGTAGATTGTGATAGATGCCATGTAAATTTTGTAGTTTGATGTTGAATGGAGTTGAGGGCAGTTTATGAAGGTGAGTTTTGTTGAGAGTAATGGATGATTACCGCTGAATGCTTTTCAATGTGGTTATTGATGGATTATGACCTATTATAGATTGTATGGTTGTTTTAGTAGTGACCAGGTGGCAGTAAAAATATCTGGGAGTGCATTATTGTTGTCCCAGACCTTGATTTGTTGGAGCTTATGGATCAATTTAGCTGAGTATCTTCTGATGTTGTTGCCAATGGGGAAGATGCAGTGAGTGCACCAGAAGGCATACAGAATGAAAGTTATTGTAGGTGCTATGGGGGGGGGGTATGTATACTGATAGGATTGAATTAGCTGTTTTATAGATGCAACTGGTCATTTGTATGTATTTAGCATAATAGTCCTGATTTGGTTGAGGGCTTGACACTGCTGAAAAAGATATTGTTAAGTTTCCTCTGCTGCATTATATAAGGTGCAACATGGATTTATAGTTTTATGTAGATGACAATATCGGTACATTGTTGGCAAGGCATGCATGTCAAAACAAACTAGAAAATCAAAAAAGAAATCAAAAAATTTAAGTTTTAGGGACCATCTTTTGAAAGAGAGGAATATCTGGTGGTTATTGATACCAAGTATGGAAGAAGAAGAATCATTGTTGGCTTCCAGATATAGTATAACATATGTTTGCAAGTATGTGTATTTATTAGTCATGGTAAATATTGATCATCTGGATACTGATAGGA
This sequence comes from Epiperipatus broadwayi, assembly GCA_028023455.1. Lineage (NCBI taxonomy): Eukaryota > Metazoa > Onychophora > Udeonychophora > Euonychophora > Peripatidae > Epiperipatus > Epiperipatus broadwayi. Next base: position 8,381,717 of record JAQFVV010012403.1, on the reverse strand, counting down.
TTGATTGGTAAAGTGTGGTGAGAAATGAAGCTGATAGAGGGAGAGGTCTATGAATAGGGATTACTTGTAACAGCAATCATAGTGCTTGGAACTTTGAACAATTGATGCAGGTGAATTTATGATTTTTTTGAATCTAGAAACCTTGTGTGCTGTGGAGGCCCAGATAATTATTAATCAGTGAGCAACTAAGTCTCTTATCTGAAACTGAAACTGTCTTCCTGCCCTATAGTAGCTTATTGCAGAGGAAGGATGTGGCAGAATTTATCTATTTTAAAAATTTAACAATAGGCAAATAATATGTAATCTGAGTCATTATATGTATATTAAATAGACGAATTTTAGCATACAGGGGGAGATAATCTGGTAATCTGTGTGGCATTTTCAAGATTGTTTTGTAAGGTGTTCTTTATCATAAGTGATCCCATGTAAAATGGGAAGCCTAAGAAAGGGATTGCCCTTCCCTGGAATATTTGAATATACTGTTTGTTGGTATATATAAACCATACTTCTGTTTTATTAACATTAAATTTAGGTTTATACATGGCAGTATATAGATTGAGAATGCTTTACATTGTGGTGAGACGATTACAAGATGATAGAAAGACAGTGACATCATCCATGTATGCTATGCATGGAATGGATTGGTATGTATAATTTGGATGCCTGATAATGTCTGTTGTATATGCTTTAATACCTCTGTGACCTGGGAAAATTTACAAAAAAAAACTGACTTAACCTCTACTCTTACCACTCTTTGTCTAATTTTCATGGGGCCATTTGAAGATACTGGGAAACATTGTAAGGATCATCTAGAGCCACACCTACTTTTTCTTATTTTTAATATGCAGTTTGCAAAAAAGACCCTTCTGCCATATAGGCTAAAGCAGTCTTGAACTCAGCTGAAGACCAAAAGTTGTTTGTGTCTATTCTAATTCTGATTGATATGCTAGCTAACACTACCATTCCAAGTACTCTCCTTTACTTAATTAATTACCAACTTATTGCAGAGCAGAGATATATATCATATTAGTGGGGAAAATTTTCACCATCATTCATTTCTATGCAATCCATCTCCCAAGGCTCACCTCTTAGTGCACTGCTCTTCATTTTCTACATATTATTATTATTGTTATTATTATTATGATGACGATGTTTCAACAATAAAGAGATAGTTCAGATTTATTTTGCATCATTTTCCATGGTGCTTTACATATAAATTGTGTTGGCCATTATTTTTCTCTAGGAAAATTTTTGACTTAATTTAGGCCTCGGGTCTAAGTAAGTATTCAAACATAATCAATTGTAATCTGTGTAAGTTTACTTATTCTATTACTTAAAAAATAAGTGTAATAATGCTCAAGGCTAAATGGGTTTGTAAAAAAAACGTCATTAAAAACCAGTTGACACTTAGACAATTCCAATATCAATAGCAATCAACAATTTCAAACAGCTGTCAAAGTAAACTCCTTTTAACAATAAAGGTGGAATCCCACCTTTATTAATGGTCTAATATATTTATATAGACACTAAAAATTGCAACTTGACCACAGACATTGAAATTATTGCTACAAAGATGTTTAAATAAACTCTTTAAATGGGTAAATATAACATTTTCTGACCATTAATAAAGGTGGGATTCCACTTTTATTGTTAAAAGGAGGTTGCCTTGACAACAGTTTGAAATTGTTTATTTTTATTTTTTTTTATTTTTTTATTTTTAAGTGTCATAGCATCGGCCGGGATGCGAACCCACAACCCGGGCAACTGCCTGCTGGTGCAAGGCAGTCACGCTGACCTCGCGACCAACAATGCAAGACAAGTTTATTGTTATTTATATTGGGATTGTCTAAGTTTTGAGTGACTTTTAATGATGTCTTACAAACCCATTTGAGCATTATTACACATTATTTAAGTAATACTTAGGGTGCAATTTGAATTTTATAATTGCAGTATGTATTGTTGTAAATGACTATTTATTAATCTACATTCAGAATAGGTTATATTTACCTGTTTAAAGAGGTTTATTTAAACATGTTTGTATCAATAATTTCAATTTCTGTGATCAAATTGCAATCTTTCTGTCTATATAAATATATTAGACCATTAATAAAAATGGGATTCCACCTTTATTGTTAAAAGGAAGTTGTCTTGACAACAATTTGACATTGTTGATTGCTATGGATATTGGGATTGTCTAAGTGTTGACTGGTTTTAATGATTACTCTATTAATATATCCATTCAAAAAATTTGTGTGCAAGAATAATATATGTGAAAGTTTTTTAATATATATATTGTTCAACTCTTGAGGAGTAAAGAGTATTGTAAAGATAGAGTCCATGTTCTTTCAGTATGATTTTTAGTTTTATTCAGCTGATAAGTTAACCTAAATATTTTTTCACAATGTTAAAATTGTTGTATTCATAGTCATAAAGATTATTTCATGGCTGTCAAAAAATATTATGCTAGTACCATCTACCAGGGCAAACCACTTCTATTACTATTTATATAATGGGCACTTTTTCAGTTGGTTTCATAGATGTGAACTTGGATACGTTTTTCATAGATTGGCAGTTGCTTTAAGAGAGATCAGATAAATGGTATAAATGTTGGGATACACAATTTTGCCATCCTATTCTCTTAGTTGCTTTGGCTTGTTAATGAAGGTGGAGGGATATCTCCTGATGTTGTGGCCAAGGGTTGTTGTTGTTATTATTATTGTTGTTGCTGCTGCTGTTATTACTATTATTGTTATTGCTGTTGTTATTATTACTGGGTTTTTAAGACATACTTAATTTTTTTTACTCCATTATATATTTTTGAAGCATATGAATTGAGAGACAGTTGAAAATGATATTTGCTTCCCATCCAAGATAGCATTTCATGTTGCACCAGCATAGATGTTTAAGTATATCTAAAAACATATTAAACAAGTCAAAAGAGAAATTAAGTTGAGTTAATTTATATATTTATAAATAATTAAAAAACACATATATTAGGCTTAAACTGAGGTTTAAAGTTTATATTTGTGTTAGAGAAATCTTAGTTAAATAAATAATTAGTTGTAATTATTAATATATTTATTAGTATTTGATGTCAGCATTGTGTATGCAGAAAGTTTAATATTTGTAAATCAAAGCATAATAATCATTATGGTAATATATTCTTATTATGTGATTAAAGACTTGGAGTGTTTACCAAATCTGAAATGTCAATTAAATTAAATCTTTTTATCTATTGATTAGGTATATTAACTTATACGGGTAATCTATATTATATTCCATTATTTTCTCTTTAAAAATCTCTTATATAAACCATCTACATTTTTTAATTTTTTAATCTTTTCTTTTCCTTTTTTCATTAACTTTCTTCTACTTCATTTTTTTTTGTTCACTTTTTTTAAAGATCTTACTCACATTTGGTGTTTGTGGGATATAAATACCATGGAACCATAAACTATATTGTATCTAAGTACTTGATTTCAATTATACACTATCCAAAAAATAAATGGAAATAAGTAAAGAAAAATATAAATAAACGAAAAAAACCATTAAAGTTCACAAATTTTATGATATTAAGCAGTCTTTTTTTTTAATGCTATATACTATTATATCTAAAAAAAAAAAAAAAAAAGTAAAATTTTCAAATAAATTTTATAATGCACCACTTGCCAGTTTTCTGTCACAGGGAGCCATACATAATTATATATTTGTAATTAAAATCAACTCATATATCATGTGACATAATTTAATAAGCTTGTACTACAAATGTAATATAATGAACTTGTTAATAGCTCTTAAAAAGCTTTTCCAAATATCCCTCTCCCAAACTGTTTTCAAACTGTAGCTTTCATCAGTGAGGTGCTGGAATATATTTCTAGGATATTCAGGTATTAAATATCTGAATATCCTATCACCTCACTGATGAAAGCCACAGCTTGAAACTGGTTTGGGGAGAGGGTTATTTAGAAAAACTTTGAGAGCTATTAGCATGCTCATTATATTACATATGATTATATATATATATATATTAATAAAATTTCTTAAATTTATAAAAGAACATATATTATTCATTTATTATTTTTTCAAAATTTGATGTGCATAATAAAATATTTTGTTAAAAGTAATTACTAAAAATTTCAGGTCAGGAGCTTCAAAAACACAACTTCTCAATCACAGTTTGTCTTTTTTCCTCTGGCTAAGCAATAATCCAAAAATCTTAGACTTTAGTTTTAAAACATTTATATCATTACACATAAAAAGAAAATGCTTTCAGAAGACCTTGTTTTTCTTTATCTATATTTTCTTTTCTAATTGAATTTTAATTAATTAATAACAATAATATTTACAAGAAACCAAAAAAATAAAATATCTATCAATACAAGAACATATATATATACTTTTCAGAATCTTTAACTTTGATAAGAAAAACAAAAATTCTTTTCTCTTTAACAAAAGAAAAAAATTATATAAAAAAATAATTAAAAATTGTTTAATAATTTTATCCTGTTAATTTAATTAATTCTACCTTTACAAGATAATAAAAAGCTTAATTTTTTCCTTTTTTAAACTTTTATATAAGTAAAACCATACAAAATATAAAATTCTTTGTGATAAATATATATATATTTAATATTTTCATGGTTATTTGATGTAAATAAAGTAGTATTTGTGTTAAACTGTGTGTTATTTTTGATTATTTCCCAATATTTTAATGAAATATCTGACATTGTCAAGGGAAAAAGTTAACCTTGATAATGGTGAATGCTATTTCATTGAAACATTGGAAAGTAATCAAAAATAACACAGTTTAATCCAAAAACTACTTTATTTATAAATTGTAAAGGTTGGAAGAGTCTATCCTTAACATTGATTATAGTATCTTTTTTTAAAAAAAAAGACATATTTTATTTATATTGAACCGGGTCAGAGAAAATCACTCTGATTATATTCTTTAAATTTGATTTCAACTCAGGCTGCCCTTCCTCTACTGCAACAGAACAACCCTTCAAGCAGAGAAGTATAATACCCACAGATTCAAACATCAATGGAATCTATAACCAGACTGAGGCTATATGAAATTTAACCTACAATCACATTTCCAGGCTATAGCACTTCTCAGATTCTAGATTCAAACTGCTGCCATCCAAAGTACTTTATTTGTTTTGTGGATTAACCTTGGGCACCAGTTAACCACAAGTTATATAGTCATCATGTGCAGATGACATGTATACAATCCTGTTGTTGATATATCCTCAAGCTAATTCATTTTCTCAATTGTGAGGGGAAATCTCTGACACACTTGCCCAACACTTGTAGTTAATTATAACTTAATCGATTAGTGATGCAGTTATAAGAGAGAGAATTGATCAGACAATAATTAAGCAAACAAATATTTTATTTTACACCACACTCATAATTATATTACAATATAATAAAAAATTATACATACTCACATACATATTTATAACACAATATAATAATAATGTGAAAGCTAAACACCTTCAAACAGATACGCTTTAAAAATGCTTATGTGACAGCCAATCAGATGGACTAATGGCATCACGTGGGACTCTAAATTCTAAAACACAAGCCAGAACTATTAGAAAAAGATGGGACCCATCTTAATCTATGCCTCAATTATATTTAAATAAGCCAGACTAAAGCATTTTGAACTAAGAGTGTGAAGCTTAAATACCTTCACATTTAATCCACTAAATATTATATATATAAATTAACAACGCGAAATCATCCGATTTACAATGAAGCAATATTTTTAAATCCAATGAAATGATATTAATAAATGTAAATATATTAAATTTAAGCGTAAACAGATAATATTATAATAACGTGAAAGCTAAACACCTTCAAACAGATATGCTTTAAAAATGCTTACGTGACAGCATAAATTTAATATATTAACACAATATAATACAAATTTACAAATGTCATATTAAAGATTACATTGACTCTAACTATTAGAGTTTGTTAAAGTTCTTTCATTCACATATATGTGCAAATCTTTAAAATGGAAGAATTATATTTACCTAGGATTTTGGATAGCATGTCACACGTTTATGGATTCAGTTCCTTGCTTGTTTCCTTACTTGTCAATGACCAACTGGTTGGCCTTTTATTTCCATTGATAGTTTTCATTTCTTGTTGATTTTCTAGTTTACAATGAGGGAGAGAGAGATTACTGGCAGTTCATAGATCATGAGGGGGGCATGAATTCCAGATGGAGAACATTTAATGATACTGAGGATTGGGATTGAAGTCTAGCTGAACACTTTGGGTGTTGTTTAGCACTGCATGCTGCTAGGTCAGCCTTCAGTGAAGATAGATTGATGCACACACATACTGGAAATGTGGATAACTTTTCACTGTCTTTGCTTCTTTAATTTTAATAGTACTACAACAGTGTTGAATAATAATTTTACTGCACATGAAACAATATGAATGGCAATGGCAATTTATCTTTTGTCTCTTTGGTCCATTATATTTCTCCCTCTTGTTGTTTTCCCTATCATCCTTATATCAATTTAATGAATTTTGTATTTCTTTAATTAATTTTTACATTCTGTTTTAATCTAATCTCCTTCTTAGATTAATCTAATATTTTGATAAGATATTGTCTGTGGTCTTTTTTAATTAACCTATTTGTGAGTTATCTTTTCTTTTATCAGCCAAGTAATCTTTAATGAATTGCAGTTTTAAAAGTTTTCCTTTTTACAAATTATATTTTTAATCTGATTTCATTTTACATTTATTCATTATTATTTTTATTTTTCATCCATGCATTTTTTTTAATTTATAAAAAAAAGAAGAGCTAGTTTCAACTTTTACTTAGATTCCCCCCCCCCTCCATTTTCTCTTTGATATTAAAACTTTCTTTTATTTTTAAAGAAAAAGGTGATACAATACTTTATTTTTCAAGTTTGTGTTTAAAAAAAAACTTTTTAAAATCCATATTCTCTTTTTATTTTACTATTCTCATTTTTCTTTTCTTTTTAAAATCAATTTGTTCATTTATTTTAAAATACTTATATATGCAATGCAGAATATCTGTGTGTTTTTTAACTTATATATTCAATAGCAGTACAATATATATCTAGAAAAAAGAGATTCCTTCTTTTTATTATATAATATTTGTATTGTTTATTAGCAAAGAATAACAAAGGTTTTATTATTTTGAGGCATATATATATATATTACTGATAGATTTGACAATTTATAAAACATCATGTTCTTTCCTTTTTGCTTGCAGTGAGAAAATGTTGCAAAAAAAATTTTTTTTTCTCTTTCTTTTATTACTTCACTTGATTTTAATGTACTTTTTCTCTTATTAATATTTTTTGTTTATTCACTTTCTTTTGTGGTATAAATGTTTATTTGTGATTCTAAAGTTTGACAATGGTGTTTATAATACATATAGTAGATAAAGAAACTACATAAATTACTGTTAAAAAAATCTCAATTTATATCTTAAAATATTTGTTTGAAAATATTGCTATTTAAAAAATTGATATTTAAAAATATTATTAAATATTTAAATCATAAATTTATTTGTTTATTTTGTATATCCTAAATACTTATGTTTACACAGAACATATATATATTGTACCAAGATCATAGTTGGTACATAATAATTTTATCAAAAAAAATTATTAAAATAATAAATCAACAAATAAATAAATAAGTATTAAAAAAATCTAAAGAGTTTCGTTATTAAATAAAATGCAGTTTTCTGTCAAAACGTAGGATTAAAAGTCAAATAGTTTTCTAATATTAGTTTTGAAATAAAAGTTACAATTAATTAATTAAAAGAGGGGATAGGGTTTTGGTTAGAAAAGTTAAACTAAAAGTTTTATAAAAAGAAGTAAAAAGTTTATTATTATTGGTTGAAAGTTGATTTTCAAGTTTAAAGAATATAAATCTCTTTTATTTAAATTAGAGGAAAAAAGGTCATCTTAAAACTAGTGTCAATTTTAGAATAAAATATATGTGTGTGTTTGTGAATAGAATAAATTTATGAATAATAAATATTAAGATGAAATAAATGAATACAGAAGATTATCATTAAAAAATTCAGTGATGGGCTATTAATTAAAGTGTAAAAAACATGTTTGCATGGCTACTAATTAAATAATCTTCAAAAACACGTGGTTAAAGGAATTTCAACAACAGGATTAAAAAGCTTATCTCCAAAGAATTAGCTACTAATGAAAGGAACTTCAACAAAATGCTTCAGGTATAAATAGACTATTTTTTATTGGACAGTTCAGTCAAGTCAGTTGCATTAGAGTTGAGTTTGGTCAGTTCAGTTTGTTGAGTAAAGATAACAGTTCAGTTCATTCAGTTAGAAATGCAGTGCTAGTTGCCATCGGAAACATACGACTTTTTCCAGCCTTAAGTCTGATGAAAACAGCCAAACCTATCCAATAAAAGTGATGTCTGTGTAACAACCTGAAGCCACTCAAAATATAACTGTCTTCAAAAAATGCCTCTGAATAATCAGCATAAAATTTCCACAAGGAAACTTCAAATCTAACTGGTTAGAAATATTTTACCAAAAGCAGTGAACAGCAAGATGCATCTATATCTAAAATCCTAGGTAAAAACATTTTCTTATATTCATTTATAAAGTAGCTATTGCATTCTCGTGAATCCTCCAAGAGTCAAATTATATGAACTCTATAGCACATAAAAAATGAACTATTAATTTGTGTGTTCCAAATATATGTGTTTTATATTCTTTAATGCTTTATTATATATGTCAGTGTTCAAATTAAGTATGTGCGTGATAAAAAATACCAATATTATGTGAGTTAAAATATTATAAAAGTATTTAAATTTAGTATAATTAGTGTTAATTAAATAAATTGTCTTTGAACTTAAACTTTATTCTTTTATCAATTCTTTTCATCAATTCCTTTATCAATTCTTTTCACCACTAATTTTTTATAATCTGTTATTGATTAAAAATAGACTGAGTTAGTCATGGGTATAACTTAGGTGTTGAGTTAGTGGCCATTGTTTAAAGTGTATTATTTGTCTTCTGGATGTATATCTGGTGCCTGTGTATACAAAACAAAAAAGTACTTCAAACGTGGTGTTGAATTCAAGTCAAGAAGAAGTTATGTCCTGGAAATGTAACGCTAGTTATATATTTTATAGCTATCGTTTGGACATACATACTCTCTGAGTATGTTCTTCTCTGCCTAAGAAGTCAGTGTTTCTAATGACTCATATTCGAACCTGGTACAATATATATATATTTTTTAACCATTGTAAAATATTAAGATTTTTTTAAGATCTGCTAACAATAGAATTTAATTTAGTGTCTCATTAAAGTATAGTCTGGATGCCATAATAAAGAGGGGGCTATCATTGACAATCACCATTAGAAGAAGAATAAACATTTTGCTGTCATCAATTCTTTCATTTTTTTACCTGACATAATTGCAAAACTTTATGTGGGTTTAATTTTATTAAAGAATGACAAAATAGAGAGAAAGTTACTATCTAGGTAATGGACTTCTTCTCTTAATTCTTCCAGATAATTACCATCTGTTGGAAGAAACATAAATTGTCAACAGGCATGCCTGTGAAGAGAAATCACTAGGAAAACAAATTGTTATTCCTATTCTGGAAATCAACTTAAGAATTATCTAAAAACATCTGAAATGATTCTTCTTGACTTCATTAGGATAAAAAACACTTCAAGAAAATCAATCTTGAATGGTTTTAAAATTGTGAATTTCTTATTAGAGGTCATCTGACATATTGATTCAATCCACACAAGGATAAATAATGGCATGTTAGATAACGGTTACTTTTCAAAGGAAAGTATATATAAAAAGAGATATTAAATGGTAATTGATCTGATCATATTTTAAATTAAAGTGCATACATTTGATTTTAATTTTTGATTTCTCAAGAGAAAATAATAATACCTTAGGTATCATTTATTATTATTATTTTGTTGTTTTAATCTATGTACATTAATTATGTATATATGCTATATACATAATACACAATGAATATTTATATTAAATTTATTATCATTTGTTTTCATGAGCACCATTTATATGGATATATATATATATATATTGCACTTACTATTAAAGTTTATTTATATTCCTTCAGTAAATAATTTATAGCTAAATCGTAATATATATTTGAAAGGTAGACTATTATATTGATAATGTTTTTCATATGTGTGTATTTCTTTATATGTGAGGCTAGAAGTTCATTCTTTTTTTATTCATGAAAGTTTAGTACAGACAAATGTGTATTAGGAATAATATAGTTTAGTGATAAATTCTTATTAAATTCTCAGAATTAATTGTGACGTAGTTGAATACATTAATTATTTTGACCATAATTAAAGACCTCTTGTAAAAAATTAATCTAAGGAGTTTGCATTTACATTTTACCATATACACCTGGGTCTCTTTTTACACGGACTTATTTAACACGATTTTGAAGTTACGCGATTCGTGTTTCACTGGAAGTCGATTTCCGATAATGCGCTATTACTTTAAATAATAAATTTCGCGCACTTACATCATATTGAAAGTAATAGCACATTATTGGAATTCGACTTTCATCTTAGTAATTTCAATATTTTCAGTGCTTTATAATAGTAAGATTTTATGCAACAATGAAATTAAAATCATTTTACGTATACACATATTAAATTTTACAAGATTATAATGTAAATTTGTTCAAACATTGTGCGTGTTAATTTTGCATTTTAAATCACATTCTGTTTTTGCTTTTTAAAAAAGAACGTAATCAATTATTATTTTCTTATTAATGACACTAATCATTAACGTGCTCTTAAATTCCAACAAGAGCTAAATGGTTGTATCTCTGGATATCGCGAGCTTCGTAAACAATTAATAAAATCATCATCTCAAAGATTAATGACTAATTATGTTGTCACCAGAAAATCATAATAATTAAAACGTGTATAAAAAAATGTAAATTACTGTACTGTAAATTATGCATAAAAATATATTATTTTGAATAAAATTAAATATTATAGTTAAAAAAAGTTTGTCTTGTATCAATTTTTTTCAAATTTGAAATTTTTTAGTAGTCATATCTTATTTCCTTATTTTTTTTTGCACAAATTTTAAAGTAATTTTACGTTGGTGCTTTGCTTTTACGCAAATTTTGAAAAGTCACAGACCGCATCCCCCCCTTTTCAATGTAAGTTACATCTATTTTTGCGCGATTTCATTTGCGCATGTTTTCTGAGGAACTTATCTATCACGTAAAACGAGACCCAGGTGTAATACTAAATCATTCATGCACTTTACTACTGTTACACAATGCTTTATTTCCCACCCTTTTTTACAGTTTACAGTTTCAATTGCCTCAGCAATCTTCTTCAGAACTTTATATCTCCTAAACCAGTTCTGAAGAAGATTGATGGGGCAATTGAAACTGTAGACTGTAAAAATGGGTGGTAAATAAAGCATTGTGTAAGAGTAGTAAAGTGCATGAATGATTTAGTATTATATGGTATACATTTGGCAATGCAATAAGAAAGCGTAGTCATTTACATTTTAAAAGCTAAGTACAGTTTTTTTTAAAAAAAGTCCATCCATATTTAACACAATATGAGGAGGTTGTTGATATTTTTTTGATTGAAAAGTTAAAATGATCCTACCTTGAAGAGTATATTGTAACGAGACAGCGTTACATCAATATTAAATCTAGGATACATCGATAAACACACACACACCAGCAAGCAACATAAAACACTCGGAACTTTATTTCGTAATTAGTAATAGTTTTCTTTCTCTCATAAATACATTTTATAAAACACATTGATAAAATGCAGACGGTAAAACGTCTAATTAAATGATTAAAGCCTTTAGATAATAAAATTAATAACAAAAAATAATATGCTTTCCTAAAGAATAAAAAATAATACGCACTCCTAAAATAATAAAAATAATTATCAATCAAAATCACCACGGGGAATTAGAAATGTTTATTTTAGAAATATAATTTTAGCTAGAATAAAACTCATAGAAAAGATTTGAGGAAAAGATAAATGCTCGACTTCTAAATTTAAAATAACTTGTATTGTTCTAGTAAAACACACGCACACACGCATGCCTTCGAGGTGTGAAGGAATAAGTTGGTTGAGTGAGATTGCTAAATGAGATTGTCCCAAAATAAATATTGCCGTTAGCACAAAGAGTGAGTGAGCAGGTACCTCAAACGCGGACCTGAACGACAACTCCAAGAACAGGGAACTATGGGGGTAGATTGGATCCTAAGATATGGATCAACCCTTATAAATACTAGTCAAAACCTATTCATTAATTAATTCTGGATTGATTTGAGAATAAATCAATTAATTTTGGAAAGAGTTGTTTGGATTCAGTTCGATTCGATTCATTTCGATTAATACATTTTCATTATTGTTTTTATTTTCCAATTCTCAGTACGCTGAATTACCACCCGTTCATTTATTCCGATGCTTATGCTTTATAGAATTGTTCTGAATTAGCTTGGTTATTCCTCAACTTTTAAAATGATCATCATGAAATTAATACCAAGAGCGTCGACTGTCATGAGGGGCTAAGAAACCCTTCAGTGACTGATCGGCGCTCCGCTACTGAAATATCTCCGAAGCTATGAAATTCTGATAACATCGCCATGTTAAGTGAATGCTCCTAATAAAAGAAATGTTCCGTGAAACACCCAAACTCGTCCGGACCAATCGACCTTCGTTGCAACCCAGACAAATCCTAGGTAAATATGTTTTTTTATTCTGTTCACTCACTCAATTAATAAACTCGTAAGGCAATCTCGAAATTAACCAACATAAATTTACTCAAATAAATCTAAAAAAAACTTTCCTCGTCATGATAGTTTATCTTTATTACTGAACATTGTAAACATGAACTCTGAACTTAAGTGAAGCTAAGGAAAGATTAGATATTTATCAAATAGAAAAGAACTTTCTCGTCATTCAAATTGTGTTATGAATACTTATGATTCTCTGTGGGCGTGAATGTATGTGCGCGTGTGTGATAAATCAATTAATAATGTTTTGTAATAAATCAATTAATAATGTTTTGTAATAAATCAATAATGTTTCTTTTCATACTTAATAAACTTGTTCAATATCTTATCAAGTCGAGCATATCTCAAATCTTTTCACACACAATCAAAACCGTAGTTACTTATTCTTTGATAACTTATCTTTGAAGTAGATTTAGTCAATTTTAATTTTCATTTAGTTATTTTATTAATTATGTCACCATCGTGCCGTAAGTCACGATGTTTCTTATTTCACCTTAGTTAAGATAGATTTAAGAGCGGGCGGGTCTATAATCAAAATAAACGTCAATAAATTATGTTATATACAATAAAGCGGGGGGATGAACTTGTAAGCCTTGTGTTCGGGGCGTAAGCGAACAACCTCATAGGTCAGTGATAACCAATAAACGATCCTTATGCCGTGATCGACTTAGTAGAAAACTTTGCGGAGTTGAATTAGCGGACAATGCGTCTTCTCCGGGAGGAGTCATTTTAGAAATAACATGTAACGACCTTGAGACACCTTATTGGTCCATGCTGGGAGTTTTGAGCTAGTGGGTGGGATTAGACTTTGAAATCGTTTTGACATGATGTAAGGTGATGCGAGTAGTTAAAATCAACTTAAATAATCGTATCTGGCGCCCCCTTATGTGGATCGTGAATAACTGTCGATGTAAGAAAAAAAAATAAAGCCTTACGCTATGTCATGTTTGTTTCGAAGCCGAAATCTCGGAGAAGAGAGAGAGGGGTTACAGTTACAATATCTATGATCTTAAACTATACTATTTTAATAAAAATATTATTATTATTATTATTATTTATTTCATTTTCTTTATGTTAAAGATTAAGTATTTCTCACTCAGATACAAACGTCACTCAATAGATATGTTGGGAATATGAATGATATTAAAGTCTAGTGAAAACTTATAAAAAAAAATAGATACATTGTTGTTTGATTATTATCGTAACCATTTTAAAAGAAGAGTAAATATAAATCATAATAAAAGATACAGCATTTATTTTACTTAAAGTAACTTTGTGATTTATTTAATTAATTTTTTTTCCATTTATCAGAACATGGGATCATTATGCAATACTTGATGTTGTTAATTTAATTATTTATTTTTATCGTGAAAACATTTAAATGCTAATGACTATTTCCATAAATACTAACAGTAGTTACATGGTTTAACATTAAGAATTTTAGAAATATTAATAAATTATTTATAGTTAATTGTTTACAAATATAAATTAGATTCAATAAAATATTCCCTCTGTTACTATTTTATATTTTGACAGGTAATCAAGTCTCACTGGTTATACTATACCCTGAGATTAGGTTTAGAGAGTTCTAAAGTTGAATATGTTATTTTGTTTATGTTATGAGTTTTGTTTATATAATTATAGTCAGATATACAGTCAGTTCTATTGTTGTGACAATTCTGTGAATATTTTTGCTATGAGAATTACAAGTCCTATGCAACAAATACCTTCAAAGTATGTCTATTAGAGACACATATACTTCAATAGTCAACTTATTCTATGAATCTTACACAATTGAATAGAAATGAGAATGTGATATCTTTAGAATATTCCATAGTTTAATATAATTATATAGAATCAGGTAAATATTGAATGATCCTAGGACTCCATACAATTTGCTTGTTGTTTTATATGCATATCATGTTGTTTACATCACTTTTTCAAAATTCTGACATTTCTAAGTTTTCCCATAAAAATTAATTAAATGGTGAGTTTCTTAAGAGACCATGTGGCATTTGTGTAAAAGTGATATTTAATCTTAAAATCCAGATATATTTTGGAATCTGAGTTAGATCATATAAGGCAAGTCCTATCATGCAAGGATCTTTTTACAAAACTTCATTTTTTCTTAACTTTTAGTACTGGAAACGATAGTTTTTTTATAAAATCTTTATGGTTTATCACTGAAATTTTTCTGTTCTCTCTCATTTTTCACTATTTGTAATTGTATATTATTTTATGCTATTTCTATCATCGGTTTTTATGATGTATTCATTCATCTTGATTTATGCTTTTTAATTTGTTTACAACACCAAGGTCATTTGTTCTTTCCAATAATATTCTCTTCCCACTACTTAATCTATAAGTCAAATATGCTTTTTGTTCGACCTTTCATTTATTGCCATAAGATTCCTTGACTTCATCATTAAAATAAATCTTAATGCGCTTCCCACGAATTGGTTTCTTTATCATCGAAGAGGTTTTACCAGCATTGACCCTATATGTGGTCTGTGTGCTCATGAAGATGAAACCATAGACCATATTATACACCGGTGCCCAAGACTTAAAACACTGAAAGATATAATCATAATCAATTCCAACATAAGACTTGATATGATATTCTCACTTGAAAATGCCATTCATAATGGATTTTTTTCAATAATAAGGCTTTCTATCTTTATCCTTTATTCCATATGGATAGTGAGATGCAAAACTCTCATGGAATTACTTCCGCCACAAATCATACCATTGTTTTATCAAACACTCAAAAAAATCAAGAAACGTGACCAGCTCCTTGCCTACAATAAAGTCTTTGACAACACTTGGTCTTTAACTACTCTGTCCTTTTCCTGATTATCAACTCCCACCTACCCAGCATTATAGAATAGGCAATTCTAAAAGAAAATATTTATGCTTATATTAAAAATGCTAATACCATTAAACAAGTTATTAGAATCTCTGCAATATACCTAATCACATAAGAGTATAACAATTGTGCTCTCATCACATAATCTAGCCAGATGACAAATAGAACATTATATAATCATATTATTGTACAACTTATTCATTTATTTATCCTTTATTAGTAATCATTATTTATTGTTAATAAAATTTTTGTTGAAATGAAAAAAAAAGATTCTGATTTAATATTTAGTAGAAAATTGTTTACTATTGTGTTTATAGATATTTAGTAGAAAATTGTTTACTATTAATGTGTTTATAGATAACATGTGTACACATCTTCACATGCTCATCCAGTAATAACCATAACAACTTTGTTGTCCTGGGCAGTTTAGAACATAGGCATAGTGTTGTACTCAAAAGCTAATGGTACCTGAATCATTTCCTGTCTTTCATTTCTGACTGCCGAATATTGCATGGTCTAAGAAGCAATAAACCATTTCATTTTACCTATCTCGCTTTCTCTCAAACCATTCTGACCCATTCTTTGTCTTTGATGTATATATACTATACTATTAATTATTTAGAAAAAGACTAGGATGAGATTACAGATTTAAAAAATTACCTACTTTACAATTGTAGTTTGTGATTTTTAATTAATATTAATGATAGAATTAAGTTCTATTTAATAATTTACAATCATTTTTCTTCTTTTGAAGCTTTTGGCTTTATCTTTTTATTTACTAATTATTTAATTGTCTATTCTCTCCAGATAATAGCTTGTAATTAGAAGTGTCTCTAACACGCGCAAATTACCATATAATGATTAATGTTATATAGTCAAGTGTGACATTCCCTTCCTCATATCTTAGCACTCTATTGTTAAATTCACTCTAAATAATTAGCTCTCTTATTATCAGAAGCAATATTATTAATAATATTTATTTATTTTTTGTAGAAAATAAAAAGGTTAGCAGAGAGTTTTAATTATATATAGCAGAATTAATTCTAGTGACATACATAGGATGGCCCATAATCACGACTAGAGGTTATAATTTTTATTGTTTATAATTTTTTAATTTCTGTTGAAGACTCAAAATTTAAAGTTCTGGAAATAATTGTTTTAAAAGTTCACAGTGAAACAAACGAATGCAGTTCAGTTTTACTTTTTAAATCAAATAATTGCTAATCAAAAAAGTTATTATATTTTCAAATCCCTTTATGGCTTTTACCACCCTGCAGATATGCACTTAGGAGTTCAGTAATTATAATTTCATCTAAATGCATTGTTAACCCTTTTTTGATAGTTTGCTAAGTGATGCGCTCTTTATTATTTGCACTTTGTAAAACTGAGAATGAATCTAAAATATGTTATTTATGGGAGAGTGTAAAAATGTTGAGACTCCATTACTGAGAAAACTAATTTTAGCCGTATTAACTAACATTTTCAATATTTATACATATAGACATCGATTTGTATTATTATTAGTAATACAGTATAATAAATACAATAGGAAAACAGTGTCTGAGAAAGTAGAACATCCTCTATTCTTTATATATATAATTGTAGAAAGCAAACCCAAAAGCTGATATAGGTAAGTAAATATAAGTGGAGGTTCCTATGCTGTATTTTTAATTGTTGTAGATTTATAAATAACTAAAGTTTCTTTACTCAGCTTTAAAATTTTTAATTATTTAACATTTGTGAAGAAAAAAATGTTTTAAATTTAATTTAAAATTATAAAATTTAAAAATATTGAATTCGTCAAAAAAATTATTGATACAAAATATTGTTTGTGATAATTTCTTCATTATTAATCCCCTGGTAGTGATATTTGTCAATTCAATTTTTCCAATTTTTAAAAATTTGTAATTAGTATCTCTGGAACATTCTGTATAAAACTCCTCATCTGTAATTCAGGGTTTCTGCTAGATCAGGATTTCTCAATCTTTTCTTAACTAACACTCGTCTTAAAAGGTTTGTAGACAAAAATTTTCGTAATCACCACTTTATATTTATTCTCTTTATTCAATAAGATTCTTGTGCCTAGGATTCAGTTTTGAAGAATCTTTAATTGTAATCCTGATATTTTTTCACACCCAAAATGTAATTTTTGCCCTGAGGACATGATTTCATACCCATTGAAAATCCCTGTGTTTGTTAAAGACCTGAGCTATGACATATCCATGAAACAATTAAATTATTATTATTATCATCATCATTATTATTATTATTACTACTACAACAACAACAACACTGGTAATTAGTTTTAAGTTCAATGAATGGATTTGATTTATGGTATTAAGGTAGGTTAGAGTTTAGACTGAGGTTTTAAGAGGGACCATGTAGTTGCAAAAATGTCTAGGTGTGGAATCTTGCTGTCTCTAATTTTTTTTCTGTTCAATCTTATTGGAGAATGTAGCTGAGTGGAGTCTAGTGTTATTACCATGGCAGAAAGTACATCTCATACACCAAAATGCATATGTTAAACATATTAAAACTTTGAGAACACTGAGTAAACCGTTTGGCCCTCGATTTCTTTCTCATACACATAATTATGCTGTTGTAAATGATATTTCATATTATTCTTCATTTCTCTAATATACATACAACTACTACACCTGGATCCTGGAAACGAATAAAATATATAGCACATTTATTAGCATCATCTATTTTACCTTTAGTATTACTCAATATGCTATTAAGATTTAAAATTATGAATCTGGATTTTAGGATAACTTGCGAACTCCATTTAGTCTTAATATGATATTGAATAATACTAAAGGTAAAATAGATAGTGTTATATTATATATTATACTATAGTGTTATATATTATACTAGTTTCCAAGGTCAATGATATAGTGCTGTGTATATTGGAGAAATAAAGAATAATATAAAATTTTGTTTACCATCAGCATAATTATGTATATAAGAAAGCAATAGAGGATCAAATGTTTACTCAGCAGTTTATTTACGTCAAAATGTAACTAATCATATGTGTATTCTCCAAAGATTTAATATTTTAAAGTATGAACCACATGATAAGAAATGTAAAATTAAGGAATCGCATTTAATCAAAAGTTCGCAATATGTAATTAATATTAAACAGACTAGTTTAGTGAATTGTTGTTTCTGGTTTTCACACTAGTTTTCTTAGATATTTATTGAGTACGTTCTTTATAACGTTTTTCCCCCCAAAGATATATTGAGATATGTGAAAATAGAATAACTGACCATAAGTAAATACTTATCCATCATCAATTTTTTTACTTAATCTATTTGTTTGGGAAGTGAATTTTAACTTTCAAATCTTGTTTATATATAATAAAAGAATATGGGATGAAGAGTATTAAATGAATAAAACGTGGGAATATTCATAATTTTCCATCCCTATTAAATCACATCAAGGTGACTACTTCTCTAAATCGGTGTCTCTAATCTATAACTTCTTTTCTCCTCATCATTCTTGTAAGTTTTTTTATCTCATCGATCTATCTCACACTTAGTCCATAGGTCTTTGCCAATCTTTTGGAATGCATTTTTAGATTTCAACTTTTACCTATTATGATCTCTTTCTTGTTACACATCCAGCCCAGCTCTATTGTATAGCATCTTTTTTTAATGATGTCAGTGATAAGTGTTAGTTTTCATGACCATGTAAACAAAGAGTATATAATTGATAAATGGTGATATATTTACAGTGCATATCTAGGCTTAAAGTAATACGATAATGTTTACCCTGATAAAAAATTATTAATAATTATATTTATTTAAAGACAATTATTACTGAGTGTATGTGGAAGTGTGTAGCACTTCTAAAATAAATAGTGATAATAAATAAATAGTAAACATTAAATTATAATAATAAGAACTAAGTGGATTTATGCAAAATTCAAGCTTGGAAGTAACATACTGGGCATGATCCAATAAAGTTATGCACTAAAATACATCATCATATCATTGCGTAGCACTACATTTAGCAGTGTTTCTTAACATGGAGTGCATGCACCTCTTGGGGTGTGAGAAAACAATTCCAGGTATGTGAGAGAAGTTTCTAAATTTTAGATGTGTAATATAAAATTTAAAGCTGTTCTATGCTATATATAAGTATAGCATAATAACATAAAAAAAGTAATCTAATATTATATTAAAAATTTATTAAATTAATTAAATCTTATACAATGTGACAAGAAAGTGAAGAAACTATACTTTTAAAGTAGGATGTATTTTAGAAAAAAATATTTAAATAATAATTTAAAAACTTCTGTATCCAGAGAAAGAAAAGATCAAAAAAAATTTCACATACTCTGAGTATGAATATTAATAAGGCAGTTTGATACAGAAATGAAGGCTAATTTTCTTTAATCTACCAACATTAATTAGTGATTAAAGCCCATATTGGACAGAATCAATTGATTACTTTTTCTTTTTGCAAATTTTGAAAAATTATAATTCTTATTTTTTATACATAATTTCTGATTATTTCATTGTTTGTAGTAAACCTCACTATATCACAAAAATGTCAATGGAACGATGATAATGGTGCTTGTGGATTTGCTTGTACAACAGAAAAATATGGGCTGCAACCCCACAATGCATTTTATGTTGTGAGATATTTTCAAACTCCAATCTTAAACTGTGAAAGTTGTTAGAGCATTAAAAAAATTAGAATGGTGGTGAAGCTGTACGACATAGTCTTAACATCTTGAAGTCTAAGAAAGCACTATTTGATATGAGCAGTACTATTACAAAATTTGATGATGTGGCAGTTTAAAAGCCCTTGTTAGAAGCATTTTATCAAGTGGAAAGTCTGTATGCTAAGAAAAAGAACTCATATAATAGCCGAGGAATTGTTTCCAAAGCACAAAAGAAAATTTCAATAAATTTCATTATCGAATCATGTGATTTGATCATACATTCATGATGTCAGTGGTGATACTTTACTGAAAGTAGTAGAAGATATCAAAGCCAGTCCTCTAAAAATGAATATTCAACTGGACAAATCAACTGATGGTGATAATTTCAGTAAGCTGTTGGTATTTGTGTGATATATTAAGGAAAGAAAAATGTTGGAAGAATTTTATTTTATGAGCCATTGAAATTGATATCAAAAGGAATCGATATTTTCAGTCATATTAAAGACTTTTTTGACACATTACATACCAATAAATGTAATAGGTTCAATTTGCACTGATGGTGCCCCTGCAATGTTCAACAAAAATTCTGGATTTTTTCTTTATGTCAAGACAGAAGTACCACAAGTTAAATAATGGATTGCATGTTATACCATCATGCACTTGCATTGACAGTGTTCCCAGAGAATTTAAAACAACACTTAGCTGTTGC
Organism: Epiperipatus broadwayi; assembly: GCA_028023455.1. Taxonomy (NCBI): domain Eukaryota; kingdom Metazoa; phylum Onychophora; class Udeonychophora; order Euonychophora; family Peripatidae; genus Epiperipatus; species Epiperipatus broadwayi. The sequence goes on along the minus strand of JAQFVV010012403.1, from coordinate 8,360,638 downwards.
AGTAAATGTAGTAAAGTATATCCAAGGACAAGCACTTAATCATCATTTCTTTCATGTTTTTTGTGAAGAAATTGGAGCTGTTACTGTGCTTCTTTATCACACTGGAATATGGTGGCTCTCCAAAGTCTGCATGATAAGCAGGGTTTTTGAATTGCATGAGGAAATTTTACAGTTATTTATTAATCACATTCATATTGGCTTTTTTAAACCAAATTGTGCAAACGCTTTTTGCGAGTGTTAAATAATAAATGAATACCCTCTGACCCATACAAGGTATAGAACTGTGATTTAATTAAAGCCTTTGAAAAAAAAGATGCAATACTTTAATTAGTCTACCTACCAGATATATTCCGTCACATAAATGAATTAAACACATCAGTGCGAGAATTAGGTATGAACATAATAACAGCTAATAAAAAAATAGCTTCATTTATTGAAAAACTAAAAATCTAGACATGTTAAGTTGAATCATTCTATAAAATAAGGAAATCACAAATATACCCGAAGTTGCAATACATTTACAGCAATTGAATGAATCATTTCATGGATATTTTTTTCCAGAAGATATTGGCAAAGTTCAGATATGGATGCTGGATCCATTTCTATTCAACCCAAATTGAATGGATAACAATAATGTAATAAAAGGCAATCTTATTGAAATATGAGTCAATGCATGCATTCAAATGGAATTTGAAAAACTGGACTAGTAACAATTCTGGTGCACACAGTTGGACCTTATTGACAGCTGGCGAAAGCAGCATCACAGGCACTTCTATCATTTACCACACCTACCTGTATGAAATGGGATTTTATTTTGTATGTAAAAACAAGCCAGAAATCACTTAAAAGCAAGTAAAGACTTACACATGGCTATAAGATGTGATATGTTGGACTATTTCCATCATTTATGAGTGAATGTTGAGTGTATAGAAAATTTTAAATTTTATTTAAACTTTCCAAATACAAACAAATAGACAATGCAGGTTAGTAATTGCACAATGTTTAGAGTAGTATTATTCTCCACTCTTCTTCAGGTGTTACTGGCCTATATGCAATAGTGACAATATTCACTTAGAAATTGTATTTGGAAAGTTTAAATAAAGTTTAAAATTTTCTATACATTCAACATTCACTCATAAATGATGAAAATAGTCCAATATATCATATCTTATAATATACCATCATTATAAATCTTCAGACAATTACACATGGCTCTTTCAATAAAGAAGCCTCACTTCAAAAGTATATTATTATTTTGAATAAGCAATAACAGGTATTGCTTTATATATATATGTAAATGTATACAAACATCAAGTAATGACACATGGTTAAAAAATTCAGCACCGCTCTCTGTCGAATAAATATATAAATATATTAGAGTCCGTTATGCACTAGGATTTTTATGTTAATGTATGTATGTATTTTTTAAAAGATAAATTATTTTGCAATAAATGTAATTTCGTCTATAAAAAAAAAACGGAACAGATTTTTCAAGGGGTTGCTAGAACATATTTTCAGACTCAAGGGGTGCCAATCGCCAAAAAACGTTAAGAAACACTGACATAGAGCAATATTGAACAATAATAACGAGGCATTTGTGAGTGTTATGACCTGAAACAAACTTAATTCATTTTTGGGATCATTTGCCTTTATTTTCCGAAGTCTTCGTCATTAATTTGAAATATGAAAGCATTTAAATAATAATTTTCAAATATATTTGCTTATTAAAAATTTAGATTGTTCTATCTATAAATGTCAGCTAAATGTGTTTGTTTGCATTTTCGTAAATACAATTCGGTATAAAAGTCATTGGTTTTGATTCCTTTTTTAATAGTTTCTAAATCTTAAGTGATAATGATCTAATTTATACGAACAGTTTTTAAGCCTTCTAACTAAGTTGTTGTTTTGTTATTTGTTTAAGCACTGATAAATAGCATATCTATTCACTTGTTAAATTTATTCGTGTTTATTACTGTCGAATTACAAATTCAAATTAACTTTTTAATATAAATGTCAGAATAATTTTTAAATTAAAATCTGTTAAATTTTTAATGCATATTAATGTGAAAACTTTTACTTGATTATAATTATAATTAATAATTTATTATTTTTATAACTAACCAATCAGAAACATTAAAACTTGTTGTGAAATAAAAGCCGAATATTAACATACAATTAAACTTTTATATAATAAAACGTGTCAATCCACAACAATAAAATTTTCTAAGAAAGGACAGAGCAGATGTGACAAGCCAAATTTTTAAAAAAAATTAATAATTAATTTTAAATTATTTAATAATTAAATAAATCAAGAGCTGGTAAACAACGGAAAGAATATCCATTAAAAAAAACTCTTTGTAAAGACGTTGTTTTTAAATAATGTCAAAAGTTATGCCATTTATCTAAATGAACCTGCGAGATAATTTTACGTTGCGAAAAAACGTGTTATAATTGGATTTAAATACAATAGAATTTTTAAATGCAAAAAGCACTAATATTGCCTAAGAAATTATAAAAATATGTTAATGCTATATAAAATATGACGTTTTTAAAAAAGCTATATATATATTGCTAATACTTTAACTATTCATTAATTTATTTTAATCCTAAGAAAGTTGCCTTGACAACAGTTTGAAATTATTGATTTTTATTGATATTGTGATAGTCTAAGTGTTGATTGGTTTTTAATGATATATAAATATTGTAAAATTATCTTTGTGAATAAAATTGTGACAATTATCTAAATAAACCTTACATTTTCATTTACCATTGTCAAACTTCCTCCACTCACAACTTTGACGCCATCCATTTCAGATAAATACACTAATGATTATTACTAATCATTTTCGAAACTAGAGATTATCTCTAGCACAGATAAAAACTTTAAACCTCATTTAAAGATTAATATATCTGTTTTGCTTTTTTAATTTACAAACAGGGAGTTATTCACTTTTCTCTGTCCTGAATGTAATATCTTTAGGGATATATTAAACATCTCCATACTTCCTCATTCTTTTAAAATACATATAAATAAAGATATAATAAAAGACAAACGACCCCCAAGATGCATTTCGTGCTGAACCAGCACTCATCAGTTGGCCCAGGTCACAATCTCTCATATACATCTTTATTATATACAAAGTATTTATCTAGAATAAATTGTTACACTTTTATGAAAACTTTTATATTGCAAAAAGTTGATTTGAAATTGGATGTAAATCCAATTGAACTTTCAAAGATAAAAAGTATTAATATTGTCATAGAAGTTATACATAAAAAATAAAGTTTTAAAAACAAGTTATGCTTATATAAATATATAACAATGAACAATTACAGTCCCATAATGTATGTGATATACAAGATGATTCTCTGGAAAAGCTGATGCTATTAATAACTGATCTGCCCCTAAAAGCTGATGCTATAAATAACTTATCTGCCCACTATCTTGCAGTGTTCAATAATTTATGAAAATGAGAATAGCTATAGAGGATATTACTAACAAGTTTATCCAAAAAGCAAGTTGTTCATGATAATTATCCATATAATAGCAACACAGAGTGCAATAAGGGATGGCCGCTTTCTTATTGATAAATTATCCAACACTGCTGTGCACTAAAATAAAATCATTAAGCATATATAAATCACAATAATGGTATTATTGATTTACATTTAAGTTTCTAAGTAGTATTGGCAGATGGGCAGCACAGTAACTTTTGTATAACATCGTGAATTATCTCTAGAAGCCACACTTTATGGATAACCATGTTGATCAAAATATTATTTCAATAAATTAGAACTAAAAGTAAGACAGAAGGGGGTTCAATATTTGCTGAGCATGAAAGGACTGCTGGCCACACCTTCCAACCAACAACTGCCAAGATGATCTGCACCAAAAGAAATTATGCTAAATGCAAGATCAAAGAAGCCTGCTATATATCAAGTGACCCCACATCTATAAACAGAAAAGAAGTTTGCTTCTGCATTTCCAAAAAATGGACACTATAGTCAATTTGCATAAATTTACATAAGGCTTTATTATAAGCATTTCTCAATTGATAATGAGCTATGATTATGGGAACTTAAGACTTCCTGAAAGCACTCAGATTCTTAATTAAGATTATTAATTACTACACTATATAGCTTCATTATATATGCGTAAAGCACAATTATAGAATTGGAATGTATTATGAAAATAATTTATTAACAGCCTGAAATGACAATAAATTATAAATATACGATATGTCTTTAGAAATATTTATTGCTGAAATATGAAATACATTTTTATTGCACTAACATCCAATCTCTTTTAAATAAATTTAAAGAGATATCATTTCCAATCATCATAAGGAATATGTTTCTTACCAACATGCCATAATCCATAAAAAAGAACAAATCACTATGCAATATATATGCATTTCCGGAATAATTTCCTTCATCAGCAGTCTTGGAGCATTGACAACAATCCACACTAATACAATAGCTGCATGACTTTTATCAATACTATAATTGTAACTGACTTAGTAATAAAGCATGAATATTGAGTGCTATAATCGCTTACTGCAAATTAACGTATTTCAACATGATTATATAATAATCAAGACTGAATTGAAAATTCATATTATTAAAAATCTAAATTTAAAAATCTAACATTAGACTACACAATAAGTAAATTTCTGAGCTATCATATTTAATAGCCTATTCCAATATAGAGTTTTAAAGAATAAGACAATCACATAAATTTAATTATAATTACATTCTTGAATGATTATATGTAATAATAGCACCAATGGTAAATATATGCAATAAATCAATGTGATCTGAATTTTTGATGTAAAAAATTATATCAGTTTATTACGTTATATGGTGCAAAAAAATTGAACCAATCTTATGTAGAGCATACATTACAAGAACAATCTTCCTTAAAAGTTGCCTAGAGAGCATCTGACTTTCACATTAACAAAGCAAAGACTTTTTATATTATTAATGTCCATTAATAAGCCACTTTGGAAAAGAGTGTTTGTCTGTAGGTTTATGATGATGGCATTTTAGTATTGAGTATTTGTTGGATCACTTTCATCATCTAATATTAAGAACTGAATGTCTTTGAAAAAAAATAAAACTTTCCAAATACATTCAACTGCTAGATTAGTATTGAACACAATGTTTCAACTAGAATTATTCTCCTTAATTCTTCTGGTGTTGCTGGCCTGACTGTGGTAGTATTAACATGAAAATCAAACCTGGATCTTTAGATTTTTGAATAGTGAATTTTAAGGTAACACTCTAATCAATTCAGCTATTCTTTCAAAGGCAATAGTCAGTAGAAATTTTATATTATTATCTATGATGCTCTTCCTGATTTCTCCAATTTTTTTAAGAGCAAGGTTAATTAGTAGCTTTTAGACATTATGTACTATCATACTGGATTCTGCTCTTTGAGTAATTTTCTCAACTCTCTGGAAATGAATTGGAGATTTTAGTTGCAAACTCTTAGGTATATTTTTTCATATTCACATTGACCAGTTTTAAACATAATTTTTAATATGTAAAGTTTATCATAATATTGGGTTCTTACCAAATACTTAGTGTTTGTCTATGGCATTTTAGTATGAATTATTTGTAATATTATTTTTATCATCTAATATAAAAAACAGAATGTCTTTAGAAAAAATTTCTACTGACTATTGCCTTTAGCAGAATAGCTGAATTGGTTATAGCATTACCTTAAAATTCAATATTCAAGAGTCTAAAATTCATGTTTCAACTCTCATACCAGTGCTGTCACTGATCATGCCAACAATACGTGAAGAGGGCAGAAGAATAGTACCATTCGATATATTGTGTTTAATACTAACCTTGTAACTTGGAATTTCAAGCATTGGTGGCCTAGTGGTTAGCATAGCTGCTGTCCGAGCAGCTGGCCTGGGTTCGCTTCTCAGTTAATGCATTTGACATATGAAAAAAAAGTTTCAAATTTGTCCAAACACATTCAGTTTTTAATATTAGATGATGGAAATAGGTCAACAAATAATTAATATATTGTAAAAGACTATATTATGTATGATTTTTTAATTAATTGATCAAGATTTAATATAAAATTGATTGATTTTCAGTATTAATATGAGGTCACTTTACTGATGTTGGAATTGGATGCCCTCTAAGAAGCTGCTATGGCAGGTTGTTCCCAAGCATGTGTGAATAATAGAGGGATTAGTTTGATTTTTTTATATCATACATAGCAGACAAATTTACACCATATCAATTTATTGCATATATTTATTATTGGCATTGCTATTTTTTAATATATATTCATATATGTGTGTGTATTTGTAGTCTGTTTTAATGAGAAAGTAAATAATTTACAGCTTTTCAAATATGTAAAGCTGATAATATAAATCTACTTGCAATTCTGAATGTTACTAAGATTACTCACAAGTTAGATTCCCAAAAAATAATTTTAATGAACTTTGCCCCAAATTGATTCCATTGTTGGAATTGTTTACAAGTTCATTTAAATGATTCTTTGGAAATCAAATTTGTGAATTATCCAAATAGTATAGTTGGACTTGCTTGTTGCATGCATAGGTTTATATACATATATACATGTAAGTCAATCTAGCAGAAATGTTTAGAATTTACCACAGATATGTATACTTAGAAATTAAAATCTAACTTAAATTATATGAGCATTTTAAAAATTCTGTTCCCGTATTCAAAGTAATGCAATATTAAATAATTTAGGACTATAAAGATTAAAATCAATGTATTGGTTTGACATTATCTCTTACTGCATTGTATTAATTTATTTGTAAAAGTGTTTGCTGGATTTTTATGGTTAGAGATTTAGAATATTCATCACTATCATTGATAAGTAAAATAATTGATTAATTAGGTGCTTAGAAGGTAATGTGATGTTTAAACACCAGAGTCAATACAATCTTAGTTTTGAGTCAATACAATCATAGTTTTGATTTAGAAATCTTCAGCCACTGAGTTCATTATTTTACCACTAGAATAAATTGTACAGGACCACTATCACTGATGATAATACTCTATTTATTTATTCACCATTTTGGATTGTTGTATCATATAATTTTCATCTCTATCATTGATTTAATCTATATGCTAAGAGTAAGTGAGCTAGTTTAAGTTATCAGTAAGAGTAACATTAATATTTTAAAAAAAATTTTTTTTAGTTTTTGAATAAATTATTATTATTATTATTATTATTATTATTATTATTATTATTATTATTATTATTATTATTATTATTATTATTATTATTATTATTATTATTATTATTATTATTATTATTATTATTATTATTATTATTAGTATTATTATTATTATTATTATTATTATTATTATTATTATTATTATTATTATTATTATTATTATTATTATTATTATTATTAATAATAATAATAATAATAATAATAATAATATACTAGATGTTTTCCATTTGTATAAATATAGAGTGATTCTTGATATTTATTGTAGGAAACTTCATTTGGATACTAAATCTTCTGTTGTAAATACTCATTTATCTACTAAATATCAGCTAGCTTTACCTAATTTTCTTAAAACATCCAGTAGGAAGCAATTTAGTTATAATGGTCCTAAATTATTTAATATGTATTTATAAGAGATTGTTCTGTGAATTTAATGAACACTATCTTATTTGATTTTTAAAAAGCATTTATTGGCACTGGTTATATTATTTTTTTTTTTTTTTTTTTTTTTGTTTATTGTATGTTATGTTGTAATTATTTACTACTGTGATTGAATTTCCAAATGCAATATCGTGTGATTTTAATATTTTATGTTATATTTATACTTTTTTTTTTTTTGTATTTTATTAGTGTTTTTAGTTGTTACATTTAAATTCCTCACACAAGATTTTTCTTATATGGAATTTTATCTCACTGTATTATACATTTATTGTTTGCTTCATAATGAATAAATAAATAAATAAATAAATAAATGAAAATTATTATTATTATTATTATTATTATTATTATTATTATTATTATTATTATTATTATTAATAATAATAATAATAATAATAATAATAATAATAATAATAATAATAATAATAATAATAATAATAATAATAATAATAATAATAATAATAATAATAATAATAATAATAATAATAATAATAATAATAATAATAATATACTAGATGTTTTCCATTTGTATAAATATAGAGTGATTCTTGATATTTATTGTAGGAAACTTCATTTGGATACTAAATCTTCTGTTGTAAATACTCGTTTATCTACTAAATATCAGCTAGCTTTACCAAATTTTCTTAAAACATCTAGTAGGAAGCAATTTAGTTATAATGGTCCTAAATTATTTAATATGTTTATAAGAGATTGTTCTGTGAATTTAATGAGCACTAGTTATTTGATTTTCAAAAGCATTTATGGCACTGGTTATATTATGCTAAGCATTAGTTTTATTTTGTTTATTTTATTTTGGTTTATACTGTATGTTATGTTGTAATTATTTACTATTGTTATTGAATTTCCAAATGTAATATCTGTATCTGTATAATTTTAATATTTTATGTTATATTTATACTTTTTTTTGTATTTTATTAGTGTTTTTAGTAAATACTCATTTATCTACTAAATACCAGCTAGCTTTACCTAATTTTCTTAAAACATCCAGTAGGAAGCAATTAGTTATAATGGTCCTAAATTATTTAATATGTATTTATAAGAGATTGTTCTGTGAATTTAATGAACACTATCTTATTTGATTTTTAAAAAGCATTTATGGCACTGGTTATATTATATTGTATGCATTAGTTTGTATTTTATTTACTATTTATTTTTTTTATTATATTGTATGTTATGTTGTAATTATTTACTACTGTGATTGAATTGCCAAATGCAATATGTGTGATTTTAATATTTTATGTTATATTTATACTTTTTTTTTTTTTGTATTTTATTAGTGTTTTTAGTTGTTACATTTAAATTCCTCACACAAGATTTTTCTTGTATGGAATTTTATCTCACTGTATTATACATTTATTGTTTGCTTCATAATGAATAAATAAATAAATAAATAATTGAAAATTATTATTATTATTATTATTATTATTATTATTATTATTATTATTATTATTATTATTATTATTATTAATATTAATAATAATAATAATAATAATAATAATAATAATAATAATAATAATAATAATAATAATAATAATAATAATAATAATAATAATAATAATAATATATATAATATAAAAAAAAAAAAAAAAAAAACTAGATGTTTTCCATTTGTATAAATATAGAGTGATTCTTGATATTTATTGTAGGAAACTTCATTTGGATACTAAATCTTCTGTTGTAAATACTCGTTTATCTACTAAATATCAGCTAGCTTTACCTAATTTTCTTAAAACATCTAGTAGGAAGCAATTTAGTTATAATGGTCCTAAATTATTTAATATGTTTATAAGAGATTGTTCTGTGAATTTAATGAGCACTAGTTATTTGATTTTTAAAAAGCATTTATGGCACTGGTTATATTATGCTAAGCATTAGTTTTATTTTGTTTATTTTATTTTGTTTATACTGTATGTTATGTTGTAATTATTTACTACTGTTATTGAATTTCCAAATGTAATATCTGTATCTGTATAATTTTAATATTTTATGTTATATTTATACTTTTTTTTGTATTTTATTAGTGTTTTTAGTAAATACTCGTTTATCTACTAAATATCAGCTAGCTTTACCTAATTTTCTTAAAACATCCAGTAGGAAGCAATTTAGTTATAATGGTCCTAAATTATTTAATATGTATTTATAAGAGATTGTTCTGTGAATTTAATGAACACTATCTTATTTGATTTTTAAAAAGCATTTATGGCACTGGTTATATTATGTTTTTTTTTTTTTTTTTTTTTTTTGTTTATATTATATGTTATGATGTAATTATTTACTACTGTGATTGAATTGCCAAATGCAATATCTGTGTGATTTTAATATTTTATGTTATATTTATACTTTTTTTTTTTGTATTTTATTAGTGTTTTTAGTTGTTACATTTAAATTCCTCACACAAGATTTTTCTTGTATGGAATTTTATCTCACTGTATTATACATTTATTGTTTGCTTCATAATGAATAAATAAATAAATAAATAAATAAAAATTATTATTATTATTATTATTATTATTATTATTATTATTATTATTATTATTATTATTATTATTATTATTATTATTATTATTATTATTATTATTATTATTATTATTATTATTATTATTATTATTATTATGTTTCAATAAAGGCTTTATTGATCTCAATTGTTTATACAAGTTTACATCTAGAAAATTTCAAATTTAGCATACAATGAATAATATTAGGGTAAACATATATAAATGAATTTAGTGGTTACACTTTGTGGTTAATGGACTATAACAATATAAAAAATAAAAACGTAAAAATAATCAGAGTTTTAAAGTTTGGTGAGCTTATTTAGTTTTGTCCGCATGTCACTTTGAATGTTAGTTGTATGATAGTTTTCTTTGCAGCATTCACAGCATTGATGGTTGTTTTAACAATGACCATGTTGCTGCATATAAGTGGGGGTTGGTTATTATTTTATCTCTATTTTGAATGTGTAGCAGTTTGTTACTAAATGTAGCTGGGTGTCATCTGGTGTTATTGCCAATTAAGAAAGTACATCAGGTGCACCAGTATGCATATAGAACAAATGTGGCTGCCCTAATGCTAGGTATTGATCTTCCCTGAAAAGCAGCCATTATGTGATTAATGATTGTACCCGGTTTTCTGTAGGTGTTACACATCATCTGTCATATTTGGTTAAGTGCTACACATTGATAAATAAAGTGGTCCAGTGTCTCTTCTGCTCGATGGCAGAGTCCACAGAAGGGGTCAATAGATATGTACATTCTTTTATGATAAAGAAAGTGGGTTGTTGGCAAGGCAATGAGATTGATTTTTATGATAAAATCAAAGTATTTGGGCTCTAGAGCCCATTTTTTATATTCCTTGAGTAGTCTCTTGTTGTTAATTCCTAGCATAGGTTGTATAACATTAGTATCTGCTTCTCTGTTTATTAAACCATAAATATCCCAGTATGAATACTTATGCAAATACTGTTCTGGAATCTTGTCTGTGGTTTTGCATTGGTATATAATGTTAGTGAAAAAAGAACCTTTTGGAGGTGGTCTATCTGTTGGAGTAACTTCTAGCAAGTGGTTAATTTTTGGGTATTTGGCAAGTATTGTGATTATTGAGTTCCTTAACTTCTGTAGATGAAAAATATTGATGTTGTGCAAGCCAAGTCCATTTTTAATTAGGGGTTGGCTAAGTTTTTTTGTGGAAATTGCTACTGTTTTTCTGGCCCAAAGTAGTTTATTATATATGGTTTTAATTTTTGAAATGAACACCTTTGAGAATGAAATAACCGGTACATAGTATGTTATTTTGGTTGTGATAAGCTGGTTAATTAACTGTACTTTGGAATATAGTGAAAGATATGCTTTGGACAAGGAGTTTATAATTTTTGTGGCTTCTTCTTTAAGTTTATTTTGGATATGGCATCTCATTCCTGTAATTCCCATATGAAATGGGAACCCAAGGAAAGAGTTTGGTTTTGATTTGTAAATTGATGTACATGGTTTACCAGTGTATAGTGACCAGGCTGCGGTTTTTGCTGGGTTAAATGTTAATTCATATTTTTGCGAATATTCTTGCAATATCTTTTGGAGTTGCAGTATTTGTTTTTTTTGATGTTAGGAATATGGTAACATCATCCATATAGGCAATGCATGTAGTGCGCTGGGTTGTGTCTGGTATCCCGATCCCAGTAAATGCATTTTGTATGCTTTTAATAAGGAGATTGATGTAAAAAATAAACAATAGTGAACTAAGAGGGGATCCTTGGGATATAGATTTTATGGGTGTGAAAGATGGTGAGTTTCTTCCATTTAAAGTTATATGGATCTCTCTGTTCAGAAGCAGGTTTGCAATTATATATAGGTGTGTTCTAGAAATTTCTGTGTCTTTTAGCATTTTCAGAAGTGTATATATATTGACTGAGTCAAATGCAGCTTCTATGTCAAGCTGCACGGCAATGGGTTCATATTTTTTCTGCTGTTTTACTGTGGCTAGAATTGCTTTGAAGAATAAGGCTGCTTCTGTTGTTGAAGAGTTTTTCTTTGCATATTGTGCTTCAGAGATAAGTGGCATTATATATGGTTCAATTTCATCTTTAATAATTTTCTCCATAATTTTGATCGGTAAAGGTCCCATAGATATTGGCCTGAGGTCTGTAATAGGTGGAATAATTGCTTTCTTTTTATTATAGGGTACTATGGCTATTGGATAGACACCCTCCATGGGTTGAATTTGTTGTGCTAGATGGTTTGTTAACTGACACAAATATTCTGTTGTGAATTTACTTAGATGCTTTAATACAAACAATGGGACTCCAGAACTACCTGGGTGGCAAGCGTGTCGAATAGTATTCAGTTTTGTTGTGAATAGATCTTTTGTGAATGGGTTTTTTGTCTCTGGTGGGCCAAACAGATTATGTGATATTTTATACGGTTGTTTTTCTTGTAATTTCTCCTTAAAATATTCAAAAATTGGCATAATCATATTGTGTCCTGCATATGTTCCACTATTTGTATATAGTGCCATTGGCACTTTTACATCTGGTTGGCTCCCCAGCACCCATCTTATATAATCTTTTGTCCAAGTGTGTGGCCTGGTTAGGCATACCTTGCTTTTTTTATCTTCAGATAGCTTTTGAGTTCATCACATGCTTTATTGTATGCATGTGTAAGCTTGAATATATACTGCTGGGTGCAGTGTGATGGGTTAATCATGATTATTCTCTGGTGCAACTGATCTGCCAGAGACAAAAATCTTGATGATGGGGGTTGTTTTTTGTTATATGGTTGATGTTAAAGGACAACATTCCCATAAATGCTAGATGTTTCTGAACCAGATTTAAAGTCATATCTTTGATTTTGTTTAGCATTATGTATGTCTCAGAAAACAGAAATTCAGGGACTGTTTCTGGGAGTAAAACTCTTATTGTTCTTGTAAGTGGAAAGGGTGATATTTGAATTTGGGCACAGTCAATTGTGACTATTTGAGCTGAGTGATCGGAAAAAGTTGAGGGAGTTAGTTTTATTTCAATAAGGTGGTGAAGCATTGGAGAATAAAAGCACAGATCAATAAGTGAAGAGAAGCAATTATTGTGGAAAGAGATGGCATCATCTGGCAAAAAACCTTGGCCACTCATTAGTGGTAAGTTTATTCTGTGAAGCCAACGTTGGGTAAATTCCTGATATTTTAAAATCAAAATCTCCAATTAACACAGTTGGGTTTGAAGTTGTAGCTAACCTTGAATTAATGTTTGCAATTATGGTATCTATTTTTTATCCTGCAAAGGCATATATACAAAAACCAGATTTATTGTTATGCTTTTTTGGTTGAAGGTTGCAATTAATAAGTTCATGTCAATGTGAATTATTTTGAACATTTGTGAATGGGCAATTTCTAGCAATTATGAGTCCAGTGCCAGCTGAGGGAGAGGAAGAGTCTGTGGAGCATGCACAGAAACCTTCCATATTTAACTGTTTGGCTGGGTCAGTTTAGGATCCAGCATAAATTTTTGTCTCAAGTATACCAAGCAAGTGTGGTTGTATATCCTTGATCCAATGTTTTAACTTATTAATTTTTGAGGTTGAGTTCAAACCCCTGACATTGATTGCCGCAATTTTTACTTTCATTATATGTTGTTTTTTGGTTGAGATTTAAATATTAGGGTTGATCTGGTGTTTCTCCCATTCATTCTCATATTCCATTTCCAGATCTTCATCTGTTTCCACTGTAGTTGTATTGTTGTAATCAGCAAGGCTAAGGTTGGATTCTGTTTTGATTTTTTTGGGCCCTCTATTTTTCTTTGATGGGCGTCCTGGTCTTCTTCTTTGTTCTGTGTTAGTTTTGATGATTTGAGGCATATTTGGGGTGATAGCTTCCATAATTTCCATTGTTGTGTTATTTTTAATATTGGGTGTTTGGTGTTATATATATATATATATTCTTGATCACTATTACTGTGTGAGTTTATTTGTTCTTTTATTATCGCTTTTTCATCAGTATCTTTGGGAGGCTGAGTTAGATTGTGCACTGTTTTTTCCATTGCAGCCTCTTGAGGCTGTTGACTTTCTGTTTTTTTATCAGTGGGGGTTTGAATTCTATTGGTTGTTTTTGTTGATAAATCCCGAATTTCAGGTGCTGGCAATGTGTGCAGTTTTTATTATTATTATTATTATTATTATTATTATTATTATTATTATTATTATTATTATTATTATTATTATTATTATTATTATTATTATTATTATTATTATTATTATTATTATTATTATTATTATTATTATTATTATTATTATTATTATTATTATTATTATTATTATTATTATTATTATTATTATTATTATTATTATTATTATTATTATTATTATTATTATTATTATTATTATTATTATTATTATTATTATTATTATTATTATTATTATTATTATTATTATTATTATTATTATTATTATTATTATTATTATTATTATTATTATTATTATTATTATTATTATTATTATTATTATTATTATTATTATTGGATTTTGTGAAGTTAGAAGAAAAGATGAAGAGACAATTGATTTAAAAAGTGGATATATACTGTGGTACAAAGACACAAACACTGAAAGCATAGGTGGCATATGATTTATTATAAATAATACATGTAATAATGATCTAGGCTAAATGGGTTTGTAAGTAATCATTAAAAGCCAGTCAACACTTAGACAAGTCTAATATCATTAACAATCAACAATTTCAAACTGTTGTCAAGGTAACTTCCTTTTAACAATAAAGGTGGAAAAGCAGGTTCCCTTGACAACAGTTTGAAATTGTTAATGATATTGGAATTGTCTAAGTGTTGACTGACTTTTAATGATTATAAATAAAAAGCCTAATAACAACATAGTGGAGGCTAATGGTATATTAGATAGAGTTACGAGATTAGTTATTCAATTTAATGGTAAATATCAAATATAGATAATTTAAGTCTATGTCCCATCAAGTTTTCAGTGTGATAAAGAACTAGAGGTTTTTATATGTATGTGCAAAATCATTTTAAAATTATCATGGGAGACTTTAATGCTAGAATTAAAATGAAGATGAAAGTGCTGTGGGAAAATTTGGTTACGATGATAGAAATAAGACATAGACTTGTAAAGTTTGCAGAAAAAGAAATTTTTTATATTATAAATTCTTTCTATGAGAAAAATTATAAATGGAAATGAACATGAAAGCATCCAAATGATAATACAACACAATTGGATTATAGTTTGACTAAAAGAAAATGTATATTTCAAGTCATAATGTTCTTAATAAATTCATCACAAGAAGTAATTGTCATTAATAAAATGAAAAGTACATGTTAATACAAAACCAGAGAGACAAAATTATTAAGAAAAACAGTACTGACAGTTGACATTCCTGACTTTTAGAAATATTCCAAATGAATTTAAATTACAACATACAAATCGTTTTCAAATATTATCGGATTTTGAACTTAATTCAAATTTGAATGAAATCAATTAGAAAATAACTGACATATTTTTAAAAACTGCAATAAAGTTAGATGGTACAAAAAAGTAACAATTGACCAGTAAAATTTTTACTGAGATGACAATTTATGAAAAAAAAAAAGGAATATGAAAATATATTAAAATAATGCATTAAGAAAGATTGAATATCTAGAATATTATAAAATCATATTAAAAAGAGTTAATAATGATATAAGAAAATATAATTGTGAATTAGCAAGAAAAGCCATAGAAAATAATAAAAGTCTCAAGAATGTAAACAACATCATGGTATTAGTAGAAAACTTATTTCTGCAATAAAAAAAATGAAAAATTGCTAAAAAGAGAGATGATATCATGAAATGTGTAGAAGTGTTCTATCAAAAATTATATAACAATAAAGAACAAGAAAAAGTGTCTCCTATAACTAGTATATCTTCTGAATTGCCCAAGATTTTAAATTAAGATATGAGACATGAAATTAAATCTATGAAGAAGGAGAAAACTCTAGGTAATGATGGAATCATAATATCTCAAAAGAAGCAGATAAGGAAGTAGAATTGTTTTGGTAAAGTTATATACCAAATATCTAAATGTTAGAGATGTACCAGATAATTGGAAAAACATGGTATTAATATTAATATTTTTAAAAGGTGATAAAGAAGATATTAGAAGTTACAGATCTATTAGTCTTTTATCAATTCTATACAAGTTTTTTACCAAGATGATTATAACTTGTCTACAGTGAACTTTCGATTTTAACCAACCAAAACAACAAGTTGGATTTAAAAGTACAGTCGATCATATCCAAGTATTGAGAGAAGTTATATAAAGGACCAATAAAAATGAATTGTCGTTTTGCCTTGTATTTGTAAATTATGAAAAGGCATTTGGTTCTACAAGCATTTCTTCATTGATTAAATCATTGGATCATCAAATTATAGATCCAGGATATTGTCATATTCTGAAGAATATTTATAAAAATGCAATAGCAATAACTAGATTATATGCATTAGCTTATTGTCTTATTGGTATTACAGTTTATAAAAACATCGTGCTATATAAATGTTTTATTTACATAATAATACGAAAAAAAATAACATTGAGATGAGTAAATGGAAAGGTGATTTCATACCTTCAAAATTTTTTACACCAGTTTTGCAAGAAATATTTTGTTCAATTAAAATGGGAACCTAAAGGAATAAAAGTAAATGGAGATTATTTAAGTCATCTAAATTTTTCAGATAATATAATTATATTTGAAAATAATACTTCACAGTTCAAGCAATGTTGCAAGAGTTATCAGATGAAAGTAAGAAAGTAGGACTAAAGATAAACGTTAAAAAGACTAAAGAAATGTCCAATGGATTTTCTCAAAAGAAGAAAATAAAGATTGATAATAATGAGGTAGAAGAAATTAATAACTACAGATATCTTGGTCAGAGGATTATTACAGAAGGAAACATAATAAAAAAATTAATCATAGAATTAAGCTTGATTGGAATGCTTTTGATAGAAATAACGTAATATCAAAATAAAATATGGTTAAGTATTTGAAATAGAAGTTAGCAGTTTATAATTATTATCATTTTTTACCTTTTATTCATTCAACATTTCTCTTTGTTTTATTCTGATTTATTCTATGTGAAGTGTACAACAATTAATCTATGTTGTTAATGTGATTAAATTTAAACATTGATTTTATAATCTATGAATAATTTTTTTTACTAAATATGCATAACCAGATACTTGTGAAGTAAGTTGACCTATCCTCTAGCTTATATTTGAAAAGCTAAATACATTTGCAACACTATAAGAGGAATACTGATATCTATTTGTTTATCTAACAACTTGGCTTGTAACCTTAATATCATTGGGAAATTATTTTCTATGTATTAATGTGCATGTGAAGTTCACAGTCAATATTTAGTAACAAATAAAATAAGATTTTTATCAGCAAACAGTCAAGAAACTATGTCCACTGTGCCTCTGCCCACTCTTTTCCTATTAGAGTACTAGCAGCACTTAAAATTAATGACACAGTTTGCAAAGAGTATAACATGCTTGGCCCCTTAATTTCTTCCCACTGTGCAATCTATGAATAAGTTAGTAATATTTTATCAAAACCAAAAAAAATATTATGTAATCTCAGCTTTCTCAATGACTTTTTTTAGAGTAAATTCCATATATATTATTTCAGTTTTGCAAATTACTATAAATCTGGATAAGTATTTAATAAACATTACCATTTATCATCTATTGGTTCCTCAGATTTATACTAGAGGTCAGAACTGGAATCGAATACACCTGGGTCTCATTTTATGCTAATTATTTTAATGAAATTTTGAAGTTATGCAATTCATGTTTTTTCTTAATATCTTTCATATTTCACTATATTATATTAGATATCAATAAATTTAAATTATTAATAATTTATTTTGACTTGAAATACTTTTTTTTTCCAAAAATATAACATTATAGTAGCAGCTAATGTGAATATGGCCTGAAGCTGTATTTAGAATCTTAGCTTCTATGTAAATAACCTACTTACACTAATGATTAAATAATAATAATAGATTTATACGTACGTATAAAAATATCGCAATAAATATTCAAAAATTTAAACTTTTAAAATGTATTTTGTTAGACAGTAACAGAAACAAATATTTTTTTAGATTTTTAAAATAAATAATAATGAAGATTTTATTGATTTTATAAACTGAAAATAATCTTTTTAATGATAATGTATAATCTTTTTGTTTTGATTGCGATCTAATTTTTTTAATATAGAAACTGAAAATGGCACTAGTTGTACATCATGTCACAAATCTGCTTTCTTACTAGTTTACAAACGAATGCATATTGTCCAATTGTGGTAATGATTAAAATATGTATAAAAAATGTAAAATTAAATACTGTAGTTAATAAAAAAAATAAAAAAACTTTGTCTTGTATTAATTTTTTTCAAATATTTGAAATTTTTTATTAGTCATACTTTATTTCCTTATTTTTTTAATGTGAACTTTAAAGTAATTTTTCCTTGTTGTTTTGCTTTTATGCTGATTTCAAAAATTACAGAACCTATCCCCCATTTTTCATGGTAAGTTATGTTTATTTTGTGCGATTTCTTTTGTGCACATTTTTTGAAGAATCTATCTACCACATAAAACGAGACCCAGGTATATATGAAAATTGTTGCAGAATATCTGATCAACTAACTTCCAATCAAATAGTGGTTGGAATATTTTTTTTTCTTAATTAAGATTATTTTAAATTTGAGATAATATGGGGGAAAGGGGCATGAAATAATTTTCATGAAGATATTCAGTACAAAGAACATATGGAGAGTTTTGCCTATTTCAATACAAAGAACCCAATGAATTAAAATTTTTCTGTTCTCTGACATTCTTTTATTTACTAGTTTATGACTACAGGAAGATATTTATATCTCTGTTTTGGATAGAATATATTATATAATGAGCATGCCAATAGTTCTTAACAAGCTTTTCAGAACATCCCTATCCCCAGACTGGTTTCTAGCTCTGTCTTTCATCAATGAGATACTAAGATATTCAAGCATTAGATTTAAAATACCAGGTCAATCCCAGCACTTTATCTAATGTTTAACTATTAAGTAGGAAATATGAAATTTTCAGACATCCATATGTCTTCAATTCCAGCTATCTAACCTAAATAGTCATATAGGAATGAACTAAGTTCAGATACGACATATATTAATAGCTTTAGCAACATAAAATCACCAAAACATTAAGAGCAACAACAATAATTGCAAGCAAATCAAGTCGTATATCATGTGACTTAATTTAATAAACTTGTATTATAAATGTTATTATTGAATATCCTCGTACCTCACAAAAGCCAAAGCTAGAAACTGGTCTGGGGATGGGGATTTCTGAAAAGCTTGTTAAGAGCTATTGACATGCTCATTATATAACATTTGTAATACAAGCTTATTAAATTAAGTCTCATTCTCAGAATAAAAAAATGGTTATTTTTGTTAAAGCTGAATTTACTCTAAAGCCCACATTTAATTGTGTATAAAAAAAATTTAGACGTTATGTCTGGGCCTAGAGTTAAACACAGTAATTTTAATTATACTTTTATTAATCAAAGAAAACGAGATTTACATACTAAAGGTATTACGTTATATACTTAACATTTTAAATTTGTTAGTTTGCTTAATTAATCAAAATCTAATGTGACAGAGTTTGTTTAGCTTTTACTTTATAAGATGTATAAGGATTTGGCTTCGCTTTAAAAATATCGTAAACTGCTACAAATATTTTAATCATATTTTTATACAAATAAAAATATAGTGGATGAAATTAATTAGAATTAAACTTGGATAGAGTATTTTTGCTATAAATTATCTTAGTAACAAAAGAAAATATGTTTATGTGATTGAAAAAAAAAGTTTTTGTTTTTTTTTAATAGAGACGTTAACATATATATATATGATACTTGGATATTTACCAGAAGAATAATACAGAGTTATCTTTACCTCCACAATGAAGAATGAAAAAACGTGAGTTGGGAATAGCAAGAAGAAGTCAAAAGTAAAAGACATGAAGATAAACAGATATTATTAATTAAAGAATTGTGGGTCAAAATAAGAAGAAGCTGGATATGTTTGAATAAGTTGAAAATAGATTAACATTCAAGTCCCAAGAAATTATAAAAAACCTACAAACTGACCATGTGTAAAATAGATAAATGAGATATGAGAGTCTGATGAAGTGATATGGAGAAGAATGATATTTTCAAATTATATTACTAATTTTTATTCAAAAAAAATTTACTTGAATTTGAAGTTATGAGATTCTTGATCCATAAATTGTAAACCAAAGTTAATTTTTTTTTTTTTTTGGGCACAAGATTATTTCAAACTTTTAAAACTTGTTAAATCTACAGTAAATTATTCTATGTCATCTTCATATTTTAAGTATTTCTTTACTACATACAAATATTAATCCTATAATATCTGGCATTGACATAGATAAAAAAAAAAAAAAATCTTTGAATATTTAAACATGAATTCATTGCAGTTAATTACAAAGAGCCTTCTATTTAGTATATTAGTATTCTAATTTCACTTAAATATATTATCTATAATAATATTACTATAAAATTGTCATTTAAAATTCTGTATTATCCTGGCAGCAGAACTAATTCCTGACATTATTTACAAAATTTTGGCTATCCCATTACCTCATTTTGACATACTTGTTTTAATCAATTATGAAAGGACAAAGATTATTTCTCTAATTGAACAATTAACATTATCTTTTATCTTAAAGAGAATTTATCAATAGTATTTCTTTTCAATAGTATTATTTAAGATCAAGAATACTGCAAGATATTTAGGTAAAAATTTGGGATGATAGTATTTTAGTTGCAATTATATGTTGAATTATTTACATTATCTAATATTAAAATATCACATTATCATCATTTTATATGCTTACACATGCTGTTAATAAGAGTAATGTGATGTGATGTGATGCATTGTGACTTATCCTTATATGGAGTCAGGAATCTCTCAGCAACAATGCCCAGAGAAAACTGTTAGGCGCTATACCTTCCTTTTTAATTCCCCAACCTAAGTTTTCCCATATCCTGCTCCATCCCATTCCCCCAATATAATCTTTGTTAACTCCATAGCCTTTATATCTAACTCCCTCTTATCTTTTCCCAAGCCCAGATTAAAAATCAATAACTCACTTTCTGTATAATCACTTTCCTTATATTTATTCTTCCACAACTTTATTATTTGTATCCTTTCTGCTTTCAAGCATTTATATTCAATTAACAAATGCCTAATATTTTTTATGCCTTCCTTACACAACTTGCAGACTAAATGACCCACATTTTTCCATTGATATGTTTTTCCATTTATATGTATAATTCCCTGTTGCTAAAGATCCTATTTGAGCCTTAGTTCAAGCCTTAAACAGTAAACTACTTTCCTTGTTGTTATCATAAACTAACTCACACCTAATATTCTGTTTATTTCTATATATATTTAAACTCTTTTTACTCTCATACTAGTTATCCATCTCTCCAACTCCCTATTTTTTATTAATGCATCTATTCTTCTATCCCATTCCTTGCCACTATAACACTCAACAATTCTCCTAACACAATCATCCCACCTTGCATATCGCATTACCTTCTTCACCCCATCTTGTTACCTACCCTTTATTCATAAACCAATTAAATACAATTTTGGCTATTCTTTTATTATCCATAAAACTGCAATCTACCAAATATTTTCATCCCTCATAAAAAAACTTGACCTTCTCATTTCTCTTTGATTTGCCTTCTTTGCCATTCACACATCTGCATCTAATGCATATCTTCCTACTTTTCTTTGTACTTTTTCCAAGTAATCTAATACCCCTTTACTACCACATAACACATCATTACCACGTGTTAATCCTGTTACGACCACTCCCATACAATTCTAGCTACATCATATTTATTATAAGAAAACACTGTTAATTTCTTTATCAATCCCTTTCTTTTCTTTGCTTCATTTATCAATTTTTTCTCTCATTCATCAATAAATTTCTCTGATTACTTAAGATTATTCCCAAATAGTTATATCTATTCACTACACAACTCTCCATACAGTAGTGCCACCAAGTGCAAGTCTTTCATAATCAAGTTTATGCACAAACCTTTCTGTATCCACTGATTACAAAAGCTTGCATTTGGTGGCACTACTGTATGGAGAGTTTGGTACTCTTATTATCTAACATTAATTGTAAAAAGAAATTATTAAACTCAGGTGCTTACTATACATGTATATAATTTTAATGCACAAATACGCGCACAACAACCGAGCTCCATCAGGATTAAATAACAATATATTATAAACTCAAAATAATTACAATATCTAAAGAATAATGCCCGAGCGCTTTCAAGAGAACTTAGCTCTCATAATCATGGGCAACAAAGAATAAGCATAGCATGTTGGTATATGCTAAAATATGCTGATATATGTAAATTACATGTTTATATAAAATTCAAACATTATTTAAACTTTCAAATACATTAAACTGGTAATAGTAACACAAAGGTTAGTATATAATGCATGTTCAAGTGGTAGTATTCTTTTGTGTGTGAGGGGGGTGTTTTTGGCCTGATCAGTGATAATACTAGCATGGAAATTGAATCAGAAACCTTTAGATTTATGGATATAGAATAGTCTAATTAGAGTATCATCTTAAATTCAATGTTCATGCATCTAAATCTCCTGCTTGATTTTCATGGAGATGAGAATAATACCACTTGAAAGATCTAAAGATTATGTGCTATCATTAACAGTTGAATGCATTTGAAAAATTAAAAAAGTTTGAATTTTTCTAAAAACATTTTAACAATAAATATTAGATGATGGAAATAGTCCAACATATAACACTGGAAGATGTTAATAAAATTTTACTTGTATCATTCTTGAAAAATTAAATTAAAATGATACCATTTTTACTTCATATCATAATATTAAAAAACATCACATGATCACCATCTCTATACTAGCACATAATTGTTGTAAACAAAGGCAAAACTCTCCATACAGTAGTGCCTTTGTTTACAACAATTATGTGCTAGTATAGAGATGGTGATCATGTGATGTTTAGTGGTTTAACACCAATCCTGACTAATAGGATAGTGGTGGCTATGGTTGTTTAAGAGCCAAAGACCCTAAAATGTAAACAAAGGCAAAACACTCCATACAGTAGTGCCACCCTGTGCCAAACAGAGTAATCAATGGATGCCAGAAGGCTTGTGCATAAAATCCCTATCTAGTGCCTACTCATCCAATATCCCAAAGACTAGTTTCTGGCTTGTGGCCATCATCAGTGAGGAGCCTTGGATCTAAGAGCACTGCACCTAGATCTTAGGATCTAATGCAACCCTCCAGCAGCCACCTTTTAACTCCTCTTTACTACAAAACTATGAGAATGAAATTGAAAACACAATAATATTTTCAATCTAAGATCAATAGTTTATATAGTCATATGGGTCTGAACTCAATTCAGCACCCATACATTTTGGTGTCTTTGGCTCTTAAACAACCATAGCTAGTGTTAAACCACTAAACATCACATGATCACCATCTCTATACTAGCACATAATTGTTGTAAACAAAGGCAAAACTCTCCATACAGTAGTGCCTCCCTGTGCCAAACAGAGTAATAAATGGATGCTGAAATGCTTTGGATGAGTAGGCAATAGATAGGGATTTTATGCACAAGCCTTCTGGCATCCATTGATTACTCTGTTTGGCACAGGGTGGCACTACTGTATAGAGAGTTTTGCTTTGTTTACAACAATTATGTGTTAGTATAGAGATGGTGATCATGTAATGTTTAGTGGTTTAACACCAATCCTGCCTAATAGGATAGTGGTGGCTATGGTTGTTTAAGAGCTAAAGACACCAAAATGTATGGGTACTGAATTGAGTTCAGACCCATATGATTATATAAGCTATTGAGCTTACATTGAAAATATTATTGTGTTTTCAATTTCATTCTCATAGTTTTGTAGTAAAGAGGAGTTAAAAGGTGGCTGCTGGAGGGTTGCATTAGATCCTAAGATCTAGGTGCAGTGCTCTCAGATCCAAGGCTCCTCACTGATGATGGCCACAAGCCAGAAACTAGTCTGGGGATATTGGATGAGTAGGCACTAGATAGGGATTTTATGCACAAGCCTTCTGGCATCCATTGATTACTCTGTTTGGCACAAGGTGGCACTACTGTATGGAGAGTTTTTGCTTTTGATTAAAAACGTGTTTTCAAACCGTTTTTAAGGTGCAAAAGTCGATTATCTATGACCAATCAATCAATTAGTAGCTGGATAATTTTGATGACTTATTAAAACCTAACATAAAGTTTAACAATAAGTTCAAGAGTTAATTTTACTCTGAATATAATAGTAATATTAGTAAAAGATTAGTAATTTAACTTAATATTTACTAGTTGAAAATAGGATATCTTAGATCGTTAAACAGTTCAAATCTATGAAGAGATTTCATATATATATCTGTCTCTTTAACTCTGCAACTTTTATAAACACATTTTTGCTCACACCCATTATTTTGAGATAGTAAAATTAGATTATTGACTAGATTTCTTTTTTACTATCTTTCAGAACATCAGAAATAACCACAAAACAAAACTTAAACTCAGTACGCCATTTTTGCAGTGTTTGTTATTTCCTTACTTCTTAATTCTTCCTTCTTTCTGTAGACTTTTTTTCAACTTTCTAATTTGCATAAACTAAGACCTTTTTTAATATAGAAATTTGCCTTTTGCTTCTTGCAGTTACTAATTTCTTTTTTCTGCATATTAATTATTTGTTTCTTTTCTAGAGTATTCTAGCAATATTAATTTTAATATTTGTACACAGACATATATTCACATTTTAATTAAAATATACATGCGGAGGTATAGACATACACTTTGTTGCTTCTTTCATAGCTGTTTTTAATCTTGAAAATTGGTGGCGTATGTTTTCAATTATGCTTCGACTCCCACTACAATGCTAATGCCTTATACTTTCTATTCATAAATTATATTAGTAAGGACCAGTTGGTTAAATATTACATATGTCTCTCTGAGTTATTTAAATATAGAAATATTATCCAAAGATTGCACCTTATGTCAATCTATCAGATATAGCACCTTATATCAATCTATTTGAATCTCTTGCTTAAATAATTGGAAGAAGTTGCAAAACATATTTTCCAGCCTCACTTTTTCTTTGTTATTGATCTCTTATTAATTTTTAAAGATGTCACTAATATTTTTGTATTTAGCATTTCATAATCAACCATTATCAATCTACTGCAGGATGAAGGTGCCTTCAAGTTCAATCTATCTTCTCCAATCTTTAGCTTCTCCGCATTACCCCTGCATACTTTCTTATTTCATTCATCCATCTCACACATGGTCTCTTTCTGAGTCTTTTATAATCTCTTGGAATCCTTTTTAAGATTTTAATTGTCCAGGTTATCATCTCTTTTAGCAATATGTCCAGCCTAACTCCACTAGTCTTTTAATTTTTTCAATGAAGTCAGTAACACCTGTTTGTTCTCTTACCCATATATTGCATTTTGGATCTTTTCTTGTTACCTCTAATATTCATCTCTCCATACTTCTTTGAGTGATCTGAACTCTCTGTATTGCTCTTCTATTAGGTGTCCAAGTCTCAGATCCATAAGTAAGAACTGGTAAAACACATTTATTAAAAACCCTGCCTTTCAAACACATAGGCATATTTTCTTTTAGCCTCAAGTTATTTCTATCAAAAGCACTCCAACCAAGTTTAATTCTATGATTAATTTCATCCATTATGTTTCCATCTGTACTAATAATCTGACCAAGGTATTTGTAGCTGTTAACTTCTTCTAATCCACCACAATCAATCTTTATTTTCATATTTTGAGAAAATCAATTGAATATTACTTTAGACTTTTTAGCATTTAGCATTTAGATAACTGTAAATTCAGTACTTACTCTCTTTTACAGTTAATATATAAATCTTTATGATATCATCATTATACACTAATTCTGTTTAACTTCATATCTGCGCTTCAGTATTTTTGAAATTTTCCACTCAATATTCTTAAAATTAAATTGTCATCACCTAAAACAATATCTAATTAACAAATTCAATGTTAGAATTACTTATTTTTAACACTAATATACCTTATAATGAAGATGTGAATAATTAATACTCGATTAGCATTATTGATGCAAATCATAAATTCATTATATCCTGGTTTAATTCTCATGCTAACAGTGTCACTGGTCAGGCTAATAACAGCTGAAAAAATAAGTAGAATAATGCCACTTGAAACATTGGTACATACTAACGTGTCTATTACTACCATTGAACGTACTTGAAAAATGTAAATAAATATTAGAATTTTTTTTAGAAAATGTTTAACAACATATATTAGATGATGAAAATAATCCAGCATATATTTATAATACTTGAAGATACTGATCAGAAAATTTTTTCTGTACCATTTTTGAAAAAATAAAATGATGTCACTTTTCATCACATCATATAAAATTCTCACATTTTTAAACCATTCTGTAAGTACAGAAAACTATTATTTTTGCTACAAATAATAGCTGCATACATTTTGGTTCATGCCAGATAGAGTTCACAAGTACTTTAGTCTCATTAATTGGAGTCTCTCATACTTACTATTCATGCTATTAATTTTTATAGGTACATTTTATTTTATTGTTATAACTAAATGCAAACAGTATTAACATAATATGATTTTGTATTGCCAGATATCATCTAGATTCTTCTTTTTCGTTTTACATAATTAACAAGACCACTTATATTGAGTTCAATTTATTATAGTCATGTTTTTGATCACAAGAATGTAAAGGTAATTAAACATGAGGATAGAAAAAGACATTGTTTATTGATAATGCGGTCTCAGAATGAACTAAAATCCAACAATGTTCTTTTATGTGCAATTTAAAGCATAGCTAAATAAATTGAAACTGTTATTTCCTGTAGTACATTTAACAATCTAACATATTGTTATTTTAACATTTCTCTTACAAAAGGATTGCTCTGCACTGAAAATGTATTTAAGGATTTAATTAATAAGCATTTTAAATTTTTTCTCTTCATGCTAGAAACATTTATATTAAAGCATAAATTATTATTTAAATTAGTTTTGTTATTAATATTACGTTTAATGATGACAGAATATTTTAAAACATAATCAAACTTGGAAGTGCATAATCTGACAATTTCCGTCTAAATTTTAGATGTCACTAAGCAAAGATAACGAGTTTTTCAATCCTCAAAGATTTCACAAGTTATATCCAATTTTCCTAGCCCAACTATAAAAGCTTTTGAATGATTAAATTATTTGCAGTTTAATTTCTTTTGAGCAGAGAAGTAACAGTAAACAGTAACAAAAATAACTATATTCATGGAGATATTATAAAGAAGAATAGGACTTCATTAACACTCCTTTAACACTTCAAGCAAACAATCTTTATTTATTTATAACAATTTCGACTGTCCTAGCAGTCTTCTTTAGATCTTAAACTTTTTCTACTACCGCCACCTTTCCTCCATTTTTCTTTTTATATTGAAATATAAAAAGAAGCAAAATATAGAAGAAAAAAGAAGTAGATAAGATTTATAGTTGAAAAAGAAGAATAGGACAGCATTAGTTCTTATTTTATTTATAAAAATATAAACATATAACAGAAGAGCAATATGAAGACTTAAATTTGGAGAAATTTAAGTTACTTGGGTAAGAGACTAAACAAATATCATTAATTATTTTTGGAAGAATTAAGAGGCTGAAATGGAATTGAGCTGGAATTAATATGCTTATATATCTAGCACCCCTATATTACTTCATTATTCATAGTAGCCTGAAAGTTAAAAATATTTAAAGGTTTTGAATCCAAGCTAACTCATTTGTATAATTGTATAGATCTGGTATTAAATCCAATTTCTATATATATGTTTGAGAACTCAATTTTATGTCAACAGTAGATCCTTATAGCTTTAGAATAGAGTGAAGAGAACATAGAAAATCATGACATACTGCTGTTCATATTAATTTTTTTTTCTCATCACCCTTATGTCACCTAGTATAAGTTTTAGTAATCAGTGGATATGGTGAAAAAAATGAATTTGCTGTTGAACAGCAATGTGTTTGTAAATGTTAGTGGTATTTAAATTTTGTTATTAACCTTCCTAACCAGAATCCAAGTAACTGTGGTTAGTTTAAAACTGAGATCTCTAAAATATACAGCATCACCTGGTGTCAGATCTATATAACTATGTCTCAGTGAGTTAGACTGAATTCAAAATTAGATTTTTATAACATAAAAATGTAAAAGATGGCTTCTAGATGTATAAGTATATTGGCTACAGCTTTAAATTTCAATTCTCACCAATAAAAACAGGAACCAGTCTAGGGTTGGCAATAGTACAGAAATAGCATCTGACGCTCACTGATGAATCAAGCTTACACTAGGGTAAATACTGCTCTTGAAGGCATACGAGTAACCTTATGAAAAAGTCACGTGATGTTGTTGGTAGATAACTTGGACTAGATGTCTATGCTACTGTTTTCTAAATAACGGGAGGGTGGTACAGCATCATCATTGAAAATTTATTTCAATAAATAAACGTCTCTTTTAGCTTCACAGACTTTTTAAAAAAAACAACCTTTGTATAAACATATTTTTCAATTTTCTGTACTGATTATTTGCATTTGGGTGTACCAAAACTCTCATATGTAATGTGGTTAATGATTTTTTTTTTTTGTATGGGTGTATATATATGTGTAAAATAAATATAAAGAGCAAAAATAATCCATTGTAAAAACATCTGTGCACTGATAAATATGGATATAAGTACAATCGAGTCAGCTACAATGGAAATTAACTGTCATTAAAAAATAAATATGTCACAATAATCATGCTTCTATTGCCAAGTCATTTTTGAGTCAATAAACCTGCTTTCTAGTACAACTTTAACACAATAGTTAATCTACATTATATATACGTGTCTATATGTATTATTTTACATTTAAAATTCTACATAATAAATAATTTAGCATTCATGAAAGGAAAATAAATGATATAATATGTAATCTTAAAACGTTTACAAATGTCACTTTTATTAATGAATGAAATAAAATTTTAATTATAGATATAAATAATTTTATCAAACAAATAAAACTATTAAAGTAATTACACTGATTGATAATCTGAAATAAAATCTTTCTTAAAAAAATTCAAGATTATCATTTTATTACCCGTATTGTATTTAATTTCATGTTAAGAGTTTCTGATAGCATGTGTTTTGCTTATTTGTTATGGTTACAAAGACTTGCTTTTAATAGCGAAGTGCTTTTCTTAAAAACTGATCCCTTTTCCTGTAAACACGATTATCCCCTCTCCCGCCTCTTATTATTTATTTTCTCTCTCGCTCGCTCGCTCTCTCTCTCTTTTTGCGATCCTTCAATAGTAATTTTAAAAAAATAGTTAATCTAAAATTAGTTATACATATATTTAAATAATGGAATGATTCAATGTTTGGGGGTTCATATGAAGTTCAAGCATCGAAAATTACAAAACTGGAACTACGATTCATAAATCTTGAGATCCAGAATTCATTATTCTATCACTATACTAAGATACACAGAGCATTATATAAATATGATAAGAGTAAACTGGGAAAATCCTGTCTGCTTTTGATAATACGTTTGTGTAGTAATGGTCAGCGCATTCGCTATTATAGCAGAAGTTCAAAATCAAAGTAACACTTTGTTGTTGTTTTTTCAATAACCCTGAGAATAGGAACCGGCTTTAGACCCTGTGAGATTCAATTGGAATTACTTTTTTACAAGGCTCCAGGTTCAAATAAAGTTCATTAATAATCTTTATTTCTGTATTGTAGAATGGAAATCAATCAGAATGTGAGTTAAAAGAGTATGAGGGAGTTAAATTGAAAAATGAATTAAAGCACATTTTAAGCAAGTATGTTCTATCAATAGACCAAAATGTGTATAGATGTGTTCACTACTTATATAATAAAATAAAAGACTGGCATAAGTGTATCCGCACAGAATGCAATTTATCCTATTTATTATTTTAAAAAAAGAAACTTGACTCTGGCGGTTGGCTGAATGATAAAAGTAGTTTGTTAGTGAAGAAAAGTTTATGGGTTCAAAGTCAAAAGGTGTATTTCACACCTTCTCCATTCTGATTTGTTTTTAACTCATTTCAGTATAATTACTACTGTTCTTAAAATAATATATACTATTGAATATAATTATATTAAAAATGCATAATAAGTTGGTGGTTCTGTGATAAGGCATTTATTTTTATTTTATACCTTAACATCCGGTTTCTGAAAATTGTGAGAATTTATATACTATATTAATTTAAAACATATTTATCTGATAAGTGAAGTTACATTATGTTTAACTAGATGTTTATAATCATAATAATAAGTGGATTAATTAATTACCTTCTGTATGCTTTATTTACAACGTAATATATATATATAGCATTTCAGAATAATGGTTCTAGCTTAAATGGTTTTCTACTATAATAATGTTGTTTTAAGTTTTAATCCAAGAATTATGCCATTTTTTGGGAGCATCAAAAATTATTTAATAAATTCATAAGAAATAAATTAATCATTTTTTAAGACTTAAAAATGATCACATTTTTTTACCATTACATACATGTGATAATGTGACGTGATGCACTGTGGTTTCTCCCTTATCAGAGTCAGGAATCTCTCAGCCACAAAGTCCAAAGAAATCTGTTAGGCACCTTATCTTCCCCTTCCATTCCCCAACCTAAGTTTTTCCCATACTCTTCCCTATTCTGCTCCATCCCATTTCCACCACATAATCTTTATCCACTTTATGATCTTTATATCTAAATCTCCCTTATCTTTCCTCAAACACAGCATAAAAACCAAGAATCCACTTTCTGTATAATCATTTTGTTT
Source organism: Epiperipatus broadwayi (assembly GCA_028023455.1). Taxonomy (NCBI): domain Eukaryota; kingdom Metazoa; phylum Onychophora; class Udeonychophora; order Euonychophora; family Peripatidae; genus Epiperipatus; species Epiperipatus broadwayi. The sequence continues at coordinate 8,329,425 of JAQFVV010012403.1, read as the reverse complement.
ATAATTATTCTCCCACAACTTCATAATTTGTACCCTTTCTGCTTGCATGCATTTGCATTCAATTAACAGATGTCTAATATTCTCTATACCTTCCTTACACAACATGCAGACTAACTCACCCATACTTTTTCATTTAAGTGTATATTCCCTTGTTGCTAAAGATCCTGTTCAAACCTTAAACAGTAAACCACTTTCCTTACTATTATCATAAATTAACTCACACCCAATATTCTATTTACTTCTATATATATTTAAATTTGTTTTACTCTCCTATTAGTTCTCTGCTGATGTGATGTGATGTACCATGACTTCTCCTTAAATGGAGTCAGGAATCTCTCAGCAACTATGTTCAAAAAAACCTGTTAGCCACTTTATCTTCCCCTTCCATTCCCCACCCTAAGCTTTTCCATAATCTGCCCTATCCCATTTCCACAACATAATCTTTGTCAACTCGGTGGCCTTTATATCTAAATCCCCCTTATTTTTCCCCAAACCCAGCATAAAAACCAATAAACCACTTTCTATATAATCACTTTGTTCATATTTATTCTCCCATAACTTCTTTATTTGTACCCTTTCTGCTTTCAAGCATTTACATTCAATCAACAGATGCCTAATATTTTTTATATCTTCCTTACACAATTTGCAGACTAAATCACCCATATTTTTCCATTTACATGTATATTCTCTTGTTGCTAAAGATTCTGTTTGAGCCTCAAACAATGAGCTGCTTTCCTTACTATTATCATAAATTAACTCAGACCCAATGTTCCATTTACTTCTATATATATTTAAACTCTTTTTACTCTCCATACTAGTTCTCCAACTCTCCAACTCTTGGCTATATTAATAATGCAGTGCTCCCTAGTATCAGTAGTCATATTATAAATCAAAAATTAATTTGCTTTCATCTGCCATCCAAGATCTTATATGAAAAGTATATTAGATAATGATAACTATTAGAATGAATATCAAAAGGTAAGATTTAAATATAAGCATATTCCAATACAGCTGAAAGGGTATCTTGATTAATCCAATCATTAACAAATCTGAATCTCATGTGACCATTTACTTCAGAAAAGGTATCAAAATTCTGCTGTTTTAGATTGCAGAGTTTTTTTTAAATGCTAGAACTGTGTGACTTAGTAAATATTGATTTATTAATTTTAAAAAAAATCTGAAGAGATTAAGAGGTTCCAGGAAGTTCAGTAAAGAAAAATGTGTATTTAGTCCCTTGCCCATGTGTTTAGTCCTGCCTCCAAGTGCTATACTCTACTTTTCACAGCAGTTATGAGATTACTTATGAGAAAAACTTTGGAATTAAAAAACTATGTTTTACTTTTGCATAATAATTATTTAAAACCCAAATATATATATATATACACTTTGACATTAATTGCATTAGTTTAAAAATCATTGTATTTCTAGTTAACTTTAGTCTAGACTTTAATATTCAGCGTCTACAGTGAATTTATGTGATCCATACTTAATTGTAAAATATTAAAGCTATTTTTTAAAAAAAAAAAATGTGTTTTTATTTATTTTTAAGAATTTTAACATAAATATTTGAAAATAAATAAAAACAGGAAAAGGACTACTCATATCATAGTTTTAATTCTATGTATCTAACTTGATATAATAGTTGTGACCTGAATCCATAGCACAGAGTGAGAGTGTTGATGATGATGAGTGTTTCTTAACTGCATTAGCATGTTCATCTCTTCAAGTACTGGTGCTGCAATAATTACTCATATCAACATTAGAAGTTTTACAAATGCCACCGGAAATTTCATAAATTCAGAGGAAATATTGGATTTGTTTTCAGGCTACAAAAATATTTAATGATTTTTTAGATGGCCAGCTTGCATCCAATGCAGATAGATATTCATAAATGGTTGGTAAATGAATATCTATTATTAGCTAGAGAATAAATATCCCAAGTTAACTTAGATTAGTCAATATATATACCCAAAATATTCTTATATATATACACACACTAAGAAACAGCAAATTAGGATCTCCAATGCAATGAACAAAATATCTAAATATATATTAATAAAGAGATGGCTAATTGTGCTCATTATTTATATACATTTTGACATTTTGTGCATTGCAATGGAGTTCTTATTATATGATGATATAATTTGCTACTTCTTAAAGTGTATTCATATAAAAATATTTTGGACATATGTATTGACCAATCTAAGTTAACCTGAGATCTTTATCTTCTAGTTAATAATAGATATTGATTTATCAGCCATTTTTAAATATCTGTCTGCATTGGCGACAGCTAGCCATCTAAAAAAACCATTAAAGTTATATGTAGCCTGAAAAAAAAATTAATATTTGCTCTGGAGTTTATGAAATTTTATGTGGCATTTGTGTAGGTATGAGCAATTGTCACATCATTACTAGACGAGATGAACATGTTAATGCAATTAGCAATATTTGTCATTATCAGCCCTCTTACTTCAAGGTATGGATTCATATCACAATATTAATTTCTCAAAACATAATATATTCAACTGATCAATCAACTAAAATTCTATTCAAGGTTAATGAATCACAAGTATAATCCTAATCTATTAAGCCTCCATTTGTTTTTTGTTGTTAATGTTAATGTCTTTATATGTTTTGCATACTTATATTGTATTATTGCAAATAAAAAAGAAAAGACTGATGTGGAAATCAAGGTGTATATAATTAAAGGATGGAAATGATGTTGCACAGACAGGTAATATTATTACAAAAAAAATCAAGTCAGATGTCACATGACCTAATTTAACATTTAATATAACATTTATAATATTATTATCAGAATTAGCACAGAGAGAGATAATTAATCATATCATTATGATGCATTGGTCCTACATAACCCTGAAAAATTGATAAAGTAAAAAAAGAAGGAAGTATGAGACAAAAATCGCAAAGAAATAGCTTCAAAGGTTGATAATATAAGTGTACATAATTATTGATAACCGACATCATATCTTGTAAGATAGCATAAAATACTTTTAGTTGAGGACTGCTTGTTATTAGATAAGATAATATACAAATTACATAGCATATATAATATTTAAGAAGAATGCTTCACAAATGACAACCTATAAATATTTAATAGTCAAATCCACTAGAGCAATACAAAAAAGCAGACATAAGAAAAACTAATTTCCATTAACATTAAATCAATATTCACTTCTCAACAAACCTATGTCATTATCAATTCTATTTGAATTAGTAATTTTAAGTAAATTTCAATCATAGTTGATCAAATACCAAAGATATAAATTCCAACATCTTTATGATTTTTAAAGTTATACTCCAATCTTCTAAACCACCTCACATTCTTGAAATATCTGATAAATACCATCTCTGTTTAAAGTATGTATTAATCTTTAAGAAAATTTTATTCATTGATGACCAAATATCAAGGATAAATTGCAACACCTTTGTGATTACTCCAATTTTCTAATCCATCACCCATTCTTAAAATATATAATAAATATCTATTGTGTTTAAATTAATAATCTTAAGTAAATTCCACTTGTTGTTGACCAAATACCAAAGATAAATTCCAACATCTTTAAAGGTATATTCCAATCTTCTAACTCACCATAAATTCTTGAACCATATGATAAATATAAATTCTGTTTAAATTAATAATCTTAAGTAAATTCCACTCATTGTTGACCAAATACCAAAAATAAATTTCAATATCATTATGATTATTCCAATCTTTTAATCCACCACACATTCTTAAAATTCTTTTTAAATTAATAATCATAACTAAATTCCACTTGTTGTTGATCAAATACCAAAGATAAATTCCAAGATCTTTAGGATTTTTAAAGGTATATTTCAATCTTCTAATCCTCCACACATTCTTGAAACATATGATAAATATCAATTTTGAGATTATTAATCTTAAGTAAATTGCATTGTTGTAGATCAAATACCAAAGATAAATTCCAACATCCTTATGATTTTTAAAGATATACTCCAATATTCTAATCTACCACACATTTTTGAAACGTGGTAAATATCAATTCTGTTGAGATTAATAATGTTAAATAAATTCCATTGCTGTTGATCAAATACCAAAGATAAATTCCATCAACCTTATGATTTTCAAAAATATACTCCAGTCTATTAATTTACCACATATTCTTGAAACATGTGGCAAATATCAATTCCATTGAGATTAATAATCTTAAGTAAATTCCATTGTTGTTGACCAAATACCAAAGATAAATTTTAATATCTTTATGATTTTTAAAGATATACTCCAGTCTTCTAATCCACCACTCATTCTTGAAATATATGATAAAGAATATAAAAAAGTATACAATGCAATAAAAAACATAAAATTCTTATTAGAATTTAAATTAATATCATTCTAATTATTAATATCTGATTTAATGTCTTGCTTTTTTAAAAACCTTGTACATATAAATAATTTTCTTTAAAAAATATTATTCCAAGATAGGTTAAACATCCATAATAATATAATTTCATTGATGTTTGAATTAGTTATTTCAATAGCCTTAAATGTAAATCCATTAAAAGGAAATAAACCTCTCATAAATAACATTTTAAATATATTAATTCATTTTTTATTAATGTCAATATAAATAAAAGCCGGGGGGGGGGGTAAACTGAGAAACATCACATGGCATCGTGTTAGGAAACGTTACCAATAAAGGTACATTTAGAGATGTTAATTTTAAAATATTTTATTATGTTTTAAGATATATAAGTATATATATATCAAATACTTAAATATTGTTGACTTCGTATGTTATTTAAAACCTGAAATTGTTAAATCTTACCAAATCATTAAAAAAAACTTAAATAATATTATTCGGCTTAATTCAATTTTTAGAATATTAGATGAAGTATTATATTTCCCTGAAAATTTATAAATTAATTATCTACATTCTATTGTTCATTTATATTGTAACATAAATATTATTTCCCGTTGTTAGTAATGTTGAAAAATTTTATTTAATTTGTAACGTATGACTCAAATTACAAATATTTTTTCATAGTCATTAAATTTATGCTTGTTATTTAAAATATAAATGTCTAATATTTATTGATTTAATATACAGTATAAATATTTAACAGATAGTTTTCTATATGTTGGAAAAATATATTCTTATCATATATGAACAAACTAAAAATACTGTATATTATAAAGAGAGAAATATACAACGTATTTGTAATAATATATTGCGGGAATGCAATAATAAATAAATAAACAAAAATAAAACATTTCTGGTGAGTTGGATAAAGAAAGTGAAAAATAAAAGTTGGAATTCTAAATAGTTTTGTAAATATATTATAGGGAAAGATACCCTACATAATTAAAAAACATTAAGAAATGTATACAAATAACTCAAAAATAGGTTTAGACATAATGTAAATGCCATAAGTATTCATCTAAATATAGACATGGACTCAGATTACAGTCTTGTAATTGCTTGAACTGGGAATTTTAGTAGACCCCTGCAACTTTTATTTTTTAAAGATATACTTCAATCTTCTACTGCAACACACATTCTTAAAACATATGATAAAGAATCTATTCAGTGTAATAAAACATATATAACTCTTATTAGAATTTAAAGCTAATTTAAATATTCCAATCCTCTATGAATGTCCAAAATCAATGCATAATACTAAATTTTATATAACAAACATTTTGGACACACACACACATAATTTGCATATATATACACACCACAGATGTTTTAACACCACTAAAGTACAAAGAGTATGCAACCATATTACATAAGTTAATATTTAAATATATGTACATTATCTATACTAAACAATGTAATTAGAAGGGACTGAACTCAGACTTTCAAGCTCTTTTTAGCTATCCACTCTATCTTATACAACCGATACACACTTACATGTGAAAAAAATCAATAATCTCTAATATAAGTATTTCATGCTGAACCAGCTACTCATCAATTGGTCTAGATCACCATCTTCCATACATATATACAATCAGTGATCAGTTTATATTAATATAGCAAATCTTCAAACTTTAATAGACAAGCTTCAGTTTTTTCCACCCTCCAACTCTTCAGCCATCCATATTATAGAAAATCTGAAGATGGAACACTCAAAGCACTATCATATCCATGTTGACCCTAAGTCAATCTGACCCCTAACATATAGGACCTTAATATATCCATTTAAATATACAGAGGAGGGATGAGCAGAATACATGCTGAATCTGTAATATTTGAATACATGTATGTTATCTATACTAAACTTAATATAATTAGAAGGGACTTGAACTCAGACTTTCAAGCTCTTATATATATCCACTCTATCTTACACAACTGATCGTTTAACTTTTTTACATGCATGTGATCATGTGTATTGGTTGAATAAGATAGAGAGGATAGCAATAAAGAGCTTGAAAATCTAAATATATTAGTTAATAATTATATATACACATTAAAATATAAACAAAATTACATGGACAACAAATCATTATATGACCAATAAATCATCACATAACATTAGTTTAAATATTGCTATTCAGTAGCATGTTTTTTTTTCCATTTCTCACTAATTTTACACCATCTAGTAAAAGCTTTAGTAGTCAATAGATGTCAGATGATAGTGTTTGTTAAATCCTTATTCAGTGTTATCCTATCTAACTATTGCCAGACCAGTTTCTATCTTAAGGCTTTCATCAGTAAGGAGTCTTTTAAATTTTTTGAACAATGCACTTGGACCTATTTGGATTTAATGTATCTTTCAGCTAACAGGTAGTTTGAACTAGTTGCTTTATAATATAAGAAAAAATAAAAAACAACTGCTAGAAGAAAGGTACCCTAAATTCAAAATGATTCAAGTGTACTGTTCAAAACATTCAAGAAGTTCCTCATTGATGAAAAATAAAATCTGGAAATATTTGGATAGGATAGCACTGAATAAGATTAAATAAACATTACTAACTGGAATCTATTGATTACTAAAGCTCACACTAGATGGCATCATGAGAATGGAAGAATATAATAAAAAAATAAGTTTACCATTTTTCTTCTTTACCTTCTTGGATAAAAATTTATTATAATGATGATGATAATAGTCAAAAGCTACAAGAGCTAACTGATCCTAAATCAGTCAATTTTAAGCATATGCTTGTTTGCAACGTAAAAATGAAAACAGCCATTTTTTGTGATGTTCTTTGTTTTGTACCACCAAAGGAGTTACAATGTGAATTAGAAAATTAAAAAAAAAAATAGAATATAATTTTTCATTAATTTCTAATTTTTTTTATATTTATTATTTAATATTTTATTATTTAATATTTTAAAGTGTAATTAATTATACTTAAATTTTGTGAGAATGAGGTAACCCAGCATGGAAAACCAGGATTTTTACATTTAAGGAAACAAATTATATTTAATTGATGTTTGAGCACCAAAAGTGATCGATCTGGGGCATGATCCATGGAGATTAAACTTCAAAATCTGTCACTCTTCCAGCATACTAAACCATATGGGACTTTTTAATTGAGTGACTAAATTTGGATAACAACCTACAGCATACACTTCAGTTCTAAAACTTAGGTAGTTGGAACAAAGTAATAGGAGACTGATAATTCTAAAAGATGTTATCTATGTATGGTTTCTATGGCAGTGAAACTGTTAATTCTGAGAAATATTTTTGAGTTTTTGTAAACTTGAATGTTTAAGTAAATGATGTAGTTTTCAATGAAATGATCTGATTTAATCTCAATAAAACATCCAATTTAATCTTGAAAAGATTAAGGTACTTGTGAGTTATCAAGTAAACCAAGATGGCAGCCCATATTTTTGGTAATCTACAATTTTGAAGGCTCCAAAAATGTTTATTAAAAAAATGCCTGCTAAGAAATATCGTATTTAATAATTACACTTTATTTTTTATTATTGTTATTTTAAAAAATGAAATCATTGTGGAAAAATTATTTATAATATTTACAGTTTATTTTCTCTCTTTTTTTGGATTAACTTATTAACAAAAAAATGAATATATATAAATACAATATTTACAATTTATTTCATGTCAGTGGCATGCAATCATATTGTGACCATTGATGCATTTCTTTCAAGAGAGCAGCTTCCTGTACTTTTAAAAATGATCCACTGCTCACATTATTGTGACAGAAAAGCCCCAAATTTTTATCATAACAATTTACTAAAAAACTGCTGGCAAAAAGAAACATGCCAAATTGAACCAAAATACAACAATGATAAAAGCATCTTATTGCTTCCCACATTATAATACAAGTTTTAAAAAATTTAAATAAAGCTTCTTAATGAAATTTATTGGAATTATACCTTTTTTAAAATTTAACAATCAGTTAATTAATTTTGTTTTAATTTAACAACTAACACATCTTTGATAGAATATAGGCCCCCGAAACTGTACGTTTATTAAAAATACAGGCCGCCATCTTGGTTTACTTGAAAACTCACAAGTATTAAGATTTTTATAATATTTCTATAATAATCTATAAGAAGATTTTCTAAAGCCACCAGAATGATTATTTTGAGGTATAATGAATCTTTAGAAGTTCAATATCTTATATCATTCTTGATTTTTAATGTAGACATAATGATCTTTGTTGTCATAAAAATAGTTGATACTTTAAGTTGATTAGATAAGAAATTATGTATTATGAGATTTGTTCCCATGGTTTTTCAGAACTTCTGTTTCATTTCTTTTTTTATTTCTGATTTAATTGCCTATTGTTGTTTGGTGTAAGGAATAAAGTGATAGCTCTGAAGCTTAAGATCCATGGATTGTCCTCAGATCAGTCACAATATTCCCAGCCAATAAACCATTCAATTACGTGATTACTAACTTAATCTGTCAATTCAATGAAGAATATAAAATTTAACAGAAGATTCACCATTTATGTTAACTAATTATTAAAGACAAGAATTCATTGTAAAATTGATTAATATTGAATAGTACATTAGTTATCTTTTTATTGATTATTATTCTAGATAATTACTAACAGTAGTGGCTCATAAATTTTTTAAACAGGAATGGTTTATTACAATATTGCCACCAAAAAGTAAGCAATAAAAACAAAACAGAACATTTTAAATTTCACAACCAAACAACCATTTTACTTTTCAATAAGAATCATTCTTTAAAAATATAATGTAATTTTTTTTATTTTTACTAACTACTGTTTGACAAATAATAATATATGGAGTTGATCGACCTTTTATTTTTTTATTTCATTTTTTTCATGTGATGACAATTAGAGAAAATATTATACATATATAAATATTCAACACTAACACACATTGTGATAAATATTTAAAATAATATTTCTTTTATTATTTTATATTTTTGTAATAAATATTTATATGTTAATTTATAAATATAAATTACGAGGAAAAAAACAGAATATTTTATTGTTCATTCTAAATGAAGACAATATAAATTTATTATTTCTGAAGTTAAACCATAATAAATAAACATACCCTGCTCAAATAAATATTGATACTATGGCAGAAAGTATTTCCAATGGCTCTAGTTATGTGCCGAGTATTGATTGATAAAAGCAAATGAATCTTAGCAAAAGTTGCCGAAATTCACCAAGTATGACTTTTCTAACACTGCCATAATTAGCAGCACCTCTGAATAGAATCTCAAGTATGTTAAAATCATTCTTTTTAAGACTGTTTAAATAGCTGTAATTGCATAATAATTATGCAAAATATTTAATTATTGTTACATTATTAATATTTTCAAGCAAAAATTTAATAATTTGTTTTTTTTTCTAGTTGCTTATGAACCAGCCACCACTGATTAGTAATCACCTTAATCCTTATTACAAAGTTCTTTTACTATTTTATTCTTTTAAACATTATTCCTAAATAAGTTTCAGTAGTTATCCTACTATTTTATTTTATTTTTGTAAAGATGAGAATTTAAGCGACTATGAAATGTTTTACTTACATTTTCTACTAAAGTTAGTACTGTTTATATTTCTGATTTAATTAATTTTTTTTAATGTATAAAGAATAAATTAGAAATATTGGAGTGTTAAGAAAAAAGACTGAAACAAGTAAATAAATCAAAAAGAAAAAGATTGTTCACAGAGAGAAAAAAAAATATTAGAGGAAGCCAACTGTAAAAGATAAAGTAAATGAGAAATGTAAAGATAATGTTAAGAAAGTGATACAAATTTCTGATGACTAAACATCTTCCTTTCAAATTAAAAGACATGGAAAGCTTGATTTAAAGTGGACTACTAAAAAAAATAGTAATTGAATAGTTTATTATTCAGAAGTTTTTTAGGAATTCAAGGACTGAAAATGACAGAACTGGTGGTGAGATTCACGAACCCAAACTGCAGGGGCTGCTATTAAATCAGTGCATCAAACTCAACAGAGCAAACATCAAATGGTTAATGGCACAGGAACCCATAAAAAACTCAAGAATTGAAGAGGAGAGCTGGATATGATTCCTGAATCCTAAGCGCTGCCATTCTATTCTGCACCAAACATCAAATTCTTTGAGTAATAAATTAACATGTTCCTATGTATTTAAAAAAGAGGCAAAAACTCTATATTGTAGTGCCACCCAGTGCAAACCAGATGAATCAATGGATGTAGGAAAATTTATGTATAAAATCCCTATTTAGTGCCTACTCATCCATTGATTACTTTGGCTTGCACTAGATGACACTACTATGTGGAAAGTTTGCCTCCATTTTACCAGCTCGTGTAAGCATATGAAATGGTAATCATATGATGTCCATGTGTATTTCTGACTGGAAAAATTAATACACTATGGGAGTGTTCATGCGCACCATTATTACTGCAATGTAGTGTTATATAGTAAATAATAATCGCATGGTTAATTTCTTAGAATATTTAACATTTGAGCATTGCAGTGGCAGATGAGCATTCAATGACTCTGTTCATTTATTTTGAACTATTTGTTTTAATCAATGTTATTCACTTGAACTTGAGAGTTAATCATAAAATTTTTAGCTCTGAGCTTGCCACAGCATCATTATGCTAAATCCTACCACAGTAGTTAGGCAGCCATGGGTTGAATTTGGTCCATGAATATTTAGTTTTCCTGTTCATCACAATACCAGTTATTACTGCTGCTTCAGAGCATTTAATGCAACTTGATTTTTTTTAAAAGTATTTCTGTTTATTTATTTTGTAAATGGATATTTATATTTTTAGAGATGGGATATAATTTTAATTGTATTTTAATAGTGGACTATTTCTTTCCATCATCTAATATGAGTAAAGAAAAATTTAACTTTATTTAAATATTCTAAATACATTCAACTGTTAGTAATAGCACATAAACAAGTTAGTATATGCACAGTGTTTCAAGGGGTTTTATTCTCACCTCTTCTTCAGGTGTTGCTGACCTGACCAGTGACAGTACTAACATGGGATTCAAACCTGTACCCTTAGATTCTTGAGTATTAGATGTTAAGCTAAAACTCTAACCAACTGAGCCATCCTACCAAAGGCAACAGTCAGTAGAAATATCATATGCTTATCCATGAGGTTCCTCCTTATTACTCCACTTTTTCCACTGTTGCCTTTGGCAGAATAGCTCAGTTGGTTAGAGCATTACTTTAAAATTTAATACTAAAAAATCTAAAGGTCCAGATTTGAATCCCATGCTAGTACTGTCACTGGTCAGGCCAGAAACACCTGAAGAAGAGGAGAGAATAATACCTTTCAAAACACTGTGCATATATTAACCTGTTTAATGTGCTATTACTAAGACAGTTGAATGTATTTGGAATATTTAAATAAAGTTAAATTTTTCTGAAGACATTCAATACTCATATTAGATTATGTAAATAGTCCAATATAAATATACAACTAAAACACCATCATCACAAACCTTCAGTAAAATAGTAAGGGTATAGTTTTTATACATTTTTATTTATTTGTTACCCATGTAATAAATCACATGTTAACTAAGTGCATGTTCACACAATTAAACAATAATATTTAAAAATACTTGGGAAAAAGGTTGGCATTACATGGGTTATGATGCAAGTACTTTATAGACAACTCTTTTAACATATTCTACTGGTGAATAACTCCCATGTATAAGTTAAAAAATGCCCAAGTAAACATTTAGATATTTAATTAAACATCTATTTGAGAAATATTGGTAAGATCACTTGATTTAATTTTTTTGCAGTAGCTTTCTGTTCTTTCATTTATTTTTCCATCAGGTATTAGAAGGTGCCTCCCAGAAAATTTATAGACAGCTGTTGAATAGTTCAAACTTGCCAATAACTCAAAATATAGTTTCATCAGCTAAGACTTGTCTTAAATCAAAATTCTTTTTATAGATGTTCAACAAAGGATTCTTTCAAACAATCAAAGAATTGTGATGTAATGTATCTATGAGATTCCAAACAAATTCCTCCAGATTCAACCACAAAGTTTGATGGATTTGATCTTATTAGACATATTTAAATATTATTAAGAGATTCAGGACAAACCACAATTTCTATACTTGTCATTTGCTTCATAAATGGAATTTAACAGCCTTTGACATTTGTGGTTGCAGAAAAATACAACATAAAACATAAATAATGACTATCAAATCTATTAATATATTGGAAAAATTAAACAACAATAATAAAGCTATTAGTGAATCTATCTTCTTATTGGAATCTTGACAGGTTCCTTTACAATATTTTGTTAGTAGCTAACCTGTCTTTAAAAAAATCCATATGCTAAGTAAAGGAATAGCAGCAAGTCTGATTTTTATTTGTTTATTTTTTTAAAAATGAGTTTTTTAAATAGACTCTTTAAGCATGGATCAATTTTATTTTGTTTCAAACATATTAATAAAAAAAATCTATTAGGCAACATACTCCATGTTTAAAATGGCAATACCAACAACATTACTTGCCCTTTTAGTTTATTACAATGAAAATAAAATCTTATTACTCCTTTACCACAATTTATTGTAAGCTCCTCCCTGAACAGTTTTTGGCTTTCATCTCAAAGCCAATACATTTGGCACCTAACTTTAATTAACTCATTTTTATTATCAAATTAATAAACTGAAATTATAATAGTGATAAAACTTTAAGAGTTTTGAAGTCAAGACAATCTACTTGAGTATTTATATTATCATTCATAACCAAGCTAAAAAAAAAAACAGGTGGGTTTAATTATAATCAAGTAAAGATTCTAGAAAACATAATTACTGATTTGGCTTCAAATATATATAAAATGATACAAGCAGATTGCTTTGGATTTAAAGCCTTAATTTTTTGTTTAATTTCACACTCTTCGTTTGATTGAAAAGGAAGTTAAAACTGGCTGCATAATTGCATTGGTTCCAGATTTGAATATCAATTCTTCATTTATAAAAGCAAAAGCCAGAAAATAGTCTGGGGGTGTGGCTTAAATTTCACTTTGAATTGGTAAACAAATAATTATTCCATTTTACAGTAGATGGCACTATAGTAGCAAAGAGAAAGGAGACTGCTTGGAAGGTCGAATTGCAGCATACTTTAAAAGATTATATAGTTCATTCTGTGATGCCTTTTTTTCATTAATTAGGATGTCAATTCATTACCCAAACTTAGGACAGATGGTTTTAGTTTAAAGATGTTTTTGAAAGCATATAAGGATGTATGAAAGAATCATATGATGATATTGTTGGTAATTAATATCAACCATATTCAATGCTCTAGTCAATAATAAAGTATTCCTGGTAGGTATAGTATAAAGCATCTTAATCATTTGCCTGTATTTTCCACTTGAGTTGCAAGTTGTGAACATTTACAAATACCCCTTTAATAGTGTGCACCCAGTGATAAGTATCATCTTTAAACAATCATTTTTAATTACTTTTTTTCATCAAGTAAACTTTAATAACTAATAGATCCTAGGTGATAATGCTTAATAAATTGCTAATCAATGAGTCATATCCAATATTAACAGACTAGTTTCAAGCTTAAGGCTTGCATTAGTAAGAAGCTTTAGATCTTAGAACTATGCATGCATCTTTCTTTTAGCAGTCATCATTTACCTCTCTTTTTTAATTATGAATGCTAGAAGGAAGGTGCATTAGAATCTAAAAATCTAAGTGCATTTTTGCAGGAACCAAAACCTCTCACTAAGAAAATCATAAGCTTGAAACTAGTCTGAGCATACTTGATAGAATATAACTCGATAAGAATTTGTTAAGCGCTATCATCTAGCAGCTATTAATTATTAAAATGTAGTGCAGAGATATGAAGAAAAAAAATACTCTTTTGAAACAGCAATGAGTAATCTGAAGTCATGTGATGATGTCATGTGATATTTTAATTACTTTTAATATTAGAAATTATATTTTTTAAATTAAGATATATATTTAAATTTTATATTAAATGTATGATTTTTTGTATACATTTCAATATTCTTTTTACTCATGTTGTATATGTTACTTCTCAAACAATATCCAAAAATGTAGGTTAACAGTAACATTGTTTAAATTATCTATGGTTTTAGTCATTATAATGATGCATGTAAATTCAATTGATTTAATATTCATTAGATGCGGTAATGTTTTTAGAATATGTCACATGACTTGGGACAACTAATAAGACTAATTTAATGCAAATGTAACTTGGAATTCATTTTTCATTTTTTTATGTCTATAATTGCTATAGTCAACTCCTCATACAAACTTTAATGTTTCTTCAGAAGAAGGAATTGGAAGGAATCATAAATCAATTAAAGAGACCACCAGAACGTACATCTGATGCAAGATTTAACTTATAGTATGATAATAACAGATGGCTATTACAAATTTTACAGTTCTGCCTGAGATGGCCTTTTGAATGTCCCTAAATCCCATTTGTGATCTTCAGCAGAGATGGCATTGGCACTGAGACCTGTTCAAATCTTTTTGCTCTATTTCTTTTAGTTCACATTCTGCTGCACTCTTTAATGCTTTACGAATTCCTTTTTTAACAGTTCTCTGGAGTTATCTCTATTCATTAAAAAGAATCTATTTTTTTTTATTTTAAGATTGCTGTTTTAAAAATAACGAATTACTTTTATTAATTAGTTTTTCTATTATCTACAAATTGTTTTCTTTTTTAATTTCCTTTAATGAACTTGTGTATATGACTTTGAATTTTCCACTTATTGTTGCTATTAATCTTCTCTAATTATTGTCACTCGTTTAATATAAAAGTTAGTTCGTATAAGTTTATAATGTGTATACTTGTTAGTATATTAAATGTATGGTGTGTTAATAGTTAACATACACGTATTCCATTATTGCTATTAATTGGGACTGAGAAATAATCATATATATATATATAAAGAAATAGCATGGGTGTATGTGGAGTTGTTTGAGAAACATATAAGATGTAAATTATATATTACTTACAATTCAAAGACCTTACAAAAAGAGTACGATACCGAGTAAATTCCTCGAATGATATATTTTATAAATGATGGACGTTTTAGGTAATACAGAATATAATATATACTATAGTTACATTCGCAACAGATATCTTTGCAAAAAAAAAAAAATGTAAATTTTAAGTTAAAATGATTTGTATTTTTAAAATCATCTGTTTATCACATGTTGCCGTATGCAGATTAGCGCAGTGGCAGAATACTAGCCTCTGGAACATAAAGTCTATGGATTGCATAAGCACTTTCACTTAGGTGCTCTCACTTTTTATAAACTCATAAGCAATAAAGCCATTCGAATACTTATATCATGGATGTCTAATAGTTGCACTGCATAGCTTCGCCTTTATTATAATATTATTGCACTGTCTAAATATTGTATTTCATAGAATCTGAAGTAGGAAATATTCATGCAATATATTGTTTTCATAATAGCGGAAGTATTTATTTTTACTCTGATTTTACTTAGATATAAATATAGATTTATTTTGCACTAAAAAAAAAGGCATGTGGCTTATTGCTCGGGAGTTCATAAGGAGTTCGGCCTGCGATCCTGGGGTCTCCCGATCACCAAGTCGGACGCTCTATGAACTATTCTACTCATAACAAATTTAATCGCTGTCATTGCAATAATTTTTAATACATTTCAGTTTTGTATCTTAATAATAAAAAAATTGTCCCTGTCAATTGCTTATTATTGGGTTTTTTGTAGACCCCCCCCCCTCCACTTGTAGGAGAAACGCTCACATTCAAGAGTTTTAAATTTTAATTACAGTACTTTTTAAATCATATTAAAGATCTATTGTGCTTTTTTCTATATTTTATTCATCTTAGATTATTATTATAATGATTTAAAGTTAAGTTGTCATTGTACGATCTTCACTTTTCTAATTTCTCAGTTTAATCTTGATGCTAAAAATATGTAGTTCTTCCTCAACTAATGTCTCTAATTGGCTTCTTGAAAATAAAGAACTAATTGAATGAACATCGTTCAAGTTTAATTTCTTCAGAAGAAAGAATGTAAAATGCTTTGATTTGATCTTAGCCTCCCACTCATTGATATAAACTTATTTATTTCTGTCCAAAAAACACACACATCTACTATATATATATATATTTAAACAATATATAGAGTAGATTTTTTTTTTTGATAATGACGAGTTTGAAGTTAATAACTACAAATGCATTGGTCAGATTTATTACTACAAAATGAAACATAATGGATGAAATTAATTATAAAATTAAATTTGGTTGGAGTGCTTTTGATAGAAATAACTTAATATTAAAAGGAAATATGTCTACGTTTTTGAAAAAACAAAGTTTTTAACAAATGGGTTTTACCAGTTATTACTTATGAATCTAAGACTTTGACTTTTAACAGAAGAGCAATATAGAGACTTCAGGTCAAATCAATGAAGTACAGAGAGATGTATAAAATCAGTGAAGTATGGAGAGATGTATGTTAGGAGTAACAAGAAAAGATCAAAAACGAATTACATGGGTGGGAGATAAGCCTCTGTAAAATAAAATGAGATAAAAAGAGAAGATATTCATTTTTTACTCCAAAAAAGTTTTGTTTTATGATTTGGATTGAGCATTTCATTAACTTAATGGACCAGTAGTTTGAGTACTAATCTTGATATATTAGATAATATCAATCGCTGAAAATGACTTTTATATACACTCCGGTCTCATTTTATGCACATTTTTTAAATGCGATTTTGAAGTTATGTAAATCGTGTTTTTTCTTCATATCTTTTTGTGCAGTTTTCTTTTATGCGATAAAAATTATTAGATCAGAAGTCGAACTCTGATAATGCGCTATTATTTTAAGTATTATAAATCTCCGCACACTCACATGCCATATTTAAAACTATAGTGCATTATTGGAGTTTGACTTTCATTTAATAATTTCAATACTGTATTTTCAACACATTATAATACTGTACTGTAATAAATTTTATGTGATAAAGAAGTTCATAATTCATTTAAAATCAGGATTTCCCCATTTTATATACACATATTAAATTTTACAAAATTATAATGTGAATCTGTTCAGACATTATAGATGCCTGTGCTATGCACGTTGTTGTTTTTGCATTTTTAGATCACATTCTATTTTTGCTTTTTAATTAAAGAGTATGTAATCAATTAATCATTTAGTGCCCACACATGCATTTTTAAAAGGTGAGTGATAGTGGTGGACAAAATTAAATTTGACAATTAAAAATTGAAATCTGATTTTTAATTGTACATTAGTTAACAATTTAAAAATTAATGTGATGTGAAACAAGTAATGAAATTTGCTTTTTAAACAGAATTGAAAATTAAAAAATTAAAGACAATTAAAAATTGAGAATTTAATTGTTGTTAGTTTTAATTAAATTTTTCCCAACACCAGTGAGTATATGTCTTTTTATTATTATAAATCTAAGTTCTTATTTTTATTTTAAACTTTTAGTTTACTCTAATGAGAGGAAAAAACACCCAAGAAAAAGAATTTATTTGGAAACAAAAATTTCAATTTTAGATCGCTTAATGAGAGGGGAAGGATCAACAGTGATTGGAAAACATTTTAGTTTAGGCAAGTCCACTATAAGATCAATTTAAAAAAATGAAGATGCAATAAGAAAATCTGTCATTTTTGGCACAAAATTAAATGCCAAATTATCATGATATTCAAGAGTTTATTAGAAAAAATGAAACAAGCACCCATAATCTGGATTGAAGAATGATCTCAAAGAAAAATTCCTTTAAGTGGTGATTTAATTCAATGAAAAGCTCTTCAGTTTTATGAACAATTCTGAACCATCTACTTCTGCTTCTCAGACTAATAAGGGATTTTTGTCTAGCAAAGGAATGTTAATCGGGTTTAAAAAAAAAATGCACTACATAATGTGAAGATTACAGGTAAGGTTGCAGCGGCAGATGAAAAAGGCTGCCAAAAAATTTCATGAAGAATTAGCAAAAGTTATTGAAGATGGTGAATATTGTCCACACCAAGTATTTAATACTGATAAAAGCCTGAGAAAAAAATCCAGTGGGTTTAAAGCAAGCAAAGATCGAATAATATTGTTACTTGGTAGCAATGCATCGGAAAATTGGATGCTGAAACCTCTCATGGTAAACTGATCTTTAAGACCACATGCTTTAAAAGGTAAAGATAAAAAATCTTCAGGTACAATGAATGGCTAATACAAAGGCTTGGGTGACAACTGTAATATTTACTGACTGGTTTAATAATTGCTTTTTACCAGAAATGGAAATGTATATGAAGCAAAAAGGTCTGGGTTTCAAAATTTCATTACTTGTTGACAATGTATCAGGTCATCCACAATTAGAACATCCAAATGTAAAGGTTATGTTTTTTCCACCTAATACAACAAGCATTATTCAGCCATTAGATCAAAGCATAATTGCAACTTTTAAACAATATTACATTAAATGCACTTTTCAATATATATTAGATAAACTAGAAAATGAGTCAATAGTGGTAACTGACATTTAGAAAAAATTTACAATCTCTGACTGTATAAATCATGTTGTATTTTCTGTTACTCAAATAAAACCACACACTTTAAATGCCTGTTGGAAAAAGATTTGGCATACATGTTTTGAAATCAGTTCAGCTATTCAAACATCAGCATTATCAGATGAAATAATTACTTTGGTGCATAATATTGGTGGAAAAGGTTTTGATTCCTTTAGCCAGAATGATATTGATGAATTGCTTGAGAATAATGCCTTAAATAACATGGATATTATTGCAATAAGTTTAGATACTGTAGAATATTTAGGAAAAGATAATGAAACAGAAGTGGAACCTGTTCCATTCACAGCAAAAATGATTCGAGAAGGTCTTCAACCTTCTAATCAATTGGAAAATCATTTTCTTGTTAATGACACTAACTATGAATGCACTCTTAAATTCCAATGAGAGCTAAATAGTTGTATGTCTGGATATTGTGAGCTTCATAAACAATTAGTAAAATCATCATCTCAAAGTTTAATCACCAATTACATTGTCACCAGAAAATCATTAACACAGCATGAGACTGAAGTTGGCACTAATTGTATTTCCTCTGTGATGAATCTGATGTCTTACCAGTTCACAAACAAACTTGCATATTGTCAAATAGCGATAATGATTAAAATACTGTACGTATGAAAAAATATAAAATACTGTAAATTACACATAAAAACATATTATTTTGAATAAAAATAAATACTGTAATTAATAAAAAAAGTTTGTTTTGCATCTTTTTTTTTTTCCAAATACAATACGTATTTGAAATTTTTCATTAGTTATACTTTATTTCCTTTTTTTTTTTTTATGTGAATTTTAAAGTATTTTTACCTTGTTGCTTTGATTTTATGCAATTTTTGAAAATTATGGAACATATCTCACATTTTTCAAGGTAAGTTAAGTCTATTTTTGTGCGATTTCTTTTATGCGTATTTTCTGTGGAACCTATCTACCACTTAAAAAGAGTCCCAGATGTATATAATATTTAAATATGCATATTTTCTATACTAAATTTAATGTAATTATAAGGGGCTTCAATTTAGATTTTCAAGCACCTTACAGCTATCCAATCAATCTTATACAACTGATACACATGTGTGTGGTCATGTGTATCAATTGTATAAGATGAATTGGATAGCTGTAGGGTGCTTGAAATTCTGAGTTTAAATCTCTTGTAATATATATATGTTGATATAAAGATTTTCACGGGTTGCATATATAAAAGACATATTTTGCGGGTTCATCCATGTCATATCCAGATGTGATAATCTCTACCAGTGCAAAATTAGAGAAGCCATTGAGATACTTAAAAGGCCAGATTGTATCAATAAGTGATATGATACAAGCAAACTTCCTCCTAATTGGAAAGATTTTTTTAAAAAACATTCTTAATTTAACATTTTTGCTATTGGTGGAACTTTAACGTTTGTTTCAAATCAATAATTGTAGCGCCTCTACAACTGTCTTTCTACCTTTTATCACCCAGTAAGATGACTTGTGTGATCAAGTCAAAACATCGGTATATTAGTATTTAAATTTTTTAACACAGTTGAATCTGCAAAATATGTCTTATATATATATATATTGCTTTAATGCCTGGCAATAAATACTACCATTCATCTGTAAGTGGAAGCAATCTATTCAATAAAATCCTTTAAAGTATTTTTGCTGTAGTAGATAATAAATGGCATTCCATGATAATTACTGCAATCTAATTTATTCCCTTTATTTTTAAAAAAAAATTGAGCAACAGAAGCATCCTTAAGATAAGGAATCCCAATAATTTTGAAGTTAACATATCACTGCTATATTTTGAAGCTTCTGCAGGCTTTCCATTTTTAAGATGACTCAGCTGAATATGTTTGTCTAAATCTAAATGAGTAAATAAAATGAATATATCATTACAAGTTATCATCTCAATAGTTATAATTATAAATTTTATTAAACGCCCATAATTATATTAAGTAATAATTTACTAAGGCTGTAACCTTAGAAATAAGCGTCTGAAAAATACGAAGGTAAGGACCTCTATAGGTCTTAAAACACAAGGGAGGTCCTTACCTTCGTATTTTTCAGATGCTTATTTCTAAGGTTACAGCCTTAGTAAATTATTACATCTCAATAGTTGTAACAATTAGGGACACTTTGGTAGTAGACCTGCTGTGATATATTTGTCCTAATTATTTTAACCTTTTGATCTCATAAAATAATGCCTGCACAGAATCTTTGAACAAATTTAATTGATCTATTTCTTTACACACACACATACACACACTCCTCATTTTATTATATATAAAAAAAACATATTTACTTTATAATGATGACCACATTTATTCTAATCAAAATAATGGCAATCACAATGGTGGACTGAACTTTTTGATGTTCTCCAAAATGAAAATGAAAGCATCCGTTTGTTTATGCCAGGATTTTTGCATGACATCACAGCATAGTTTAAAATATAAAATTAGCAGTGAAAGCAAGATTTTCAGTAACAATTTTATACAACAGGACGATTATGTAATATTGAGATAAAAAATAATGTATTTTCCTCTTTAGGATATTTAATTATAGGAGATTTGAACCCAGACTTTCAAGCCCCTTTTGTTATCCACTCCATCTTATACAACTAATACACATATCCATATAATACAAAAAAGTTAAATGATCTCCAATATACATATTTTGTGCTTTGTTTAATTTGGTGTTTATTTACAGATTTGTTTCTGAGATCGAGTTTCAATCACAGCAGGTTTAATACCAAAGTACCTAATTAGTAAGAATAATATTAGAAAAAAAAAACAACTTAATTCTAATGTAATATTTATTAAGTAATACTTGAATCAGCTGACAAGAATATAATTTTTGATACATTGACTAGAATAACCAAAAATGCTAATAGATGTCACCCATAGAACTGTCCCAATGATGATTTGTTAAGCAATAACAAAAAGGTCAAACTGAACTAAAAATCATCTAATTGTCCTAAAAGTAAGTGGAATGTCAGTAATATCTATAAAGAGATCAATAAGAGCTCAATGAAAAAATAGTGGCTTATAATATCAAGATTAATTAGAAAAAGCAGTGAGGTAGTTGAGTTGTTTAACCAATGGATTTAGATAGATTGCAAATGATATTGAAGGATATATGTAGTTCTTGAATCAAATAGTCTACTAGTAAAATAATTATGAGGCTATATACCATTAAAATTAGTTTTTTTTATCATGGAAAAAACAATACTGCCACACCCAAATATAATTTATAGCCTTAATTAAAGAAACGTTTGTTGTGTTATTGTTTTTGTAAAAGAATGGCTGTGAGTCATAATATTAATAATAAAAAACAATCATTCAAAAATGAATAAGACCATTCTAATTCAAAAAGAAAAAGAGAGAGAATACCCTTAAAAATGAATTTTGTGGTGATTATAAAAAACCAATCTGTGAAACACAAGTACATCCACATATAGAACATGTTGGGCCAATTTTCTGCTTACTTATTTTATAATATTGTCTTTTAGTTTCCTCAGCAGAAAACTTCCCTTTCCAAAATACTTCAATACCATGTCTTATTGTAACTGTCCAATGTATTCTACTCTCTGCTATATCTTCTATCAAGTGGAAACAATTGACATTCCACTTCTTTAGAATGTCTTTAAGATAATTCTTTTAACATAGATGAGGTCTTTCACTTATAAAATCCATGTTTAAGTTCACCATAAAATACTCTTTTAGAATGTCTTCCATTGTTAATTCATTTTGTATGTCCAATCCAATGTAGATGTGGTTTTACAATAGTGGACTCAATAGTATCACTTCCTGAAAGATGAATATATTGATTAGTTTTACATGTTGTTGTTGCATTTTAAAAAATTTTGGAACATCCTTAAATGAAACTTTTTAATGCCTTTATATTGTGTTGATAATGTGTCCAACTTTCACATCCATGCAATAAATTAGTAAAATAAATGATTTTATATTATGCTGATAACATGTCCAAATTTCACATCCATGCAATAAATTAGGTAAAATAAATGCTTCTATGTTGTGCTGATAACGTGTCCAAATTTCACATCCATGCAATAAATTAGGTAAAATAAATGCTTCTATGTTGTGCTGATAACGTGTCCAAATTTCACATCCATGCAATAAATTAGGTAAAATAACAACTTAATGTAGTTATTTCCCTATGATAAAATACGTTTATTATATATATCTATGCATGATTTCTGGAAGAAAAAATAATTGATTAATAGTATCACATTTATATGGTATAATTATATGATTAAAACACGGCTATATTTTTCAAAGTAAAATAAAAAAATATTGCAATTTAGAATATTATAAATAAGTTAAATGTATCTAAAAATGTTACTTGATTAATTAAAATTTGATCTAATTACCTAAAGTAAAAAAAATGAGAGAAAAATAAATTCTAATCTAAATGTAAATTTTAGAAAAGTATTTTTTAATTTAAAAATACCTTTCTATAATCCACTTTTTAGTTAAAGGGAATTAAAAGAAAAAAATGATTATCACCAAAAATATTTTTTAATGAAAATAAATGTTTGTTTTTTTTTAACTGATGTAATTAGTTAAGTTTATATAAGATGTTTTTGTTTAATGTTTGATTAAAATTCTCTGGGTTTTTTTTATTTTTATGACAGATCTAATAAAATATAAAATTAAACAAATAGTATATTTTGTCCTGATAGTCACACAGTAATCTGTTTTAGAAAGCTAAGTTCTTATCATTTAGACTGTCTTCCAAGAAAAGAAAAGTATCGGCATTCTTTTCTAGAAGTAACACTTTATTAACAATGAAAATGTATCTGAGGTACAACAAAATTGTTCCTGAATAAATCGATTAACACTGCAAATATTGTGGTTGATCTGAGAGATACGAATAAACTCTTTTTTAATATTGTTACCATATATCTCGTACATAGATTCAAGGTTATGACTATTTATACATTTGTATGTAAAACTAATATTAAACCATAGTGTTTGAGCCTCAATTTAGCTATAACATGTAAATTGCGTATGGGTGTGTGATATTCGACTGTGCTGAGAAATACCAAGAATTCCATAATCAATGTTAATGCAATTATGAAAAGTATTTATGCCTTGACTACAGCAATATTGTTTGTGGTGACTGTTACAAATGTTTCTTTAAAGCCAACTCTTGAATATTCTGATTAATTATTGTAATGTTAAAGACATTTTTGACTGTATTTTTTAGCAATATCCATATTTCCATTGTTTGTAAATATATATATATTTATAATGTTTTGTTTAATAATTTCCAGTCTGTAACTAAAAAGAAATAAAAAGTCACTATTATATAAATATAATAAATATAAATTTGCAGTGCTTTTATCATTGTTTTGCATTTTGTCACATATTATTTATTAACATATGCACAACCTAAACTTCAATTTTTTGCCTGTAACCTCTGCAGGATTAATGTCTAGTTTTTTCTGAAAATCTTTAATATTTATCCAGAAATAATAAAAGAAGTAAGAATTCCTTATTATTTTAACTTCTATCAAAATAATAGGGACTCAACAGCTATCCTCATGTGCATGTAATGGCAACCAAGTGATTCCCAGTAAAAGAATTACCCCTCTACCATGCCAATGGCTTCTTAAGAAGGTTGATGAATTAATCAATGATTTGGATACCCTTTTGCCTTTGGTAAGGGAAATATTCCTTAAAGCTGGATGAACCTTAGGATGTTCAAAAGCATGAGGATGTAGAAGGCAAAGATCTTCAGATATTCTATGATAAGCATCTATAAAACAATGAATAGATTTAATAGTTTTTTTTACTGCTCATGGAACTCTTTTACCAAGATCCCACAGGAGTGAAAAATTCAAGGTCTCACAAGTCATGTGAGCTAGAAGAATTTAAGAAGTGAATGATAAAATATAAGATGGATGTTTTAAGGTTAGATAAATGGGTAATGGTGAATTTACATCAGAAAATAATTCATAGTGGCAATGTGTATTGAATACTTATCATGTGAATGAAAAAAACATTAAGGATTAAGATGAAAGCAGAACCAATGGATAAGATATTGATGATGAAGTTGAAAATATTTATGACAGATCAGAGGAATTATTAGAGATTATCAATGAGAAGGATATTATTTTGATGGGTGATTTCAATATATCTGTGAGATCACATAAGAATTCAAGATGTGTAGACAGATTTGTTTTTTGGGTGATATGAATTTACAAGGTGAAAGATTGATTGAATTTTGTATTCAACATAAGATACTAATAACCAATACATTTTATAATGTGTCCAAAAGAATATATTATTCATGGAAAGCAATTGGAGATGTTAAAAGATATTTCATTGATTATAAATCAGATATAGGGTGATCATGGTTAATCATGTGATTATGTGAATAGTAATTGTGTGCTAAAAGGAAATATATACCTGCTCCAAATAAATGATTTTTAAGTAAACTACAAGATTTTAACATAGCTAAGAAAGTTAATGCTAAAATTTCTATGATAGATATTGGTTAATATGTGATGAAAGATAATTGAAAAAAGAGATAATAGTTAAAAATTTAATAACAATAAATAGAAATAAAAACTAAAATGAATGACTATGATAAGTAAAGAAATTGAAAACAACATGAGTTGGAAAGGTTAAAAGATATATGTAAAAAATCAAACTGTTGAATTATAAAGGGAGAATATTTAGTATTGTTATTAAGAATAAGAAAGAAAAAATACTTTTTTGAAAACAAATATGTGACTTTTGGATAGAACATGAGAAATTATATAGAGTATAAGAAAAAAACTGTAATAGTTGTTAGTAATATAAAGAATAATAAGCCATCTGGTATAGATTGCTTTTCAATAGAACGTTTAAAAAATTATAGTGATAACTTTCAAAATGGATTATTTGATGTAATAATAAAATGTTATAAACAGGAAATAATTCCATTGATTTTATGACTACAAAAATCATTCCTTTTTTGAAACAAGTTATGCAAACAGTTGCAAGATTTATAGAAGAATATTTCTGTTAAATAAAAATAAAATAAAAAAGATAGATGATAATTTGAATGAAGAACAATATGGCTTTAAACCTAGAAAAGTAATTAGAAAAGCAATAATATTATTAAGAATCATTTTGCCAAGAAGATTGGAAATGAATAGGAAATCTTATGTGGCTTTTATTGACTTTGAGAAGGCTTTTGACAGAGTAGATTAGAAGTTGTTTAAAATAATGAAGACTATAAATTTTGAAAAGATGGACAGCTAATTTTAAATTAATATAAAAGCCATAGTATGAAAATAGTTGTAAATAGTTGCAAAACTAATACTAACATAGAAAGAGGTGTGAGGCAAAGCTGTCTATTGTCAGCCTATTCATTTAATTTATTTATTAAGAACATAATAAAGAATATAAAAGGAAAACTAAAGGAATTAAAAGTTAATAGTAGACATATTCATAATATTTATTATGCAGATAATTTAACTTTAATTACAGATTCAGAAAAGGAAACGAATAAAATACTTAAAATATTAAATATGCTTATAGGGTTTTTTAAATTAAGAATAAGTGTTTATAAAATTAAGATGAAGATGGTAGATAAATAATATATGTTTTAAATATAAGGGATTTTGAACCCAGACTTTCACTCAACTACAACTCTCCATGCTATCTCATATTACTGATCCATCTGCCCCCACACATGTCTGAAAGATGGGCAGTATAATTTGTGATGATAATAATTGTCATGTGGAGATTTAAAAAAGAATGTTAGAAAAATTTGGTTTTCAAAATACAAATACCTTACTACTAAATAAAAATATCGATATAGAAAATAGAATGAGATTTGTTTTTAACCTTCATTTGTGATATATTGACATATGGTTGTGAGACATAATTCTTAGTGAAGTAAGAAAAAAAATAGAAGGAATAGAAATGTGGGTTGGAAAAGATTAACTGATACATGCTGAATGGAAAAAAAGACAAATAATCAAATATTAAAAAAATTTGGAGTAAAAGGAGATTGACGGAATGCAATAAGAACAAAAAAGATTAAGTTTTTGAGACATATTTTAAGACGATAGGTTTTTCAAAAATATTTTGGAAAACAAAATTTTAGGTAGAAGATTAGGAGGCAGACCAAAAATATTCTACCTTAAAAATGTGATCAGTAAAATTGGATGTTCTTCATAAGCAGTTTTGAAACGGATTATCGAAGTTAGAATGATGTGATTGCAATGCATGTCAAGAAGTGAGATTTCGACTTGATTCTGATATGTAACTGATTATCATTGAGGAAAGTTCAGAAAATGAGAAATTTTTCTTTTAATTAAATTAATTGCTTTGCAAGTTTATGATCGTTATGACTATAAAATGAAAGAAGATGAAAATTCTCAAAATTATTTTAATTTACTTTAAAGCTATATAATCATTATCTTTAGAAACTAGATATTTTTGGAGACTTGACCACCCATTTGAACAAGCCAGTCCTATCGATGTGTAAACAGGATAAAAGAGACTGCTATATTAACTGTTGATATAATAAAGGTCATAATATGACATGAAAATATATCATCCATTAATTAATTATGTCAATTGTCCAATTGAAATCTTAAACTGGATTCCAAGAGATTGTAAAAGACCTAGAAAGAGACCACATGTTAGATGGATGGATGGAAGAAATAAGAAAGTGTGCAGGGGTGAGGTGGAGAAGAAAAGCTAAAGATCAGAGAAGATGGATTGAACTTGGAGAGACCTTCATCCTGCAATGGATTGATAATGGTTGATGATGATGATGATGAATTAATTATGAATTGATTAAGGATTATTGATAATTCTAAATTTATTGCCAATGCTTATAGACCAATATGATACTAATCCTGCTAAGGTAATACTAACATTATTAGGGATATAATAAATTACTCAACTGTGGGTGTTTTAATTTAATGCCTATTACTGATGATGAAGTTGTAAACATAATTTTTGGTTTACAAAATGTTAGCTTTATTGGGTTTAATTTAGACATGGTTTTTTGCTTGAATTGGCTTTTAAGTGTAGGTTGTCAAGCGTTGGTGACCAAAGTGGTCAGCACAGCTGCCATACAAGAAGTTGTCCTGGGTTCGCTTCCCAGCCAATGCTTTGACACATGAAAAAAAAAAATCCAGGTTGTGGTACCATTTATCTATTAATAACATACTTATTGATAAACAATTTGTTTTTACCAGATAGAAGTACTACATATGTAATTAATGAACATGTTTGTTGTATTACTGTTCATATATATATATATATATATATATTATACCAAAGCATTTGACTATTCAATATGATATACTTTGTATTAGATTAGTTCCTTATAGAATTTGTAGTTGTTTACTGAACTGAATTACTACTTACAAGTTTAGAAGTAAATGGTAAAAATTAATAATAATATTTTGTTTATTAATGGAGGAATTCTACAGGGATCAGTATTAGATCCATTTCCATTTGCAATAAATGATATTATTGAATTACCTCTGTATTCAACTTTCCATGCATATTCTGAAAACCTTACAATTGCACAACTGAATTATCTAGAGATCATCTAGAAATGGGTCTTATGAACAATTTCTCTATTATGAATGGTTGGTTGAGATAATAATCTTATCATTAATGTGAATAAAACAAAAATATTATGTTTGAACTTGTGCAGAGATGTCAAGAGCCATTGGTAATCAAATTATGTTAATCATGTGATAATAATTGTACTTGTGACAATAATGAATTTGTTGATGAACATCTTTTATCTTAATAAGTTAATGAATTTATGTTTATTGTAGAAAAGTCACAACAATGCCCTTTGCCACAGCCATTGACATAGATAATGTTATTTATTGTGTTATTTATCTAAATTCCCTCCTATTAATTCTTTATTATCAATTCACAAATCTTCCTATCAAAGTATATTAACTTATGCACTTACATTATAGGGAGAGTCAAGTAAAGGTGTGCTCTTTCCTCACACATCCTGCAGAATCATATTTTATATATTATATCAGAAGAAGAATAGATAAAATATAAAAGATTTGTTTCCCAAATATGTCACTTGCACATTGAATCTATTTATGCAGAATTAAATTACAATCACACATTTCTCTCACTATTCATAATTAAATGCATCCGTTTGTATAAATCTCATAACCTAAGACTGTACGTTTTAGATGCTATTTAGACCACCTCGTTTGAATATTGCCTCATGACTGTTACCATTACCAATATTTAATTTTAAAAGACACTTAAAAAAATTAATTTTAATAGAAACTGATGATATATTATTATTAATTTAATTTTTGTTATTATTAATTTTGCTATTACTGTTAATTATTTTGAATATTACTCCTATAAATTTATATAGCTATTTTTCTAGGGATTTTATTGCATTTCGCTTTGACAAAAAAACTGTAACATTTTGCTTTATTTGCAATTAAGCAATATCTTATTAGATGTGATATGTTGAACTATTTCCATCATCTTTGAGTGAATGTTGAATATATACATTCAACATTCACTCATAGATGATGGAAATAGTCCAACGTATCACATCTAATAATATCTCATCATCACAAACCTTCAGTCAAATAATATCATATTATTTCTAAATAAATAAATATAAATGAACTAAAACCTAATTTTTTAGAATTTATAGATATGCGATAGAATAAATTTAAACAAAGCAACATTTATAGACGTACACATTTAAGATAAAACAAAACTTCATTTCACGTCTTTATATTAATGGCAATCAATTTGTTTATCATAATATTAATATTTACTAAGGCTGTAACCTCAAGAATGTGCACGTAAAAATGTGATAGTAGGGACCTCTAACGTAAACTTGTGGTTAAGATCTGTAGAGGTCCCTACTATCGCATTTTTACACCACATTCTTGAGGTTACAGCCTTAGTAAATATTACTTACGTAATCAATGTGTGTTTAAATAAATTTATAATTATCATAATATTTCAAATGATAAAACTCTTGTTTAATTATGAAATAGTATTATTATTACGATTATTTATATTTATCTGCACATTTTAATTATAATAAAATATGATTAATACACACATACTTTCATATGTATATATCTTATTATGAATATAAAAAATATTAGATTATCAGTTATCTGATTGTTAATTGGGGATAAATAAAAAATAAAGCGCATTATTTAATTATGTTGTTGTTTATCTTTAATTCCCATCAATATATAAATGCATATTATGAGTTTCCTAGAATATGTATACTTGAATTCTTGCAAACAGGAAAAAAGGTTTGATGTAAAGAAAATGTCTCTAAAATAAATAGATTATTTTTTCTTTTATTGCAGTTTCTGTGAGTTGAAATGATCATTTCCGCCGTTAAGTGGGTGACATTAGGCTTATATTATATTACTTTATAAGATATTAATTTGTCACCTTTTGAATAAATTTTTGGATATGAATCAGAGCAATGATATCCAACATTTTACAGTCTACATGCTAACTTTTTACATGAATTATCATTGTTATATAACTTTTGCACTACTTTATCTTTTTTTTTCATGTGTGATAGCATCGCCGGGAAGCGAACCCGCTAACCCAGACAACTGCTTGTAAGGCAGCTGCTGACCTCTTGACCACCAATGCTTGACTACTTTATCATTTTTGTGTAGAAATACTTGGAAGCAGTCAATACTTAAACAATGTCAATATCATTAACAATCAACAATTTAAATCTGTTATCAAGGCAACTTTCTTTAATCAACAAAGGTGAAAACTCACATTTATCTATGGTTTAATACATTTATATAGACTAAAAATTGCAACTTGACTACAGAGAGTGAAATTATTAATACAAAGAAATTTAAGTAAACCTCATTAAATAGGTAAATATAATCGGTTCTGAAAGCAGACTAACAAATTGTCAATTATAACTTTCAAATTGCAATTATAATTTTCAAATTGCATTCCAACCATGTATTGTGATAATGTTCAAGGCTTGATAAATTTTCGATGTAAACACGTAAAAACAGTCAATGCTTAAACAGTACCAACATCATTAACAATCAATAATCTCAAACTGTAGTCAAGGCAACCCCCTTTAATCAATAGAATACAATACATTATAGATAAATAATATTTACTATTTGCCTGAAGGTTTGTGATGATGGTATTTTAGATGTGATAATAATATGTTTGGATTATTTCCATCATCTATCATTAAATGTTGAATGTCTAGAACATTTTAAACTTTATTTAAACTTTTCAAATACAAACAATTGTTAGTAATAACCTACAAATAAACAACACAGGTTAGTAAATTACAAAAAGTTTCAAATGGTATTATTCATCACCCTTCTTCGGGTGTTGACCAGTGACAATATTAGCTTAGGAATCAAACTCCTACCTTTAGATTTATGAATATTGAATTTTAAGGAATGCTTGAATCAATTGAGCCAATTACTTTGTGTCAAAGTTGTGAGGGCAGTAAGTTTCCACTTACCAATTGGCTATCTATATACACCGAATAATGATAAAGATATGTGTAAGAGATTGTGATGTGCTTCAACTAACGAATGCTGGTTCAGTATGAAAAGTGCATCTTGGGGATCATACATCAGTAGATTAATTAAGAAAAAATAATTTCTTTCCTAAAGAGAAAGAATAATTATAACAGTAATCAAATCAAGAAATGCAATAATTACTCCAGAAGTAACAAAACAAAGTAATTGCATATAGAGTAGTAGAAAAAGGAGGAACAGAATATTTTAATGAGCACTTTGATTTTGAAGACTAGCCGCTATAGTAAAAGAGGATTTTTCATTCTTATTACATCTAACCTAAGAGTTAATCCAGGCTTAGGAACATTTTGCATGTCATATGTAATCTTATTATTTCATATGCAGTAGAAATAAGAATGCATTTTAATATAGATTTTATAAATACGTTTGCTAATAATTAAAACAGAAAATATTGATTTAATATGAGATCCCTATTTAATTTATTAAGATTAGTTACTGAGAATTATAATAACAAAAATTTAGATCAATAAATTTTCATATTAAATGAAAATGAATAAACAGGAAATTTGTTTAACATTTTGAATTAGAACAAAAGACTTTCATAATACTAATGTTGTGGCATAGATACATAGAAGTTATTAATACTGATGATAATCAAGTGTCTTTTAATGTCTATATTCAATGCTTACTGCACTCCACTAAAAAAAGTAATTTAACGATTAGTTGTGGGAGATCGTATATACTTGAACAAGTACCAGAAGTAATTGTTCAAGCCTTGATTGAAAGATATTTGGTTCTAGAATTCGCCACTTTACCACTACATAATACATAGAGAGCAGATTGTGGACTTCGGGTGGGGGGGTCTTATAGATCACGGTCTAGCTTTATCTTTTTCGGTGCTCGACTTCTTATGAACTCTCAGCAATGAATCACTCCACTAATATTATATCACCTCCATTGAAAAACTAAAAAAATTATTATAGTGTTCTTTTTTCCTTTTTATTGTTTATATACAAATATTCTAAATAACATTTACATTGTTAAGAAAAGAAGCCAAATTAAAATATCTTAAACTAAATTTATATTATCTTTTTCAAAGAGTTTATTTGTTAATGTTAAAATATTACGAAGAAATACATAATATAAAAAATCAAATACTTCAATTGTTTATAAATTTAAATTAGTTAACATAAACCATTCTAATTTCAATTTCACTTCCCACTCATATAGTTTTTAAAAAAAAAGAAAAGACAATTAATAATAATAAAAATGGCACTTACAAAAAAAAAAAAGAAAGGAAGGAAGGAGGAACACGCTATAGATAAGAACTCAATTTAAAGAAGATTATTCGCAAAAAGGAAAAATGATTCACTGATGTGGAATGTGAATAATAAAATTAAAATGTATCAAATAAATAGAATTAAATCCTCATTTAGATAAGATTAGTTAATTAAATATCGGTATTAAGTGGATTATTGGGAAATAATTTATTACTTTAAATAAAAACGTTTAAAATATTTCTACTATATTTAAATTAAATAAAAAATACGAGGGGGTGTTGGAGATAGGAAAGATCTTTTAAAGCAAAAATTT
Source organism: Epiperipatus broadwayi (assembly GCA_028023455.1). Taxonomy (NCBI): domain Eukaryota; kingdom Metazoa; phylum Onychophora; class Udeonychophora; order Euonychophora; family Peripatidae; genus Epiperipatus; species Epiperipatus broadwayi. Next base: position 8,296,298 of record JAQFVV010012403.1, on the reverse strand, counting down.
CTATTTTCTAATCTTTATTATAAAGATAAAATTTATAAATAGTTTATTTTAATATACAGTACTTTTAAATTATTTTAAGAATGAATTTATCAACATTTTGGTCTACTTATTATTTATAGTAATTTGGTTATCTACATTTACACATGTACACACATACTAATCTCGCATGTACTTTAAAGTAAGCGGCGAATATAGTTACAAATTATTATTAGAAATAGTACGCCAAGAGGTTTAGTAGAGTGGTAAAAATAAGGAATTCAAGACCTAATTAATGGTCCCTGTATCGTACACTAATGTCACGTGATCGTCAGAGTATTATTAAATCTTTGATAATTTTAACAAAGATGAAAACTATTATATTTTTGTCACGTATTCTATATTCGCGAAAAGAATTTTTGAAGCTATAAAGCAAGTTCCAAAGCACGTGTTCAAATTTAATGTATGTATATATAGTTTGAGATTGTTACCCGTAAATGTATGTTAGACTGTCAAGTTGGAATCCTTAGTTAATTAAGCACTATAATCATCATCCGTTGTAAAAGTTTATCACTGATTGTTATTCATCTACTTAAAATTTAATAATCTTAAAAATTAAAGGCTGCTTCAGCAAATTATACACTTTATGGTTGATGGATCATATGCAGTTTATTTACATATCCCATGGTTCTCTTTTTCACACATGCACACAGTCTTCTCTCTAATCTTCTCTCTCTTTCTCTCACATACAGTCAAAAAATGGCTTTATTGCTTAGGAGCTTGTAAGAAGTTCTAGAAATAGAAGTGCCAGGAATAAGAATCGATCCAAATACCACACATTCCAGATTCTGACAGAGTAATCATTGCACTAATGCACACGAGTAAAAATCGACTTCCAGTTAAATTAAATGATTTAATTATAGGCTTCATTCGAATAATCAAACTACAGAAATGTATAGAAAAATATTTCAGAGAAGCATGTGTCTATTACAACTAAGCAAACATAATACAGCTATGCAGAATTGGTTTCAGATCTATATGACTATGTAAGCAAGATGGCATAAATTGAAAACAATAATGTTTTTCAATTTGGGCTGGTAGTTTGATAGTAAAACAATGAAGTGAAAGATGGCTTCCAGTGGAAAGGTACACTAGATCCAAAAGTCCCAAATGCTGCTTTCTGATTCAAAAGTTATTCATTCATGAAAGCCATAAACTAGAAACTAGTCGGAGAACATTGCACAGGCCAGCAGTGGATAGTGATTTATTAAGCATTAACATCTGTCATCTATTGATTAATAAAGCTTACACTAGGTGGCATAACTGTAATGAAAGAAAAAAGGACTTGCTAACAGCTGGGTTATTTCTATCAGCTACATATATATTTTCTTTGCTAAAGAGAAAAGAGAAGCAAATGAAAAACAATAACATATTCTAATGGATAACAAATACTATGTCTAAATAGCTCTGTGACTCATTAGAGGCTTCTAGCAAAAAAAAGCAGTATATCAACACAGTAAAATGATACCAACTTTGACCCAAACAGTATATAACAAGTTTCAATTGCACTAATAATTTAATAAAGAAACTAAATTGTCTGCATAGTTAACTCTTTCAGAATATTGTGGAGGAAAATTATATCTTTGAATTAATTCTTAACATCATATTGGATTAGTCAGCATAGAAAGCATACTATATTTTGGATATAAAGTTTGATTTATGTTTTGTTTTTTTCACAAATTATATAAGTCTATGTCTTGTTTAATTTCTGATTCCAAACCACTATTATCCCTTGTATTTGCATATTATAAATATTTTCCAATTCTAATAGCTGCTATACAATTTTAAAATGTTATCTACTTATCCGAAAGCATTCTGTACATTTATTTAAAAAAAAGTAAATCCCTACTTCTTTATTGAACTAATAACTTGTTGCAGTATAAACCTAAATTATTTTTCAGTAATTTGAATAATAATTCTTAGTATTCTATCAAGTATATTATTACTTTCCACAATGTTATTTTTTTCATCTTTTATTTAAGTGTCTTGTACTTTTTTATATATCTTTATAGCAGTGGTAGTTATCATAAAGCAAATAAAGGCAGTACATATGAATCCTTAGTCTTAGCTGCTTTTTTGTTATATATATAATATTTAAATATAAGTATATTATATATATATATTTAAACTGAGTACTGATTAAATATATGTATGGGAGATGATGATCTGACCAACTGATAAGTGCTAATTCAGAATGAAATACGTTTATCGAAAATCATTTATCTTTTTTGCTTGTATGTGGTTCTGTAAATCGGTTTGTATAAGATGGAGTCGATGACAAAAGGGAGCTTGAAAGTCTGGGTTCAAATCCCCTATAATTATATATATATATATATCCAAAAATGTATTAAGATATATGTTATAAATAATAAAAAGGCTTTACATGGAGCTCGAAAATTATTTCTATGTCACCTATTTTATAGCAGAGTATTTGTCCATATGGTAAATCAATTGTTTATCATCATTCTAATTTCTAATTAATTTTTCATATCTTTGCAATATTTTTTTTTATTTCAATATTGTAGTAGTATAAACAAGGGGTATAGAAAGAGTGCCAAATCATTCTTTTTCCAAAAATGAATAGTCATCCACAAAAGTATCATTGTTTTCATTGACGTAAGAAAATGAGCAAAAATCAGAATGGAAATAAAGAATATAAGCAGCATATAAGTGATTATAAATGATAATCACACACAGCATTCTCAATAATATTCATTATTACTCAACAGTCATCCTTTGTAAATGTAGGTTAATCATCATCTAACAAATGCCAAAGTTAGGATATATTATAAAAGCAATAATCAACATTCTATCGGAATGCACATACATATGTGCTAAAAATAATTATAAAAGTAATCCTAAATCAAAAATTGTAGGACTATTAAACCAATGCTGATCATCATCAATGCTCTAGGCCATCATGCACCGTGAGTGTACTGGCCATTATTAAACTAATGATCATTCTAAATTATATAAATAAAATATGTGGACTTTAAAAGTTATCTTTATCTTTTTACTATCCAAATAATATGATTGAATACAAGTATAATTAATATACTTGGAGTTTTAGATGCTTTTTCACATGGGTGCGGTCATGTGTATCAGTTCTATGAGATCAAGCAGATAGCTGAAGGAGCTTGAAAGTCTGTGTTCAAGTCCCTTATAATTTATATCCAAATAATTCTATAAAGAACCATCTGGATATCCACACACGTACTTACACGTATGTATGGCACATATCATTATATCCAAGCTAACGTTGCAAGATCCTTAGAGACTGTGAACAAAAGAAAATATATATAATTCATTCTATTATTAAATAATTTCATGTGTTAACCTATAAATCCCTTAATGCACAGCACTATAATGAAATCAATTACACACATTGTTAGTTCATAGAACAGATAACTAGAAGAATAAAGAAATCATACAAAAATAATTTCAAAAATTAATTTTATACAATTATTTAATAAAGTTAGCTAATAAATAGAAGAATGAAAAATTTAATAAATAATAACGTGACAAACTCATAGTTTTATATATATATATGTCAAAGCGTTGACCGGGAAGCGAACCCTGGACAGCTGCTTGGAAGGCAGCTATGCTAACCGCTAGGCCACCAACGCTTGACAACAACCTCATAGTTAATACATAACTTCATATAATACATATGATTTCATATAATCCATAAATTATAATTCCTTTCTTATTCTTCTTAATTAATTAATATTTAATTTACATGAGTTTTTCCCCTACAATAATCAAACCCTTTAACAAATTATTTCACAATCAAGAAAGAACACTAACTTTAATTTGAACTTCCATTCCCCTTTTCTTTTAAAAATGAAGATGTCTCCTTACAATTTTAATCTAATAAAACAAAAATCTGTTCACCAAACTACTAACAAAATTATTAAATATTCTCAATGTTTTAATTTCTATAAAATAACATTTATAAATGTAGATGTATACACATCACTATACTTTATATTACCATGAAATCTTTGTTTGCTTCTTTTGTAGTTGCCTAATTGAATGTCACATGTTGTAAATCTTGTAGATAGTAGTTAAATCAATTTTTTAATCCCATATTTTATATTTTGTTGTTAAAGCTTTCTCAATTTATTTTCATACATTCAACTTTTTTTTGTTTTTGTAGCTCCACGTTTGCAAGTTAACAATTCACTTCATTTTTTATCTATTTAGCCTTTTCTCCTTTTTTGCAATGATTTGATCATACCCTTTTTATAACATTCAAAATATTATATTGCTTTGTATTTCCTTTAAACTAAGACTAAGATATCAATTTAGCATCAGACTTTTAAAATGAGCTTCTGATTGCTAAACTTCATCACTACTGAACTCTACTTTCTATTGGCCGTACATTGTTTTTTAAAAAACTATCATTAACCAATTGCTTTTCTTTTTACAAGAAAAGATTAACTTTTTTAAATTTAGATACTAATTGATAAAGAATTTCTCATATAATAATTTCTTCAGGGTTGAATTTTTAATATATATATACATACGAGGAGGAACCCAAAAATAACTGGAATCATTCTCTGTTATGCGTATCTATTGTATTATATACATTTGATGCTACATACTTCTTGTAGGAACTCTTCTGCATCAGTCTGCCAAATAACCTCACCATGTGAAATTATGAGTTCATGTAGCAATTTTTTTTCTAAAGTGCATTTCGCATTTTTGTTAATTTTTTTTATAATGGCTGAAATGTTAAATTAACGCTGATTTTTTTTTCTTACCCAACAACATTTTTCTTTCAGATTTTTTTGTAATGGTCGGACATTTATTTGCAAATTCTGAAACATTTATTTGATGCATAAAATGTAAACATCTCATTTTGTGCAAAGAAAAGATGAGCAAACTCCACCTCAACAGTGACATCTCTCAAAGTCTTGAGTGTGAAATACTTTTTAATTAAATTCAGCATGACCCAGCTTATCTATCAGCCATATTAGCTCGATCTCACTTTGTTTGACATTTTTTAAATCTCTCAAATGAAAAAAATGTCTTAATTTTTTTTTTTTTGGAAACTTAAAACTGGGGGAAATGTTAAAAGTGTCAAAACTCATCACTTTGCAAGTGTTTCTGAACTACTTTGAAAAGTGACAAGCTGGTTTAGACCAATGCATTGCATTAAATAGATTATACTTTTTAAAGTGATTCAATTTGCAACACCTAAAAATGAATATACAATTTTTTATTACAAAATTCCAGTTATTTTTGGGTTCACCTGTGTATATATTTATTCATAAACCCTCAATGACTACAACCAATATGTGATGTCATTGCCAATTTTCAAATGCTTATACTTTTTTTAATTAAACAGTTATCTTTCTCAGTATCTTTCTGAGTAATTTTTTTTTTTTGCAAAAATCAAATTAGTTTGAATTTAGCTTGTGTAGTTTTAATTTTAGACCCTGACTTTCTGTTTTAGTGATATCTCATACTACTTGTGGTCTACACTTAGTTATAATTTTTTTTCATCTTTTTCAAATGATAACTTCTTGGCTACATGTTCTAAATAATGACAACAATAATTAGTAGCAAATTTACTTCATTAAAGTCACTGATTATAAGAAAGTAAGGTATCGTTCTATTAGCATGTTAAAACTGCTTGGTGACATTGATCCTATCCAAATGCATATAAATATACCATTTAGTGAGCCGCCAAGTAGTGGAAACTTTTTTGTTATAACTAACAGCTTGCTTTGTCTTGTGCAGTTTGTGTGAGTGCACATAATACTATCTTTTAGCAATGTTAACACTTTGCTACCGTACCATTTCAGGGTGGGTGGATTTAAAGTTTGCAGAACTATTGCAATCTGCATTCAAAAGTAATTATGGTACAACTTACCTAACATAATATTAAAAAGTAATAATTATAAGCCCATTACCCTGCTTCTGAATCCAACATGTAAAGTGTAAATAATTAGAAAAGGTTAGGGGAAAATACAATTTCACTATTCTCCTGAAAAAAGTCATGGTTCGTGCAAACATCTATGAGAATTAAAATGTCTGACTGTAAAATTTTTCATAGTTATTTATATCCAGAGACAAAAAGAAATTGTAAAAAGAATACATTTCTTAATCTTAAAAAAACAAAAAACAATCAACTTGGAAAATTATTAATCATTATTAATAGGTGTGCCACTAATGCAATGCACCATAACTTAGTCACATATTTTTTCAACGATAGCTATTGAAATAAATAAAGATTAATTTTCCTTTTCAAAAATGACCAAAACAAGAATCAAATACAGTTCAGTAATTAAAGCATTTTCATTTCTTCCACCACATTGTAGTTAGTTATCTATCAAGTAATGATAGTAGAACTTTTTAAAGTTTGCAGGGAGGGAAGATTTTCCCAGTGCAAAGCCCTGTCATACATAGAGAATTCTACTAGAATAAAATATTTGCAATAACATCTGTTTAATTGATAATTTTAATTTTTGCAGGTGTGAAAAGGCATACCACCACCCTACATTCCAGGACTAAGATAAAATTTGTAGGCACTTGTTAAAGATTTAATTTTATCATCATAAAATTTTTAATCGAATAAATTTGACAGTAATTTATTAAGGAAATCAATTATAACGATCGAAATGAAAGTGAAGATCGAATCTAACCGCAAAAACAATATCTGCAACTACCAGGGCGCCATCTAGGCATTTGAGCCTAGAAAATTTATAAAGTAGGCAGATACGCGCTGTTAAGATTCCACTTTATTTAAATATTCCGATCGTTAGCCCAAGTCACTAGCTCAGTGGAGACGCAGAGATAAAAATCTATAAATTTTATATCTTAAATATAAAAGAATAAAAGCCACTGCCAGAAATTAACACATAAAAATATTTATTTACGCACATATAAAATAACATTTAAATTTTGAGGAATAAGTTTAACATTTTAGATTTTTATATTAACTTTTAATTTTACATTTAACTAAGTTTCAATGAGTTTAATATTTTATTTAGATAGTCAAGTATGAATAGACTACATAGATCTGCATTTGAAAAGAAAATATTCTTCCCTGATTTAACCTTAGGCAACAAATTTTGCAACCAAACTGGCGCCAATCCATCTGATACATTCATGTATTCAATGTAGCATGATACGACAACACAAAATACTATACTGTCAGGAAACGTACATCTGAACAATAAGTAGAAATAGAGAAGACATTGACTCTCCACCAACAGGAATGTGACATCTGTTGGCAAGTAGAACAATAAACAAAAAACTCCATAGGAATGGACTGCGGTCTTCTGCCGACTTACAAACCCATCCATAGGCAAACAGAGGGTGTGTGGCGTATATCTATAATCCTGCCCGTAGCGGACCTCATACTACATCTACTAATTACACAAATATATCCAATCCATTGAACCAATTCAACTACGAAATGAATAACCTAAGATTACCCTCCCTTAATATAACTTTACAAAACTATATAGCCATTCACGCCCGACTTAAATTTAACATTTAAATACGTTCGCACAAATGCATTTTATAAAATTTGTTTTAAAATGTTGAGTACAGATCAGCTGCACAGATTCCACGGTCAAAAACATTCCAAATTAAACACAACCGATCAAAATACAAAGTCATCGATAAACGTCACTTGCATAGGGAATATACAAATCCCATTAGCATTCATCGTAAGATGCTTGCAGTGATATCGTTGACATATATTCTAATCGAATGTGAAAACCACAACATTATCAACCGCTAACGAATCTATGCAACGTCTATACCCAACCTAAATTTCATCATTTAAAATTTAAACAATAAACAATTTATACAATAAGAAAGAAAAAAAATGGAAATGATTTTTATCAATCGGAAAACATATAAAATTAAACATTATTAATTTGATTTAAAAACTTACAAAAGTCAGATAAGAGTCCGTTTTAACATTTAAGTTGGCTTGTTTATTAATTTGTAAAACTTGACGAAAGTTCTTAATTGATTTCAATAATTGTTCATTTCATATAGCTTATGGTAGAAGAGTCCATGTTCCCGTTGGCAATTCCCACGGAGACTTTCCTGGAAGACCGGTCTGATATTTTGGAGGTAGCATTAGCTGGTTCTGTTCTGGTATCACAGTCTTTGCATTTTTAAAATAAGTGAGTGAGGACGACAAGTACGTCTTGTCGCTCGACTCACCAAAATCAAGTTGGAAAAACTGACTGGAACTCAATATTTTTTCTTTTTATAGTCCTCCTATGGATTCCATGAACAAAAATGTCACTGTTCTGTTTTTTCGTTATGGTCCGGGCCTTTATTTGCTTCCATTGGTCAAGCTAAAATCTCTTTCTTCTCTTATCTAACTTTTCATCTGACTTTTTAATTAAACAGCTTTTAGATAATTAATAAACAATCATTTCCATTTATAGATTACAGGAATTAATTAATACCTGTTTTTATTTTAACTTACGTTATTTTTTTATTAAAATATTTTTATATTTCAATCTTGTATTTTTTTATTAAAAAAAATACGTTCAAATACTTTTTTTTTTTTGTTTATGAAAAAAATATTTTTAAAGTTTAGCATCTGTGCGAATATATACGTTTAACAAACATTTTAATTTTAGCGTTTAGTTTTTTTTCTTTTTAATACACTTATTTTTATATGCGAACTTAAAAGTTTTTATTTTAAATAAATGTAACGACATATTTATATATCGTTACACAATCAATGAATTTTGTTAAGCTGTATGATAAAATGTCTGAGTGTAAAAAATTTATCATAGTCATATCCAGAGACAAAAAAAAATTGTGAAAAGAATTTCAGTAATTTATTAAGGAAAATAAATGAATTACATTAACCTGTATGATTATTCTTCTTATTATTATTTCACAAATAAGGTGGTGTGTCCAGTAACATTATATTTATGTGCATTTTTATAAAAACAATACCATCAAGAGTCATGATAATAGAACAGTACCAAAACCATCAACTAATTATTAAAAACTGTCAATTATATTTAATTAAACAAAAGTAATTTTATTTCATTTTCTTATTACATTATTAAGTGTTTTATTATTGTAAATAATGCTCATAAAAAATCAAATTTGAAGTGATAATTATATAAAACAAATCCATCACTTGGGAGCTGTATTTCATACAACTTGTTATCTGAATGTCATGTTGTGAACATTGTGAGTTAATTGATTAACAGCTTTTTATTTCTTCAGAGATAAAGATCTTAATCTCTTCTTGTTTTTTTTATATTTCAAAAATTATATTTATATATTGAGATAGATTGCCTATTTCAATTTAATGAAATAGGGGTTGTTGGCAATCACAAATTGAATTCAAATTTTATAAATTAGATTTAGAATTTATCATTAAAGTTAGGTTTCCATATATCCACATATGTACAGGTAAACGTATGTGTGTTCAAAAATAAAAGAATTAATTTTTGATTTAGTTTTAAAAGGCATTCATTTAAATTAAATAAATTTGTGTTAAAGTTATATTATAGACAAGAAATCAAATAATTTTCTTTAATAAAGAAAGACAATTATTTTTAAACAAAATTGAATTAATTATAATTAAAAAAATCAGATTAAATAAGAAAATTTTGACATAAAATAGTTTATCACAATATTAAAGTAAATTCCTTTATTCGATGTTTTGGCAATGTTTTAAAATTTTAATTACAAATATTTTTAGAAATTAATATAAACTTGTTGTGATGCTATTCAACATGTTTTTTTTTATTTAAGGAATTTTGTATAAACGTGGGTTTAATTTAAAAATAATTACTAGATTGTCTTGATAAAAAAAAGTTTTGCAAGAAAAAGAAAGAGTATAAATAGACTGCCCCAGAAATCATTTTGTCTTTTGTCATCTCTTCTTGTTGTTATCAAGGATTGCTGCTGTCACTTCCAAAAAGCCATTCCAGGCATCAGAAGCAATCACCATGCACTGCTAAAGCCATTAAAAAAGCTTCCCAATTCCACTATCCAGATATCCAGCTTTATCTATCAGCTGAACTAACTCCAACCTTGTGCAACCAGATATGTAAATAAAATTTCAACTACAAAAGATGCACTTTTTAACAATGAAAGTTAACCATGTTTAATAAAAACTCTACCTTAAAACATGATGCCCTAATTGTAGCTAAGTATTTGGAAAACAGTCAACAGTATTTTACTAGTGAATTACAAAAGAGCAGATTTTTCTGTCCAAAATTATAATATCCATGAATAAATTTAATTCTAACTTTATATTCAAAATAATATCTTCTCAGCCATCTATGGGCTTAAAGTAGCAATTTTATTTACTTTATGAATAATAGAGTTATAATTACTTATTAAGTGCACAGGAAGTATATATAAATACTTTTAAGACAGGCTATGACCCATATCAAATGTGTTTTGTAATTTATAATAGTCAAGCAATGTCTATATTTCCAGTATACACATCATAATATTGGTTGTATTTTTATATTGGACTATTTCCATCATCTAATATGTGTGTTGAATGTCTTTAGAAAAGTTTAATTTTTAGTTAAATATTCCAAATGCATTCAACTGTTAGTAATATCACAGCAAACAGGTTAGTATATGCACCAACTGTTAGTAATATCACAGCAAACAAATGTTAATAATATCACAGCAAACAGGTTAGTATATGCACTAACTGTTAGTAATATCACAAAAACAGGTTAGTATATGCACAACGTTTCGAGAGGTATTTTTCTCCCCTCTTCTTCAGGTGTCTGGCCTGACCAGGACAGACTAGCATGGGATTCGAACCTGGTCCTTAGATTCTTGATTATTGAAATTTAAGGTACGCTCTAACCAACTGAGCCATCCTGCCAAACAACAGTATGTAGTAATTTCATATACTTATCTATGAGGTTCCTCCTGATTTCTCCACTTTTTCCTCAGAGCAAAGTTGATTAGTGATTTCCTACATTATGTATAGTCACACTAGGTTGGCTTATGGGATTTTTCCATTGTCTTTTTTTTTCCTTTTCTTCCCCCTTTTTTTTTTTTTTTTTTTTTTTTTTTTTTTTTTTTTTTTTTTTTTTTTTTTTCCCCCCCCATAAAAAACAAACCAAAAAAATCCCCAACTCCAACCAAACCCACAAAACAAACAAAACCCCATCCCAACCCCCCAACCCACCAACCCACCCCCCCAACCCAAAACAAAAAAACCACCCCCCCAAAAAACCTCTCACCTGTTTTTAATATAATATATAGTAAAACTCAAACCGTTTTTTTTATAATAAATTTTTTTTGTTTGTTATTTTATTAAAATATTATAATAAACCTATTTCTTTAAATAAAAATAACTAAAAGTTAATAAATTTTAAATATTTAAAAAAAAATTATAAATTATAAAAAAAAAAACAACACATATATAAAAGGAGGAAAACACCAAAAAAAAAAAACCAAAAAAACACCCACCACCCAACCCCTCAGAAAAACACATCATAATATTAACTCATTGTAAATAGCAAGATTTTGCAAATGTTAATTTGTATAGGAAATAGTGGACTTAAACAGTGGAGAGAACAACAAAAATGAAGTCATTATAAAATGAAACTATAGGAAATGTACAACTGGAACTAACCAATAATATCAAGCTAAATATATCAATAATCTCAGTTGTCAATACATACAGTATTAGTGAAATCTCATATATATATATGTAAAATAAATATTTATCATCATTTAAACAATCATTATTTAAAATTATAAATATCATTAAATAACACAGATTATATATTTTATAATCTGTATTGAAATCCGATTCCTATAAAATAAAATAAACTATCATTTATTACTATAACAGCATACTATTTATGTGAAAAATAATTTATTTTAAATAAAAATAGTTAATAAAGATGTATAAGTTATTTTGTAATTTTAATTTGTTTACCAATATAAAATGTTAGTTATCCAAATTTAAGATGAAGCATAGATCCTTAATTCATAATGGCACTTCATTTGAAATGAAGATGTAGCAAAAATCATGATTTTTGCAGCAGTTGATGATTATGAAGTTATCCTATTTATGATAAATGAAAACATGAAGTAGATTATCCATCTGAGTCTTGGTTTCCAAATTCTTGGGACAAAAACTATTTGTTCACAAGTTCGTTTTGAGAGTTTTAAATTCCAATGTTTTCTTTTTTAATTCAATAGCTAATGATTTTGTTCATGTGATCCAAACAGTTTTTTTTTTTGATTAGAAATCATTCTTGGCTATTTGCCAATAGAACAATAAATAATGCTTCAGTCTATTTAAAAGTATATTTAAAACAAATAATTGTCATTTCTTTAAAATTAATATTTTTAAATTAAACAATTGAATTTGTTTTTAAATTACTATTTAATAAAATCAATTTTTATTTACAAAAAGAATATATAATACCTTTAAATTAATAATAATAACAACTTATTATTTTTAATATTAATGTCATACTTATACATTAATAAAAATTTCTTTCTATTGTAACGGTAAGAATTGTCCCTCCACGTAACAAAATCTATAACACAGGCCAAATACACTAAAGCTGATCGAATCCGGATACTGGGATCCAGAACCTGACCAACATTCAATCCTTTCACCTCTGCTCAATGATTTAATACCCTATGGATGACATTCCTCAACGTACACAGACAATCAATTTACCCTCAGTCTGGCAGTCACTCCAGGTAGAACAAGAGACTCATAATTTAACTAATTTATCACTGATTTGGTCAGATATATACACATATGGCTAAGTAATTATTTATAGAACTTAACAGACTGATCTACATATATGCGAAATGGTGTATGTGCAATTAAATATAGAGTTGGATAAAATGAATTCACGGACAATAAAATATGCAAACGAGTTATAATTTTAAATATTATTAATTTAATAAAACACTAGCAAACAATAAATCAAAACATACCAAATTATATGATGGGAACGTGAGATATAACGCTCGCAGGCGTTAGATACCTGCTGAGATCAATGTTACATATCTCATTATAAGCGTTTAATAATGTGTAGTGCGGTATTGGAATTTCATGCCTATATTAATTAATATGCCAAATTTCTAGCTCTTTTGTAGTCTGCTAGATCATGCGGAACTTTATAGCCAAAGTTATATAACTAACTATCATAGCGCTCCTATGGCGTCTATTTAATATAAAGTTAAATTGAGCATGTAATTAGGCTCAGAGATACGCAGGTTGGCATGTTAACCTAGATTAGGATGTACACTAATGCTAGATAAGTATTTAATATAAAAGGAGAGAAAACTGGTTTATGATAGGTTTACCTATATCCTCTATGGCACATATTAAAATATTAATTAAGCAAAATATTAATTAAGCAAAAGTCTCCAAAGACTCGGTTTGCCCTAAGACTGCTCAACTTGCCACGAATAAGAACATTAGTAGTTCAGGCAGTCGGATAAGTATTATGAATCATCTAGGTCCTTGTGCCCTAGTTCTAAAAGTGTGCTTGAACCCGAACTAAAGTGGATGAGAGTGACTTCCACCAACACGTCATCAAGAATCATGCAGCAAGCAGATAAGTGTACAGTGCGTACTTTGTAAGGACACATCCGCAACTTATACATATATATAACGCAATTGCGTAAATTTATATTACCGTGCCTTAAAATTAGATAGCATCTATTTGCATATCTATACAATCCAGTTTTCAAATTTAGTATTTTAAATATACTATTTAGGGACTAAATTAAGGACACATTCGCAACTTATACATATATATATAACGCAATTGCGTAAATTTATATTACCGTGCCTTAAAATTAGATAGCATCTATTTGCATATCTATACAATCCAGTTCTCAAATTTAGTATTTTAAATATACTATTTAGGGACTAAATTAATTAGTAACCTAGTTTAATATTATCACCTGCGTCTCAACATATATAAATCTAAGGAGGGCAAAGCATATTTGCGGGGTGATTACGAATAAAACATTAAAATATGCTTTGAGAATATCACTGTGGCTAGTTCCTATGATATACAAGTTACATATATAAATAGTTATAATTCATAACTAGAATTAAGCAAACTACATAAAATAACTAGATAACTGATTATTGTAATATTAATACCCAAAACTTAATCAGTAAGATAATATGATCTCAAAACAGCGAGTGATAACGAAGAATAATAATTCAATTAGTTAATATTTATTATAGCGAAGATTTGAAATTATCTTCACAAATCGATATGCTAAAATTATATTTATAAATACTTGCAGTTTCAAGTCATTTGGCATATTAAACACATATATTATTAAAATGATAAAATCATAGAATAAATTGAATAGATTTAGAAATAGGCATAAAAAGACCGCTGAAAATTATACATTTAAAATAGATTATTAGGAGTTTTTCATTTTAAAAGAGAATTCAAGTTTTACACTATAAAAGAGAAATTCAAGTTTTACAATCAGACAAGATTTAGCATTTTACAATCAGGCAAGATTTAGCATTTAACAATCTTCTTTGTAGATTTTAGTAAAGGTGTTTGGGAAAGGCAGATTTAATAAATAGCTAGCTTTTAAAAGAAAGAAACGAAAGTCACAGTTTATAAACAGAACTCTGAGAGAAAAATTTACCATTTAGTTGTTTCCATTGCAGTTAGTTTTGAAGCACTTGGGACGATAATAAGTTGACACTTGATGATGATTGAAAATTAATGGAGTCTGTTTGGCTGGTGTACGGCATTATATTTTAGGCATTATATTTCATCGACCAAAGTCTCCCATTCACCGCGAGGAGAGCGGTGATTTTATCGCCTTCCTACTCATTCATTTTAAGGTAAAACCAACGTGGATTCGGCTTACAGCTCACTTAATATATCAATGATCTCCATTGTTAATAAAACTTTAAGTATTTATACTTTTTAAATTCTTTCCACCTGTTAATTTTTTACAAGCTTGAATGTAGCTGAAAAGTCCATTTATTTATTTTAGCAAAACATTTAATAATTACAACCGATAGAAAAACTCATTCATTTATTTTAGAAAAACAATTTTAGTTATAACAAAGTAATTTAGTTTTTGTTTTCCTGCCTATTTTGTTGTTAACATTTTATATTTACCAAATAACGTCCACGCTATTTTAGGACCAAATGCGTGACCTACTTTAAAATCTGTTTACAAAATCAAATGTTAGTTACTTTTATAACTAGTAGAAGACTAATTTTATAACCATATGTTCAGAATAACTGGAAATATGCATACGCGATTTCAATAATACAACAATAAAGTTGCTAAATAATTTAACTAAAATATTTCTTAAACTAGAAATATTTATAAAATGTATTTCTTAAACTAGAAATATCTATAAACTGAATATACATATCGGTAAAATATATCAATAACATAACAATAATTTAAACTACAATATTTCCTAAATTAGAAATATTTATGAAATGAATACATATCTGTAATCTATACATATACCATTAAATTACAGACATACTGCTCGCATATATATACATAATTCTGCATATATAATAATTTAATGTTATTTAGTTGGGTACTCTGGGAGGGTTTAAACCTGGCATATAGATAGATGTGTGGGTAAAATAAGTGAAATGGGCAGATGGATGAAACTGACCGTTTCACTATATGTTTTCTTAATTTATACAAGTGAAATATATTCCAAAGAAATATACTATTTTATTAATCTCCTTTCACAAAAAGAAATTTTATTGCATTTAGCAATTATAATGTTTATTATTAAAAAAATGAAAATTTTTATTCTGACATTTTTTTTTTATTTATTTGTATAATATAAACTTTAGTCAAAATTGAGTTAACATTTACTATCTTATTAATTTTAACTCAATTACATAACAATTAAATAAAGCATTTACCTCTAATATTTAAAAATATAAATGAACTAAATATAGACATTTATATACATTCAAAAAATATATAAACAGTATAGCCTGTCCAATTTAAAAATAAAAAATAAAATATTGGTGATAACCTTTAGAATTTGGAGTTTCTTTAATTGCAACAAAATTCTAACAATATAAACCACTTCAGTTAGTTTATTAACCACCAATAAAATTAAACTCAATAATAAGACATTTATATTTCTAAGTCCAAACTGAATATATATCTTGTATAGAGTAATACTTACATTACAATGGTTTATTCATTTAAATCTAATATATTTATTTTCTTTATTCCAAAGAAATATAACATCTTGATGTCATATAAAACTAATTTTCTTAAAATCACTACCACAAACTATACATTTCATTTTATACAGTAATTCTAAACATTCATCACTATGAATTTTTTTCCTATTTTGGAATCTAGTAATATTCATGTATTCACAGATAAAAGTGCCATACTAATGAATTCGTACTTTATAATAGCAAAACCATTTCCTTTCATTACAATTACTTTCACCTACAAACTCCAATATTTCTTCATCCATTTGAAGTTTCATAAAAGTATGAGACCAAATTTTATTATGGCTGGTGCTATTAAACATTTCTAGATCATTTAATATTTCTATTGGTGCCATTTTACAATTATTCATCCAAAGCATAATTTGTGTATCTACTTCAAAATTCATTACCGTATTTGCAAAAATTGTTGACCCACCTGACATTTTCATATCAATATCATAATCATTTATGATTACATCGTCAGTCATATATTCTTTTATAATTTCATCATAATCTTACATTTATCAATTCCTACATCTATTGTAGATTCTTCAATATCTATTACATCATCTTCACAAAAACTTTCCATTTATCATCAATTTTAGATTTGTTGAGATTTTAATCCACACCAATTTTGGATTCTTCTATAGAAAATAAATTATCTTTAACTAATTATGTGCTACCTACCTCAAGTTTACATTCATCAATAGCAACTATATTAATGACCTTACAATCATTTTAGAATAAAATGTAAAATTAAAGAGCTTTTCATGGATCTCTTCTCATTTTTTAGGATTTTACATAAAAATCAATTCTGAACTCTTGAGAGAGCATATTAGTAAGCAGCAGTCTTAAAAAAGGTTTCTCTGAAAATAAGACTAGGTTTTATATTATTTTTTGCTCTAAAAATGATCTAGAGCTTATTTTCAAGGAATGTCTTATTTTTTTTTCATGTACAAAAATCTATATTTATTCAAATACAAAAATCAACATTTATTTACATACAAAAGTCTACATTTATAAACAAGGCAAAACTCTCTCCATACAGTAGTGCCACCCAAGTACCAACCAGAGTGCTAGGTGCAGTGCTCTCAGATCCAAAGCTCCTCACTGATGAAGGCCACAAGCCAGAAACTAGTCTGGGGATATTGGATGAGTAGGCATTATATAGGGATTTTATGCACAAGTCTTGGTTGGCACATGGGTGGCACTACTGTATGGAGAGAGTTTTGCCTTGTTTATAAACAATTATGTGCTAGTATAAGAGATGGTGATCATGTGATGCTTAAAAGTCTACATTTATTCAATATTACCAATTCCAACAGTGCATAAACATGTTGTTGAAATTAGTAATATTTAGTTTAAAATAATATAGAAAACATTAAGCTGGCATGATTAATTTCTGAATTAAGATCACCCACCAGTAATAAGTTTCAGCCTTTTTTGACATCAATGTTGATTTATTAACAATATATACGATTGAACATCATATAAAAAAGGAATTCCCGTATCAGCCTGAATAAAGGTGCATTAATAAATGAAAAGTGCAAGTTTTTTAAAATAATTAGTTATGAGTCTGCCTGCAAAAATAATTTTGAGTAACATTTACTCAAGTACAAAATCTACATTTATAATAATTAATAAAGCAAGTCATATATAATGTGACATTACTTTATAAGCTTCTTCTTAAATATACGTTTGAAATAAGTGCTGGGTTTTTGAGTTTATATTTTAGATCTAGTGTCTGAATATTCTAGCTCTTCACTGATGTGAGCCATAAGCTCGAAACCAGTTGATCTGGAAATGAGAGTGTTCTGGATAGAGATTTTAAATATTTTCTCATACCGCACTTATTAATTAAGAGCTTGTTTGAGCTATTGGTACGCTCTCTGTATTGCATTATTGTATCTACATTTATATTTATTTATACATTCATTTATTAATACAGATGGAAATACAATGGATGAAATTAATCATAGAATTAAACTTGGTTGGAGTGCTTTTGGTAGAAATAACTTGATACTAAAAGAAAATATGCCTATGTGTTTGAAAAGGAAGGTTTTTAATAAATGTGTTTTGCCAGTTCTTACTTATGGATCTGAAACTTGGGCACTTAATAGAAGAGCAATACAGAGACTTCAGACCACTCAAAGAAGTATTGGGAGATGCATGTTGGGAATAACAAGAAGGGATTGAAAACGCAATGTATGGGTAAGAGAACAAACAGGTGTTACTGACCTCATTGAAAAAATTAAGTCTGAAATGGAGTTGGGCTGGACATATTGTTAGAAGAGATGATAATAGATGGGCAATTGAAATTTTAAACTGGATTCCAAGAGATTGTAAAAGACTCAGAAAGAGACCACATGTGAAATGGATGGATGAAATAAGAAAGTGTGCAGGGGTGATGTGGAGAGGAGAAACTAAAGATAGGAAAAAATGGATTGAACTTGGAGAGAACTTCATCCTGCAGTGGATTGATAATGGTTGAAAATGATGATGATACATTCGTTACTTTAATTTGAAATATTTTTTTCTTTTCTTATGCTAGTTATAATGTAAATATATAAACGTTTTGGACATTATATTCAATACTTTTTAATTTAATATGACCACAATGTGTTTCAACAGATTAATAAAATTCACTCATCAGGCTGACAATCTTAATCAGGTCTTATATTTGAAGTAGGGCTTATATTATCAACATCCTAAAAAATCATGCTAGGGTTTATTTTCTCGTTAGGTCTTATTTTTCGGAAAACATGATATACTTACATTGCAAAGATCAAAATTGCTAATGGGAAACTCGATGAAGTGGATTTAAAGCTATTTATTATTCTCATAAGAATTTGTTATACAGTTGAACAGTATTGGTCAGCCTCTATACTTAGACATAACGGTAAACAACTTATGGCACCATATTGACAATGTTTAAAAATATAAATAAAATTTAAATACATAGTATTTGATTATATTATACAAATATTTATCCTTTTATTTTCCAAGAACAATGCTTATTTATACAATGTCAGTTATTTTTTGGCTCCAAGCCAATTTAGGGATAGGCATTGAACTCCTTTGAGTTGCCCTCGAATGTATTATTTTAGTATAATTTCCTCAAGGTATCAGAAAATGTTCTAGTGTTATACTTAAGCATTCAATCACCATGTGATGTTAAAGTTTCTTAAAATCAGATTTAATTTTGTGGATGAAATGCAAAAAATTAAAATTTGAAGCCCATTATTTAAAATATCGTCTAATATTTGCACCTGATCGCATCCAGGTTTTCAGTGTGCTTTTTTTTAAAATTATCTTATGACGTCTCACTTTCACAAACAGGATTTGTAATCAACTGTATGCCAATAGTGATAGTTTTTTTTTTTTACTAATGTTTAATTAAAAAAAGAAATAAAACTTCAGTAATGACTCTTTACGCCGAAAAGCTAAGAATGTTATGCCAGGAAATAATCAATATAAATTATAAGCTTGTTGCGCAGTTTGTTGTATTCTGCTAATACAGAAGACAAGCATTTTTACTATATAGCAAAACTTTCGCCCACGATTTGTTTTTGCCTCAAAAACTACTTGTGCCCTTTGCAATCTTTTGTAGTTTTTAAATATTTAAATATTTCATAGAAATATTATATTTTGTAATTTCCATCAATATTAACTGTTGTTTGTTTACTTTTTCTGTTTTAGAAATAATTAAAAATGAAAATTATTAATACTAAAATAAATTTAGTAACGATACAATTTCACTATTCGGTCGTTTGTAGCTCAGAGCAAATTTTAACTATTGTTTTATTCGTTAAATTAATTTGGATTCAGAATAACTATTAATCTTTATTTTCAGTTAGGAGGCAAAATATTTAATTTTCATTACATGATTCGGTGAACAATTTAATAAATAAGTTAACACAAACAGTCACATGACAAAGTTCTTGGAATATATCATATATTCGGTTTAATGTTGTTTGTTTTGTTTTGTTCGAAGGTGTAATATAATATGACAGCAATTATTAATAAATTAAATACAATATAGACATATTGCTAAATCTGGCTGTGGGAAAAGTAAAAAGTATAAAAACGATAGCTATTTAATAGTGTATGTATCTTAGTAGATTTAACTCATGAAATAATCATTGATTAATGAGATGGAAGATACATGTTACTGCAAAACTAGAGAGATAAAATTTGTTTTAAGACAGACACTATTAACAGCTGACATTCCTAACCTTTAGAAACACTCCAATGAATTTAAATTAGAAATTGCAAAAATTTTATCAGGCATTAAAATAATTCCGATTAGACTGAAAAAATAAGAAGATAGCTGATATACTATTAAGAATTTCAAGAATAGCATGTACAAAAAACAGTAATATGTCAATATTTTTTTTACTGAGACAAAATGATGTAAGAAAGACATAAAGAAATGTGAAATATTTTTTTAATGATTCATTAAGAAAAATTAATATAGAAAATGAGTTAATAATATAAGAAAATATGATTGTAACTGGCAAGCAACAGAAGAAATAAACCGAAAGTATAAAATAATATCTTAATATTGGAAAGAAACTTATTTCTGCATTAAGAAGAACAGATGAAACCATCACTAAAAAGAGAGATAATACCATGAAATGTATATAAAGAATTACATCGTAATAAAGAAGAAGAAAACTAAACATCCCTACAGTTATTATATCTTCTGAATTGACCAGCATGTTAAATAAAGAAGTGAAACATGGAATTAAATCTATGAAGAAGAAAAAAGTATTATGAAATGATGGACTTATTATCGATATCTGAAAAGAAGAAGATGTATAAATATTATTAACAAAGTTATATATATATCAAATATCTAAATGGTAAATATGTAACAATTGATTGGAAGAATGCAGACATGATTTTTAAGAAAGGTGATAAGGAAAATATTAGAAATTATAGATTGATCAGTTCTATACAAAATCTTTACCAACATAATGAACAACTATCTATAGAATATTTTGTGTTCTAACTAATCAAAAAAAACAAGTTAGATTTAAAAGTGGTTTTAGCACAGTAGATCACATTCCCCTATTGAGTGAAGTTATAGAAATAACCATTATGCTTTGGATTTGTGGATTATGAAAAGACATTTGATTCTATAAGCATTTATATGGTGATTAAAGAAATGGATCATCAAGATGTAGACCCAGAATAAGAATATTGTTATATTCTGAAAGATATTTATCAAAATATAACAGTAGTGCTTAGATTACATGGGATACTCAAAAGATTAGCATTGAGAAGGATCTACAATAAGGTGATTCGATGTCTCCAAAACTTATTGTAGCAGTTTTACAAGAAGTATTTTATGAATCAAAATGAAAACTAAACAAATAAAAATAAATGATTATTTAAATCCTGATTTTGCAGATGATATGATTGTTTTCACTAATGATGTGTCAAAGTTTCATGAAATGTTGCAAGAGTTTTATATGAGAGTAAAAAAAGTAGATCTAAAGATATGCTATATAATAACCAATGGATATGCTCAGAAAAAAATAAAGATTGGCAATCATAGATTAGAAGAAATTATCAACTACAAGGTTATTCATAAAGATAGAAACATAATGGAGAAAATTAATCATAGAAATAAACTTGGAGAGAGTATTTTTGGTATAAATAACTTAATATTAAAATGAAATAAGACTATGTGTCTGAAAAAAAAGGTTTTTAACAAATATATTTTACCAATTCTTACTTATGGATCTAAGACTTGAATATTTAACAGAAGAGCAATACAGAATCTTGAGAGCAATCACTGAACAATGGAGGGATGGACGTTAAGAGTCACAAGAAGAAATTGAAAATAAAATATATGTGTAAGAAAAAAAAGTATCGCTGACATCATTGGAATAATTAAGAGGAAATGAATTTTGTCTGGATATATTTCTAAAAGAGATAGATTTGTCAGCTTGAAGTTTTAAATTGAATTCCAAGAGATTGTAAAAGACCTAGAAAGAGACAATGTATGAAATAGATGGATGAAATAGGGAAGTTTGCTTTTGCATTGTAGAGAAAAAAGATTAGGGATTAGAAAAATTGGATTAAACTTGAAAAGACCTCATCCTAAAGTGAATCTATAATGACAGAAGATGATGGTGATGATGATAATATATCTTAATAATATGAGATCATTAAAAGTTAGGATGCATTTCTAAAATTGAGATGCTTAAATAGGTTGCATTAAGAGTTAAGATTACAGTAATCCATTCCTTTATTTTTAATCTGCCATCAGTAACTTCCACATGTAAATAAAATGTAATCTTTTTGAAAAAATTAGACTTTGTGGACATTTCAAATTACTATTTCATTTACATTATTCAAGCAAGTGTTGGCAAAACAGTATTATTTATTACAATTTATAGACTTTGCTAACATATATTTTATGGATGAAATATTTTTTGTTTGAAATATTTAATTTATTGTATTCTAGTTTCTCTGTAACTTTGTGACAATCACATTTTAAGCCAATAAACATCACATGACTACCACCTCTTATGCTTGTGTATAACTGTTGTTAAAACAGGCAAAACTCACTATATATATTGCAACACATAACAAGCTAGAATAATCAATGGATGCCAGAAGGCTTGTGCATAAAATCCCCATCTAGTGCCTACTCATCCAATATCCCCAGACTAGTTTCTGGCTTATGGCCTTCATCAGTGAGGAGCCTTGGATCTGAGAGCACTGCATCTAGATCTTAGAATCTTGATGCAGTGCTCTCAGATTCAAGGCTCCTCACTGATGAAGGCCATAAGCCAGAAATTAGTCTGGGAATATTGGATGAGTAGGCACTAGATGGGGATTTTATGCACAAGCCTTCTGGAATCCATTGATTACTCTAGCTTGTTGTGTGTGGCAATATATATAGTGAGTTTTGCCTGTTTTAATCACATTTTATTTGCAATTATACTTTGAATTATTTCCATCATCTACTTTGTCTTTATTTACATTTTACAGATACAATCAACTGTTATTAATAACACACAGGTTAGTATACAACATAATACTCCAAGTGGTATTACTCTCCTGTCTTTTTTTATTGTTGCTGACCTGACCAGTAATGGTACATATTAATCAAACCAATAATATTTAAATTTGTGAAGACTATATTTAAGTGATATTTTAACTAACTTTTAATAGATTAGTTAGTTACATCATCTTAAATTCAATTTCCACAAATCTAAAGATAACCAGTTTAATTTTGATGCTAAGACTTGTGTCATGGTCAGGCTAGCAACATCTAAAGAAGAGATAAGAATAATGTCTTTTGAAATGTATACCTGTGTGTTATTCTTAATAGTATGTGTTTGAAAAGTTTAAATAAAGCTTGATTTTTTTAAAAACTATTGAATAATTTAAACTAAATGATGGAAATAGTTGAATGTAAAAGTATTGACTACATATTTATAAAAATATATAATGCATATCACAAACTGAAATAGATAGAAAATTCAAATCACCAATCAATGATGCAAGGCGATGGGATGTAATGCACTGTGACTTCTCCTTATTCAGAGTCAGGAATCTCTCAGCCACTATGCCCAGAGAAACCCTTTCCATTCCCCACCCTAATAATTCCCATATTATTCTCCATCCTGCTTCATCCCATTTACACAACATAATCTTTGTCAACTCCATGGCCTTTATATCTTAATCCCCCCTTATCTTATCTTTTCCCAAACTCAGCGTAAAAACCAAGAGCCCACATTCTATATAATCATTTTGTTTATATTTATTCTTCCGCAATTTCATTATTTGTACCTTTTCTGCTTGGAGGCATTTACATTCAATTAACAGATATTTATTTTCTATGCCTTCCTTACACAACTTGCAGAATAAATTACCCACATTTTTCTATTTATGGGTATATTCCCTTGTTGCTAAAAATCCTATTTGAGCTTAAACAATAAACTATTTTTCTAGCTATTGTTATAAATTAACTCACACACAATATTCTCTTTCTCCTTATTTCTATATATATTTAAATTCTTTTTACTCTCCATATTAGTTCTCCATCTCTCCAACTCCCTATTGTTTACTAATGCATATATTATATCCCATTCCTTACCACTATAACACTCAACAATTCTCTTAGCACAATCATCCCATCTTTTGTATAAATATATTGACATTTATCCAAATCTTCTGCATAACATACTACCTTTCACATCCATCTTGTTACATTTCCCTTCTCTCCATACTTCTTTCAGTGATCTGATGTCTCTGTATATATTGCTCTTCTATTAAGTATTCAAGTCTCAGATCCATAAGTAAGAACTGATAAACATATTTATTAAAAATCTTTTTTTAAACACATAGCCATATTTCCTTTTAATATCAAGTTATTTCTACCAAAAGCACTTCAACCAAGTTTAATTATTATAATTAATTTCTTCCATTATGTTTTCATCTGACTGAGGTGAGTGTAGTTGTTGACTTCTTCTAGCTAATCATAATGAATCTTTATTTTCATCTTTTGAGAAAGTCCATTGAACATTGCTTTAGTCTTTTTAATATTTACCTTTAGTCCTATTTTCTTACTCTCATCTGATATTGTCTTGCAACATTTCCTGAAGTTCTGCCATATACATCATCTGCAAAATCTAAATGACATAAATAATCTTTTACTTTTAATCATTTAGCTCCCTATTTTAATCCACAAAATACTTCTTGCAACCCTGCTGTAAAAAGTTTTGGAGATGTGGAGTCACTCTGTCTTACACCCTTCTCAATGTTAACCTTTCTAGTATCATTATGTAATCTAATTGTTGCTGTTACATTTCTGTAAATATTCTTTAGAATAAGACAATATCCTGAGTCTATACCTTGATGATTGAATGCTTTAATCATTGAAGAAATACTTATAGAATCAAATTCCTTTTCATAATCTATAAATCCAAAGCATAATGGCAACTCATATTCATTGATCCTTTTTATAACTTCTTTCAATATGATCTACTGTATTAAAACCACTTTTAAATCCAGCTTCTCTGTAGATGAATTATAATTATTTGTTCTTTATTACTACATAATTCTTGATAGAACTCTTCTACCCATTTCATGATGTCATCACCCTTTTTAGAAATAGTTTCATCTTTTTTTCTCATTGCAGATATGTTTCCTACCAATACCAAAATGTAGTTTTACACTCTTGAGACTTTTATTCTCTTCTACAGATTTCCTTGCAGTTCACAATGATACTTCATTATATCATTATCAACTCTTTTTTGCACCATTTTATAAGATTTGAGATAGTCAATCCTTCTTAATGCATCATTTTTATATATCTTCATATTTCTTCTTTTCTTCATAAATTTTCTAGTCTCAGTAGAAATTTTATTGGTCAATTGCTGCTTTTTTTACCAGCTATCTTTCTTACAGTTTTTAAAAGTGTATTAGTTATTTTCTTATTAATTTTATTCAAATCAAATGATTTTTAAGTTCTAATTTAAATTCATTATAATGTTTCTGAAGATTAGGAATATCAACTGTGAATATTGTTTTTCTTAATATGTTTTGTTTCTCTAGTTTTGCATTAACATGTATGTATATTACATCTTGCTAATCAATGATCATTTTCTGTGTTGAATTTATTAAGAACATTACAATCTTGAAATACATATTTTCTGTTAGTCAAAATATAATCCAATTTTGCTGTATTTTCACTTGGATGCTTCCATGTTCATTTCCTTTTAACATTTTTTTCAAAAAAAAAAGAAAAAGAATTCATAATATAAGGTTTTTCTTTTTCAGCAACTCCAAAAAGTCTATGTCCTCTCTCATTTCTATTACCATAACCAAATTTACCTACAGCATTTTCAACTTTTATTTGTTCACCAATTCTAGCATTAAATTCTCCTATAACAATTTTAAAATATTGTTTGGTCTGATCGAAAGCCTTTTGTACATCCATATCAAAGTCTTCTACTACTATGAGAACTTGCTGGGGCATAAACCTGAATGATCTGCATTTGGTATCTGCTATTAAGCTGAATAATTAATCTTGCCACTCTGTCTAATATACCATCAATCTTCACAATATTGTTCTTCCACTTTTTATTTATAATGAATACTATGGAGTATATGTCCACTTTTTACATCAATTGTCTCTTCACCTTTTCTTCTAAATTCACAAAGTCCATTAATGTTCCATTTAATATGAGACAGTTCTTTCAATTCTTGCAATCTTCCTTCACTTGAAAATGATCAGTAGTTGTAAGTACCTAAATAAAAGGTCATCATCAAATGGCAGCCTGGGTCCACCATCACAGAATTCTGACCAACATCTGCTTTTGGCCACCAATCACTGCCTTGCATAGTGACTCTACAGCCTCTTGTGAATAAGAGCCATGAATTTATTTTTGTCTGTCATGATTGTGAATATCTTTTAGAAAAAGAAATTCATTCACACACACATTCAGTCTGCCTTAACAGGCAACTGAGAAGAAAGACCATGGTATTTCTTGATCTTAAACTCAGAGTTAAAAAATCAATAAATATCAGTCATCAAGTGTTTAAGACATGAATTAGCATGCAAACACCAAAATGATATAAGTTGGACTCAATAGTTTATTCAATTTATTAAATTTGCATCTATCAAGATGGAATTGATTAGAAACATTTAACTTCATTCCAATACTACATTAACCCACAAAATAAGTGACATAGAAATGAAGGAAAATTGTGCTGTTATAGCAGCAATGTATAAGCTAGTCATGTGATAAAGTCAAGTGATATTTTATTAGATTATGCTAATTCCTGGCAAGAGGATAGAGATGCACATAATTATTAAAAAAACTAAGGACATCATAATATATAGAAACTGATCTGGTTTCAGATTTATATGACTATGCAGGCATGTTGGCTCAGATTAAACATTCAAATTTATGAAGAAAAAATTCAAATACCTATAATGAAGACCGCAGCTCTATTTAAGATCAATGTGGTTTCTTTGATATAATCATATAATTTCTTTACAAAAAAAAAGTTTAATGATGTCTTTAATTGATTGAAGAATTCCAATGAATCTAATTTTGTTTAGTTCTTTTCGAATTCGAATATAACCAAGAATTTTTTATTCAAATAATATTAAAAATATTTACTGAAAGGAGACCTTTGATGCCTCTTGGAGGCCTTAAAGAAACGGTCAGGGCAAATTGCTAAATGTCCACTACATTCGTGTCATTGCAGCTGTTATTACTATGTGATTATTCATATAGTATACGAACATAGATGGGCTGCTCACCAACACGCATTATATTTGTAGTATTCAGAGATTTATTATTTCACTTACTACATATTCTCCAGCATTGTGAATTCTATATACATTTAAGTGTGATTGAATAATAGCGTGCATAAAATAAGCAAAAGCTATCTTTTGTTTTATTTATTTATGCGGAACTCTAAGCAAAATAGAAAAGATCATTTTGTTTAAAAATCAATATAACATCCTTAAGTTTATTGTATTTATAACAATACATTTGCAGAAAGTGAAATGAAAAGGCATTTTTTGCATGTAAAATACAACTAAAATAAATAAATGTCGTCAAGTGTTGGTAGTCGAGAAGTCAGCATAACTGCCTTACAAGCAGTTGTACCGGGTTAGTGGGTTCGCTTCCCGGCCGATGCTATGACACATGAAAAAAAAAAAAAAAATGTCACGTATTGTAAGTTTTAAAATCTAAATATATATAAAGAAGAAATTGAAAAGAAAAAAGACTAGTTTTGGTTTGTGTACATAATAAAAAGTAGGTTAATAATAATAAATATTTTTTTAATAATCCCCCCCCCCCTATTTTTTTGTCTGTTATAATCTGAATTAATTAAAGTGATTATCCTAAGCAATTACATTAGAAAGATTGCCTTTGATTTCGGATTGGAAAGATATCGTAATTTATTTTCTTTGTTAAAAAAAAAGAAAAGATGATTTATCCCCTATCAACCGTTACTATTGAGGTTCATTAATTTAATTACATTAGAATAAGTTTAAAACAGGCAAAACTCACTATACGTATTGATCATGTGATGTTTATTAGAATAAGTTTAATTATGTAAACACTAAACGATTACAAATGGTGCAAAGAAAGAATACTTATTTAAAATGGTAGATTAGTACATTGTTTTGTGATTATTATTGAGTTATAAACAGGCAATAAAGTAAAAGTTACAAATAATTATTTCAAAAAATAATAATAATAATCAAATGAGCTATTGCTTGAGTACTTATATATTAGTTTGTTTTTTTTTTTCATGTGTTAAAGCATCGACCGGGAAGCGAACCCGCGTAAACTGCTTGTAAGGCAGCTGTGCTGACCACTTGGCTACCAACGCTTCGACAGTGATGAAAAACGCTGGCGCAAACAAATTAGTGTAAATAAATATTAATTAAACACATTTACAATCTTTTAAAAACGAAAATATTTTATAAAGTGAATATTAGATAATATCTCGAGCAGAAGAAAGTTGTTAGTCAAAATGTTGGTTTATGATCTAATATTCACTTTTATAAAGTAATTATTTTCATTTTTAGAAGATTGTGTGTTTAATTCGGTCTTTATTTATACATTTATTTGTACCGGTGTTATTATATAAGTGCATAATTTTCTCCATGTACAAAATGTTTTCTCTTACCAATCTAACGTTCAGACTAATAGTATGTGAAATATCATTATCGAACTAATGATTAATACATAAGTAGCAGCGCTACTAGAACTGAACCACAATTCATGTCACTCTTCTTTGCACCAAGACCATCAATAAATACTGATGTATTATAAATAACATTTTACAAGTTTGTTACATTAATAATTAGTTGGAAAAGCAAGTCAGTAATGTTCAATACATAGTCGGTTCTAATTTTTTCACGACATTTGGTAATAATTTAATTATGCTTATGATTGAGTACTGCTTTATACTATGATTGATTGCCGATTAATGTACCATATTTGTCTAACTACGCCAGCAATGTTTTTATAGTGTTTATCACAAGTAGGTTACTATATTCATAGCTATATTACATTGTTAGTTATTGGGAGGTAACCTCATTTAATTTCCTTGATTACTGTAGTATAACCAAACTACTACAGATTTGATTTTAGTGTTATAATCGATTGTGGTAACATAGATAATTATTCACAGAGATGGTAGTGTTAATGAATATTTTGAGTTAGCTGCTCATATTTAAGACAGATTACAGTGTGAAAAATTATTGTTTGTTTAAAAAATTTTAAATTGATAAGGATTGGTTAAAAAATGATTGTCATGTTACTTTTTTTTTTTCATGTGTCAAAGTGTTGACTGGGAAGTGAACCCGGGCCAGCTTCTTGGAAGGCAGCTATGCTAACTACAAGGCCACCAATGCTTGACTAGTTATGTTACTTTTTAATCCTAGATTTAAGCTTTGTAATTGGCTAGAAGTAAATTGTTGTAACTAGTTTACAATATCCAACACTTGATGAAATTACTCAACTTGTGAAAGTATTCTTCAAAATATCATCACTTAGTTTGAATTCTTTGACACACTGCATTATTTCATTGCTGAAGACTTGATTGGTTTCTTTAATGGTGACTGAACTGCTGTTTTCTAAATTTACTTTTCTGCCAAAGTCTAGAATGGTTTCTCCTTGAGTGACAGCTTGACTGTTGCCTTTTCACTTAATTTCTTTTCCTCAGTGTTGGGAATAAATGATGTTAAAAGAACAATGAAAAGCAAATTTAAACAACAGATAACATTAGGAAGTGCTTTCTCTAACACAATTCTCTTAAGTAAATGTAATGTAAAAAAATCTTGGACTTGCCAATATGTACAGGGAAAGCATTGATTATAAATATCATTATTAAGATCCAAGAAAAAAATGTTTTAGTATTAAACTTTAAATAAAGATTACCTAACTAGCACTCAGTTTTTATACATTCATGTTGGTAGTTTGAAATGATATTATTCCATATTTTAGTCTAAATTATATAAGAAAAACTTGAAAAATCAATTCAATAATTTGCAATATGTCAAAAATGCGTAAAATTAACAACAAAAAGAAAGAATGGTTAGATTGCAAAACAGTTACACTAAGAATTTCCTATAAAACCTATCATTATCAAGAACTAATGGGGAATATAGTGATCTCAAAAACAATGAAAGCATTGTTAAATCCTATAACTATCACAGTGATAAAAATGATTCATCCAGATAGCTACATATACAATCAGTCTCATAAGTAGTCTTACTCAAAAACATCTAGTAAATACATGACTTTTGTAGATGGCCATTTAATGAAAAGACTGTGACAGTCTCCTGGATATTCTAAATTCAAACTAATAACCTTTAAAATCTTAACTGATTGAATATATGAAAAAAATATTAATAAATTTGGGTGAGATCTGTAGATATATTATCTCAAACATATTTATTGTACTATCATTATATATATATATGTAACGAAATAGCGTTACATGGGATTTGAACCCAGGCATATGAGGTTATATTAAACATATTCAATTGATGAAATGAATGACAGGAACAGAACTTTTAAAAAAGCGGTCTTGCTTTAATAATAAACGAGAAACAGCCGTTTCTAAAGCATGATCGCAGCTATATAAGAGTACCTGTCAAATTTATTGAAATAAAAAAGTAAAAGAGTTTTTTTTATTATTTTGTTTTTTTTTAAAGAATAAATCTGTAATCCTTAGTTGTAAGTTTTTTTTGCATTTTTTAGTTAAATAAAGATGAATGATTGAACGCAAGTTTGACATTTTTATTAAATCATTTGAATCATTTTGAACAAAAGGGGAAAATGAATTAATTAATTTGCAATATGTTCTGAAATTCCAAGCGATCTAAAATTATTTTAAATGGGGGTAATTAGTAAATGTAAAATTAGAGAAATTGAAACAATAGGCAGGATATGCGTTGGTACGCCTAGATAAAATAAGCCGAATTTAGAAACAGAGGTGAGAAAAAGTGTACACTGCTATTGTACAACTCAGACTTCTGTCTCCAGCAGAACAATACCTGAAAAAATGGTCAAATTGAGTGAGATTCCAAAGTGGTGCAAACGATCCCAGAAATCACTGAATTGAGTTAATACTCGATGGACTTATAAGATGAAGGGACTCACAGGTGCATGGGAGTGATTGGGTGAAAAAAATTCAAGGTGTGAGGGCGGGAAGGAAGAGATCAAAAAGGCCGGACAGCGCTTTTAAGGATTATTATTAAAATTAGAACTAGAGAAGAAATAAAATCTAACTTTCGTGTAGAAATATAACGGAGATGCGTTGCTGAACCTAAAATTCGCGGCTTGACCGCCGGACCTCCGCGTCCAGCTCAGCTGATTGCCCCTAGGATGCTCGTAACACCGGAGAAACTTCACATAAGGACCACACACGCTTTTGAGACCTTGCAAATTGCCAGAATGCTTCGTTAAAGAAGAAATCATCGCTCAGGATCCCTCTTACAGTCTTTCTACGTTCCACAGGTAGCTACCTTTAAATTATCGTATTTATTTATGCACCAAAGTAAAATAACTTTAAAAACCAAGAACTATTAAAACATTAAGCTAAAATGATAAAGTTACTCATGACCATTAATGAACGATTAGAGAACCTAACCAAATAAGTTTGGCTACAGATTAACATTCTTTAAAATATGTGCGAAGTCACCTTTAAATCTATATTTAAATTATCTCGGCTTGCCGGTCATATACCTGCATGAATTGTTATTAAACAGATTAAAATAAAACATTTATTTAACTAGTATTTTTTGTTATTAATTGCTTGGAATTTCAACATAAATTTATATAATAGGGAATGAGTGCTGGAGCGATCAAGTTTGTTTGTATATGAATGAATGCATTTGATATTTTTGGTGTTGGGATTTGATTATATTTATGTTTATGTTTATTATGCTCTCTTAGATTAATATTAAGTTTTGATTAATTTATTCTGTGGGATATAGGGCGGGCCCTCATATGATAAGTCTGATTGATCGTGATTGAAAGATCACATATACGATGTAATTTGAAAGGTGATATTGGCTGTGTTCGTTTCTTGCTTCCGACTGGAGTGATGCACGGGCATGTTTTGTGATATAGTTGAGTGAGCTTATGCACATACGTGGCGGACTCTTATAAAAGTTCTCCTGGCGCCTACTACTTGGATTCAATCCAAATTTACGTATAAAATAAATAAAGCGTACGTGTATATGTGTTTGAAATTATCTTCACAGAACATTATGTAATCCCCCAGACGCAAGAACACAGCAGGTTCATAGAAGTGAACCATCAACCAAAACACGAGAATGTCACCGTAGGAATACGGCAAAAGCGTCCAGATATAAAGGACATGACTTTACTGGGCTTTCGGTATGGAAGCTGGCGGGGGGCGGCTTACAATATATATATATATATTGAACAGGATTGGAGAAAATTGCTCTGATCACTTTCTTTAGATTTCGATTTTAACTCAGGCTGCACTACACTACAACAGCAGACCAGGCCTTCAAACAGAGAATATAATATCATAAATAGATGAAACATCCATGCTACCTATAACCAGATCAAGGCTCCTACAAACACATTTCCAGGCTATACTATTTCTCAACTGCTAGATTCAAAGCCCTGCCATCCAAGCACTTTATTTGTTTTGAGGGTTAACCTCAGGCACCAGCTAACCACAGATTATAGTCAGCATGCTCAGACTATAGATACACAATTCAGTGCTTGATATATCCCAATCTAGCTCCTTTTCTCAATTGTGAGGGGAAATCTCTGACACACTTGCCAATACTTATAGTTAATTATAACAACTATTAGTGACACAGCTATAAGAGAGCGAATCAATTGGACAATAATTAAGAAAACAAATATTTTAAACACACATATAATTATAACATGATATAATAAAAAAAACTAACATATACACACACATACCTATCGTAACAATATAATATGAGAATGCAATATTAAAGATTACATTGGTGGTAACTATCAGAGTTTATTAAAGTTCTTTCATTCACATAAATATGCAAATCTTTAGAATGGGATAACAAGAATTATATTTACCTAGGATTTTGGGATAGCACATCAGACTTTCATGGATACAGTTCCTTGTTTGTTCCCTTATTTATCAATTACCAACTGGTTGGCCTTTTCTTTCCATCAATGATTTTGGCTTCTTAATGATTTTCCAGTTTGCAATGAGGAGAGAGAGATTGTCAGCAGTTCACAGAACACGAGGTGGGCATGAGTTCCAGGCAGTGAACATATTATGGTACTGAGGACTGGGATTGAAGGCTAGCCATACACTTCAGTTGTTGTTTAGCACTGCATACTGCTAGCTTGGCCTTCAATGAAGATAAGTCGAGGCACACACATACTGGAAACATGTATAGCTTTTCACTATCTTCTCTTCTTTAAAATTTTAATAATTTTACTGCTTCTGAAACAATCTAACTGGCAATGATAATAATAATGAATCAGTGAATGAATCCATCCATTAATGAATCAATCAATATCCTAATTTCTCATCTCTTAGTTCTTTTATATGTTTCTTTCTCATTGTTTCTCTTTATTGTTCTTTTATCTAGTTTAATTAATTTTATATTTTCCTTAATTTCTGCATTCCATTTTAATCTAGTCTCATGCTTAGATTAATTTAATACTTCAATAAGATAATGTCCATAGTCTTTTCCTTTGTTTCTTTAATTAATGCAAATGGGAGTTATCTTTCTTCTTTCTTTATCAGTCAAGTAATCTTTAATGGATTGCAAATTTTAAAAGTTTTCCTATTACAGATATTTTTAGTTTAATTTCATTTTTATATTCATTCTTTATTCTTTTTTTTTATTATTTATAAAAAGGGAGAGCTAATTTCAACTTTTTACTTAGAATTAATTCTTCCTCCCTACTCGCTCTTTAGTTTTAAAACTTTCCTTTATTTTTAAAAGAAAAAGAATGGCACAATACTTCATTTTTGCGAGTTTGTGTTTCAAAAAAAAAAACTCTTTAAAAACATATAATTTATAT
This sequence comes from Epiperipatus broadwayi, assembly GCA_028023455.1. NCBI lineage: Eukaryota > Metazoa > Onychophora > Udeonychophora > Euonychophora > Peripatidae > Epiperipatus > Epiperipatus broadwayi. Next base: position 8,261,980 of record JAQFVV010012403.1, on the reverse strand, counting down.
TTTATTATTCTCATTTTTCTTCTCCTTTTAAAATTAATTTGGTCTTTATTATAAAATGATTCCATATGTAATGCAGAATATGGATATGTTTTAACCAATATATTCACTAAGGGAATATCACCCCCCCCACCCAGTTTGAGAGTTAAAATGTATCAAATTGACCATTTTATCCCTAATAATTTATTTATAGCTTTTCTTTGATTCTTCCCTTTTTAATTATTACTTATTATTTTGTCTTACATGTTACGAGTTCTAACTGCTATTTATTTATGAACTATTTTTCTATCAAATAAGTTTTTTGGAATTGCTAAGTTGGATAAAGCTCAGAGGATGACCTTTCTTAAGCTATTCTTCTTTCTAGGCTGTACTTAATGTTGACTTCAACAATTATGTCATGTGTGATGACCACCAGGGACAACATACATCATTCTGATGTGTACAGAGGTTTGAATGCAGCAGATCACAGAATACATATGGTTTACATCTGACATGTGCTAAAATAAAAAAAATGTTACTTTCTATGCTGGAACTTTCCTACAAACTGATTGAATGAGCCCATTACTCTCTCCAATGGGTCTACATCTTAGAAGATGAAAATGGGGTCACTCTAAATGGCAGAATTCCTTGGCTGACCTATTTGGCTTATGCTATTATCAATATTTATTATGAAATTTTGGGAATTTTTCTTCCCATGAAACTGATTTGTAGCTTATGCTGGTACTTTTCCAGTGTGTATATTTGAGATAAGATATTGGAACTATTTCTCCCAGTGTGATTTGGATAGGCCCAGGAATCTCTCTACTGGATCTTCACCCTAAGGTCTATCCCTCCATTTTTCCCATTACAGGTACTATTTTTACACAGCATGATGGCCTACACTTGCTATACCTTTCCCAATCTTCACCTTCTCACCCCACTCCCTTTTACAACTCAAATCCATGTGACACTCAATGCTTATATTAAAGATTATTTTTATTTCTATATTTTTATTTATTCTTTATACAAAATTCTATTTATTTTATTTATTTAACTTTATTATTATTACTGTATAATATTTCTAAAAACTTTTACTTTGTTTTACTTCCATTATTAACTCTCATAAAAATATTTTATTGTATTTTATTTATTTCTACAATCATATATTAACTCTCAAAACATTATTCTATTTAAACTATTTATTCCTTTATTTTCATACATGGATTCTAAAAAAATTCCTTTATCTTACTTCACTTTCGGTATTAATTCTCCCAAAATATTCTATTTATCCTACTTTATTTCCATTAACTCCCACTGGAAAAAAACATTTTACTTTACTAATGTTATTTCCATTTTTCACATAATCCAGGTATTTATTTTTCTATTACCTAAAAGTCTGTCCCACTAGTGTAGCTTTTCTTAATGTTTGTCAGATGGGTCTTTTAGATTTTTTACATATCTACTCGGACCAGGAAATCAAGACCTACTCTGAGGCCTGGCTTGGTGTTCTGGGCAGTTCATTTCTGTTCCCAGCAGTCATGTTTTTATCCCACTTTCCTTTTGGATTATATGATGATCTACCTATATTCATTGTTTTTACCCCAATCATTATTATCATGGCTGTAATCTACAATATTTATATTTTTCTCTCTTTCACACAGTTTCAATTTCTTCTTTTTGGCTACATAATCAAGCCTTGCTCTGTTGAATGCTTTAATAAACTCTGCCATTCTCTCAGCTGCTTTCCTTTCAACAAATATTTTTATTTGTATAAATTTCTTGACATTAGCAGGGCTATTCCTTATTTGCATGTTTATATCTATATTTTTCTGTTTTACATTGTCAATATTTACCCTACTATTTTGTAACTTTCTCTTCTCTATTTCTATTTTTTCTACTCCTTTTTCACTATGTTTTATTTCCAACATATATTTATTTTCACATTCAGAGTTATCATTTGGGCCAAAAGTATTTTCTGGTTCAGCCTTAAATTTTTGTTCAAAATTACATTTATTTTCTAATTCATTTTTATTTTCAATATTTAAGCTATTTAACTGCACATATTTATTTAAGCTTTCCTGTTCCTACTGTTAATGTCTACACTACTAATTTCTAATTTAACCCTATTCTTCACACTTTTTAGTTTTACACCAACTTCTGTTAATTTACTTATATCTGTTTTTCTTTTCTTTTCCATCTTTTCCCATTTACTTTTCTATTTATCTATTCTCTCCACTAGCTTATGCATATCTGTTCTTATGTGATCTAATACTTCTCTATCCTTTCATCATGACATCCTCATTTCCAACCCCCATCATTCTATTTCCTTTTTAGACATATGTTATTTCTTCTGTATAATTTGCACCACCATTTTTACTTTGGCTCTATTATAGATAATTTCTAGTTTTGTTTATACACAAATTTTATTTTAGTTATTTTTTTTTAATATTTTATTGGAACAAAGTATATGACCACCTCCACACCCTTAGTTTTTTCTGATTCCCACCTTACCATCATCATCATCAACCATTATCAATCCACTGCAGGATGAAGGTCTCTCCAAATTCAATCCATCTTTTCTGATCTTTTGCTTCTTTTCTCCACATCACCCCTGCACACTTTCTTATTTCATCCATCCATCTCACATGTGGTCTCTTTCTGGATCTTTTACAATCTCTTGGAATCCCAGTTAAAATTTCAATTGTCCATCTATTATCGTCTCTTCTAGCAATATGTCCAGCCCAACTCCACTTCAGTCTTTTAATTTTTTCAATGAGATCAGTAACACCTGTTTATTCTCTTACCCATACATTGCATTTTTGATCTCTTCTTGTTACTCCCAACATGCATCTCTCCATACTTCTTTGAGTGGTTTGAAGTCTCTGCATTGCTCTTCTATTAAATGTCCAAGTCTCAGATCCATAAGTAAGAACTGGCAAAACACATTTATTAAAAACATTCCTTTTCAAACACATAGGCATATTTCCTTTTAGTATCAAGTTATTTCTACCAAAAGCAATCCAACCAAGTTTAATTCTATGATTAATTTCATCCATTATGTTTCCATCTGTATTAATAATTTGACCAAGGTATTTGTAACTGTTAACTTCTTCTAAATCATCATAATCAATCTTTATTTTCATATTTTGAAAAAATGTATTAAACATTACTTTAGTCTTTTTAACATTTATCTTTAGTCCTACTTTCCTACTTTCATCTGATAACTCCTTACCATCAATACCTATAATCTGTATAAAAATATTTATCTCTCTAGACTCTCCTTTTTATTTACTTTTTACTATGTCATATTATAATTTATTTGCTTTGGTCTATTCTTTCCTTATACTCCATTGATTTCAACATTTATTTTACAATTTTGCATTTAATTTAAACTTTACTTTCAACGTTTTAATTTTAATTTTGTGATTTTAATTATTTTGGTAATTTGTGGTAATTCGGCACCCACATTGGGCAGCCAATTGAAGCAGGTCGGAGAAAATCACTCTGATTATATATTTTAGAATCTCAAATCTTAACTCAGGCTATACTTCACTACAGCAGCAGATCAGCCCCCCAAGCAAAAAAGTATACTACCACAAATAAATAAAACATCCATGGTCCCTATAACCAGACAGGGTATACAAAGTATAACCTATGATCATATTTCCAGGCTATAGCACTTCTCAACTGCTAGATTCAAACCCCTGCCATCTAAGCACTTTATTTGTTTTGAGGGTTAACTTCAGACACCAGCTAATCACAGGTTATAGTCAGTATTCCCAGACTACAGGTACACAAACCTGCATTTGAAATATCCCAAGCTAGCTCCTTTTCTCAATTAAGAAGGGAGTTTCTGACACCCTTTCCAACACTTATAGTTAATTATAACTTACCTATTAGTGATGCAGCTATAAGAGAGAGAATTGATTGAACAATAATTAAGCAAACAAATATTTAATTTTATACACATGTATAATTATAACATGATATACTAAAAAACAGCCATATACATACATACTTATGGATAACATAATATAATACAAATATAAGAATGCAATATTAAAGATTATGTTGGTGGTAACTATTAGTTTATTAAAATTCTTTCATTCACATAAATGCACAAATCTTTAGAATGGGATAATAAGAATTATATTTACCTAGGATTTTGGAATAGCATATTACACTTTCATGGATACAGTTCCTTCTTTGTTTCCTTATTTGCTGAATATCAACTGGTTGGCTTTTTCTTTACATCGATAGTTTTGGCTTATTGATTTTCTAGTTTTCATTGAGGAGAGAGAGAAATTGTCAGTAGTTCACAGATCATGAGGTGGGCATGAGTTCCAGGCAGCAAACATATGTTGGTATTGAGAACTGGGATCGAAGATTAGCCACTCACTTCAGTTGTTGTTTAGCACTGCATGCTGCTAGGTTAGCCATCAGTGAAGATAGGTCAAGGCATATGCATATTGGAAATGTGTATAACCTTTCACTGTCTTCTCTTTAAAATTTTAATAATTTCACTGTATCTGAAACAATCTAACTGGAAATGATAATAATAATGAATCAATGAATGAATCAATACATCAATAAATCAATCAATATCCTAATTTCTTATCTCTTGTTTTTTTGTTTCTTTCTCACTGTTTATCATCCTTTGATCTAGTTTAATTAATTTTATATTTTCTTTAATTAATTTCTGCATTCAATTTTAATCTAGTCTCTTGCTTAGATTAATCTAATACTTCAATAAGATAATGTCCATAGTCTTTTCCTTTGTTTGCTTAATTAATTCAAATGGGAGTTATCTTTCTTTTATTTTTTTATCAGTCAAATAATCTTTAATGGATTGCATATTTTAAAAGTTTTCTTATTACAGATTATGTTTTTAGTTTAATTTCATTTTTACATTCATTCTTTATTATTTGTTTTTTTATTTATTTATAAAAAGGAAGAGCTAGTTTTAACTTTTTACTTAGAATTAATCCCCCCTACTCATTCTTTAATATTAAAGCTTTCTTTTATTTTTAAAAGAAAAAGAATGATGCAATACTTTATTTTTTTGAGTTTGCATTTAAAAAAAACATCTTTAAAACATATAACTTATATTTTATTATTCTCATTTTTCTTCTCCTTTTGAAATTAATTTGATCATTTATTATTAAATGATTTCATATGTAACACAGAATATTGGTGTATTTTTAACCCATATATTCGTTGGTAGTACCATATATATATAAAGAAATTTGAAAAGTTATTTTCAGAAAGTCAATGACAAAAAGTATATTATTTAATAAAAAAATTCAATCCCATGACTCACAAGAAAGAGAATTTTGAAATAGTATATTTAAATAACTAATTTTAATCTAAATTATTGGACTAGTGCAGAAAGCCATAATCCTTATATTATTAGAAACCAGTCAACATTTAGACAATTCCAATATAGATAACAATCAACAATCTCAAACTGTTGTCAAGGCAACCTCCTTTTAACAATAAAAGTAATATAGATATGGGAATGATTATACTATAGGTTATTCTAACAAAATCTTATACCCCTCACAAAAACTTTATGTCTGAAAGCATACATTATTTTCATTGCTCTTGTTTGAAGTATACAACATCCAGTGAAAATGTGGGTGACTATCTCAAATATCTCAAATCCAACAGGATTACTTCAGTAGTGAAGATATCACACTGTATCTGATTTACCCTTTTTTATGAAAGACAAGCTTCCAGAACCATTTTTTGTACTTATTAGACAAAATGAAGCACTTGTCATTGCTATATATGGTGATGAAATAGACACTAATAATTTATAATAAAATTAGTGTATCAATTGTCAAACCATACATTGTTAGATGAACTGTCAATACTCAATTCAGTGAATAATGAAGAATCATTAGTCTATCACAAAACAAGTAATAAAGATTTTTTTGACCTGAAATCAGATTTAAAAAGTCAATGTTTGATCCAATTCTATGCAATAAATTTATTTTGCTAAATAAATTAGCAATCAAAATAGTGTGTCAATGATATCCAAGTATCAGAAGTCATAGAGATAAATTTGACTCAGGGAACTTTAGCTTTTGAGTTGGACACTGTACCAGATGAAAAAATAAGAATTAGCATATATTGATATATCATTATTTATCAAATTGAAAAAATGATGATGCATAAGCTTGTAACTGATGGAATCATGTTGATATCTACTGCTTATGCATTATAAAAAGCATTTAGTTTACCCAGATCAACATTGGCCAATAACTGGATCATTTTTAAAATTGTCCAATGCCATTGATTTATATAGTTTGATTATTCAAAATATGATATTACTAAAGTAATGCTGATGAAATGGTTATTTTTTTCTAGCAATAATCACTCTTATTTTTTTGGACTGACCACAACAAACCAGTTATTTATTTTGAGAACAAGAATGCTTTTCTACTCTCTTGTATCACTTTCAGTTGAAGAGCTGTTTTGCCTATTTTTATTATTATTATTTAAATTATTGTTCTCTTCTATTAAATGTTTTTTTTTACTTTTAATATAAATTTTATTGTTGAAATAAGTGATTACATAGGTTTTATTAGTTTACACACATAGTACTTATTGCTTATCTACATATATATTAGTTGGCACTGAAGTTAGTATTATATATATATCATATTTAAAGAGAATTCTATACAAATAGAGTTAATAATGAGTGCTGTTAAATTTAATTAGTTTTATGGGTTAGTGTTCAATTGGGTAATTAATCATAGTCTAATACTGGGTGTTGCATTTTGAAAGACTTTTGTATATCAGGTGGGCCACAACCGTACATAAAAGTATAATATTTAAATAAGATTTAATAAGTAAACTTTAAATTAAACATAACTCCAATGTACATGTAAACAAAGAGAGTAAATCACTCTTTCCCAACCTATGAATTAAAAGCATTCTAAATGTTGAACAAAGGATCAAGAATAGAATGAATTGATGTATTCTTATAGTTCTGATGTTTATTAGCATACCCTTATCAATATTGGTGGTAATTCAGAATAAAATTAATTGATCAGCTAGATGGAATATGGCACTTAAGAGTTATTAAACTTATAATCAATTAAAAAAGATCAGAGACAGGATCTTACTTTTAATACCTTGATTGTAATAATTAAATAAGATTTAATATGTAAACTTTGAATTAATCATAGCTTCAATATATTTGTAAACAAAGGAAGTAAATCTATGCAAGCAGATTGAGGTTGGAGCAAAAGATGAATATAACTATTACTATTATATTTTTAAAATAATACTTTAATAAATTTTAAAAATGACAAAAACATTTGAAATACAGAATTCATATTGCAGCTCTTACAAATCTATAAATCACCCTTATATAGCATACATATATGCATAAAGCCTATGTTTATTATTTTATTTAACTATCCTCAATCTTATTTCTCTTAAGTCATTTGTAAACCATGTATCATTTCTTTTTACTGTACATTGTAACATTTTGAAAAAATTCTCTTTTGTCCATGCAATTTTCTTTATTTTTGTAAGTGAAATCCTTTATGTTTTTGATCTTCTTTTTACAGGTGTTGGGTTTTCCCATGTTACTAATTCTATCTTACTAGTTTTACTGAATTGTATTCTATACATGATTGATTTTCTTTATATAACATCCCTATGTCAATAATTTTTTGAATTTTAATTTATCCACAGCTTTCTTGTTTGTAAATGGGTCATTAGTTTAATGAAAGATAATAGGCAAGCTTAGGCTCTATATTTAATAGATCATCATCGTTTATATTTTCCAGGCAATAGATGGTGACTCAACTGTAGTTTGTATTGAGTGTATATTTTTATTAGATATATACAAGATAAATAACTGACATCATGCAATTAAAAACAGTAATGATAACCTACAATTTTCAATTCTGGCTTAGCTTTGTTTCACCCGTAAGGTTGATATCAGCTCCTGTTCTTGTTACCACTTCTGTTAGTTCTTTGTGATGTTATATATTACTGGCCTTAAAACACAAGACTGTTCCTCTCAATTAATAATGGACAGTCTATAACTTTATCTTTCTTATTGCATTGCCAAATCTATATATTAAATAATCTATGCTCTTTGTTACTGTTTTATAATGCTTTTATTACAACCCATTATGACAGTTTCGATTGCACCAGCAATCTTCATCAAAACTTCTACTTATATTTTCAAACCTTAACTGCTAAATTCAAACTTTAAATTTTACAGTTATACTAAAGGTTTGAAAATATAAGTAGAAGTTCTGAAGAAGATTGCTGGGGCAATCAAAACTGTCATAGTCGATTGTAATAATAGCATTGTAAAATAGTAATAAAGAGATAGATGATTTAATATTATTAAATAGACAATTCATCTTAGTTGATTAGCATCTAACTTCAATTGATTCTGAGTTTGACTGAAATTGAAAGTATGACTATATGTTTTTTAAAAAATATGTTAATTTTTTTAATGATGTATTATTTTCATTCAGTGTTTATCTAATTTTTATTCTTTCTTACTGACTAATTTAATTAACATGAAAAAAAAATTGAAATTTTTTTTTTTCGTTTTTTCAAATTGATGATATTTAAACTTATCAAATCTGAGCATAAATCAAAAATGAGTAATTAAAATAAAAGTAAATTCTTTGCAATAAATTTTTTTTTTTTCATAAGGTCCAATTTTTACCTATACATTAATTTTCCTAATATTTATAATTACCTACTAATAAAAATTGTATAGAAATTGTGGACTTAATCAATGAAGTAGTTAATAGCTTCACACTGTCAAATCAATATGCTTTAGATTCACCTATATATTTAGAAATTAGGTCGAAGATAGGAGTGGCCGCTCTTGTCTTTTAAAGTCTGTTAATCTTGTGTTTAGATTTATAGTGGTCCCTACTGTCACATTTTAGGCGTATACTCTTAAGGTTATAGCCTTAATAAATATTACTTACGTATGCGCTTTACAAATTATTAATTACAACTTTAAATTACCTACTGTACTATACTTTAAAGATTTATCAGGAATAAATAAATAAGTAACGTTTTTTATTTATTTATTTATTGAAAAAATTACTCTCCATTTTAAATCTAGTGAGAATTTTGTTTTATTCCCACAATAGATTTCAATTCCACCTTGCTATTTATTACCCTATTGTGTTGAATCGTCTCCATTCTTCCTATTGTTGAAGCAAATTTAATTAAAACCCTCAAACCAGTCTGTATACTTCATAGACATGTTAATTATTCGATTTAGTGGTCTTATAGTATTTGGAACATTGCTTATATAAATAATTCTTCATAAACATATATATATATATACATTTAAATATTACACAAGTAAATATTTCCATTTTCATTTTATAACAGGACATTTCATAACTGGGTTAATTCAAAGTTAGCAAGAATGACTTCAGATTTATAGCCTCTCCCCTTTACTGATCATATTATCTAATCAATACGGTTGATTATTCTTTTTTCACATCCACCAAATGAGTTTTGTGGTTGCTGTAATGTGTTATTGCCATTTTGAAAATACCGTCTTTTTTATGTACACACTGCAAATATTTCATTACATTTTATTTTATCTTGTAAATTTATTAATTCCAATTTTACAACTGTTTCTTTATAACTTTACTTTTTTGTTACATTTTTTAAAGAATAGTTTATATAACACGGCCATTATAACAAATGTGTGATATGTGATGGTGTGTGCGATATTATTCATATAGATATTTCTTACGATTAAAATTATTTTTGTTTTTTAAAAAAAGGAAAAATCATTAACAAATTAATTTCAATACACAAATGTACATAAATACATATTCAAACTAATTTTAAAATTTTAATTATCAATAATATTTAATTTCTAATTAGAAATGTTAACGAGGTATTTAACAAAGAGGCAAATAATGTTTTTAATTCTTAATGGATTTTTCTATTGTTTCATTGTGCTAAAGCATCTTTCACATGTTTTTTGGTTTCTTGAAAATTGGGTAAAATTATTTTAATTACCAAAAGTCTTTACTTTTATAAATTTAACTTATCTAATTCTGTTCAAAGTAAAACGTTCTGGAGTATTAGTTCAGAACTAAAAGTGGAATGAAAATGATGACATTATAAATGATAACGAACAAACTCATCAACATTTACAACATGTCTAAGAATTTGAATACCTTGGCTACATTTTCCTGTTAACTTTTAGCTTTCTAGAATTGTATTTTGATGGTCTATATATGGTATGTTAAATCTCCTGCTCATAGGAAGATTTAACAATTAGGCGACAGAATAAACCATTTCATTCCACTGAATATAAATAAATAATACTATGGTTCCTTTCTTGCAAGATCATGTGATTTTCAAGCAAAGAAAGTAACAAAGTTGAGCTTTGATCCACATACCTTTATCTATCAAGTCTTTCCCTTTATTACTGCAGTAACCCACATTCTTTTTTTTTCTTTTTTTCTTCTCATGTGTCATAGCATCAGCCGGGAAGCAAACCCTCTAACCCAGGACAACTGCTTGTAAAGCAGCTGTCACTGACCTCTCGACCACCAATGCTTAACCCCACATTTTTTTTTAGCACACTTTAGTGTACAATCTTATATTATTTACATCTCTGACTGAAATAGTTCATTTCTAATTAATCATGTGATTTTTAGTCCTATATGGTTTAGTGCAGTAGAAGAATGTCTGAATCTGAATCATAAAGTCCTTGGAATGATTCCTGTTCTGCCACTTCTGGTCCTCAAACTTTTTATAAAGTCCTCAGCAATAAAACTATTTTATTATATTTTATGTGACATCTAGAAATTTATGGAGTCAGGAATATATATTACTGTTTCATCTTATACCAAGATAAGTAATATTTAATGTTTGCCCAGTAATATTCAAATTTTGATGTAGGTTTTTTTGGGGGTCATTTATTATTGTAAGCACACACAATATATATATTTAAACAGGACTTGAACTCAGACTTTCAAGCTCCCTACAGCTATCCATTCCATCTTATACAACTGATACACATGACCACATACATGGGAGAAAGATAAATGATATCCAATATACATATTTTATGCTGAACTAGCACTCAACAGTTGTTCAAGATCACTGTCTCCCACACATATATACAATCAATGCTCAATTTATATTAAGATAGCAAATCTTCAAACACCAATGAACAAGCTTCAATTTTTTTTATCCTCTAACTCTTTGTCCATTCATATCATTGAAAATCTGAAGATTGAATCCCAAAACCCTCATTGATGTCAATATTATTGTCATGCGCATGTTGACTTCAAGTCACTCTGACCCCTCACACAGAGGACTGTAATATGTCTATTTAAATACACAGAAGAGGGATGGGCAGAATATATTGGATACCATTTATCTTTTTCACACTATGTATGGATAGAATATATTGGACATCATTTATCTCTTTCACACTATGGTCGTGTATCATTTGTATAAGATGGAGTAAATTGCTGTAGGGAGTTTGAAAGTTTGAGTTCATCCTGTATTTTCCCTTCCCTTTCCTGCGTAATTAAATGGACATAGTAAGGTCCTATATGTGAGAGGCCAAAACAATTTAAAAGTCAATATGGGTATGATAATAATATTAGTAACAAGGGCTTTGAGCATCCCTTCTCAGATTTTCAATGATATGGATGGCTGAAGAGTTGGAGAGTTGAGAAGACTGAAACTTGTCCCTTAAAGTTTGAAGATTTACTAGACTGATATAAACTCACCGATTGTATATATGTGTGAGAGAGGGTGATTCGGACCAACTGATGAGTGCTGGTTCAGCATGAAATACATATATTGGAGATTATTTATCTTTTTTATATGCATGTGGTCCATGTGTATTGGTTGTATAAGATGAAGTATATAACTGTAGGGAGCTTGAAAATCTGAGTTCAAGTCCTATCTAATTGCATTAAATTTAGTATAGACAATGTACCTGTATTTAAATATTATATATATATATATGTGTAATAGACCAAACTTCTGCTATTAATACAAGATGTGATAATTTATTTCTCAAAATGCACTTCATAAAATATACATGCAAGTGTACATTAATAGGTATTGTCTCTTTCAAAGTAGTTTCTTTGTGCATCTATACATGATTAAAATTTGTGCTCTCGTTTCTGGAAGTACACCTGGAACTCATTTTCAGGAATATTGTTGAGCAACTGTCTCACATTCTTTTGAATATCAGTTATTGTAGAAAATCTTCAATCTTTCAGTGTATTTTTTAATTTTATATAACCAAACATCACAGTGAGCTACGTCAGATAAATAGGAAGGATAGACTAATTGTGCAATTGATTTTTTGGCCAAAAAGTCTCTTACAATGAGTGCACTACAATCTGTTTTATGCCAAAGCATACGCATGGATATTTATTATCTTCTCAATAGCTAATTAATAGCTAGCTCTATTATCTTAACATTTATTTATTTATGTTAGCTAGCATGATTTTGATACAATTAGGTCACGAGCGACACCACCCTGCCATTCTGGGAATTAAATTGTCATATCTCATATATATAAAACATTATAACAGAAGGCATAATATTTATTTTAAAAAGGCCAGAATGCTTTCAATATATTAGCAACCTACTGATGATTATTAAAATTATAACACTTTAGTGTTATATAGTATTTTAAATGTTTATTATTAATTATATATGTGCTATTGGTTTTTTTGATTCACCTCATTCTTTCTGTATACTAAACCATGCTTCTTTAATTTTCTTCTTTCAAATATGTGTTTGATTCAGACATTGTTGAAATGATTTGCAAAAAAGGAAGTAATAGAAAAAAGAAAGTGACGAATTGGAAAGCCAATAGTACTCAAAAAAAAAAAAAATTTTTTTTTTTTAGATGTTATTTAATTGTTGAAGTATTATAATTTTGATAGGATGCCAACATTCTAGATTTACTAAAATAAATGCTAAATTATACACTCTGTTAAAGGGTCATTTATATTATATATTCATTATTATATCAAGCTACATAGTTAATTTTATTTACAGGTAATTGTTAATCATTTGTACCTTTATTAAAAACAGCAATTACTGAATCCACATTAAAGTGTAATGTAAATAACAGTTTCTGTATAAATCAGATTTAGATGTTGTAATTATAATAACATGTTTTTAAAAAAAAGATGAAATCCTTTTAATTAACTAATAATATGAGCATTGATGTTTACTTAGTAATTCAAGTGTTTGTTTTTTTCTATTGGTTAAATATAGGTGTAAAGAATTATCTAATCTAGTGAGAATTATCCAATGTGATTGTTTATCTGTTAGCTATGAAATTTTTTCATAAAGCTGTTTTCATTAAGTCTTCATTATTAATGTGTGTGTGAAAGTTTTTAACCAGGAATAGCTTACTAAAATGTTGTTCAAATCTTGTAAACACAAAAACGATATAACAATCTCAATATAATTTTACTCTTAAATCTTGCTGTATTAACAAGTGCATTTCTCCTCTCACCACTTGTACTAACGTGTTAAGCTCAGGTCATTAGTGATTATCAGGTGCTAATTCAATCTAATCTCATCTCCATATCTTTTTCCAGAACTAGTTCAATCTAATCTCACTCTCAGACCGTTTTCCAGAACTATCTTACCGGTGGATTTGACCTTCAATGCTGGAATCAATATATTATCCACCTGGTAAAAACCTTAACTTTTTTTTTTTTACTACCAAATTTTTTAGTTATAAATTAAAAAAAAAAGAAAACTAAGGTTTTTTTTCCATATGTCATAGCATCAGTCGGGAGGTCAACCCGCAACAACCATCTGCAAACAAGTGCTTGCTTGCAAGGCGAGTGCGCTGACCTCTCGGCTAACAACACTTGACAAAAAATGTTTTGAGCTATGACATGCTAATTGTGTAATTATATAAACTTGACACCAGATTAGTAATTATACATTTTTATGACTTAATTCAATGCTTGGCGTATTAGTCTTGTACTGACGAAAGTCACTGACAAACAAAGACCGAATTAAAAACATTTACGGTCTTCTAAGAAAGTTAATGGATTAATTTTTTAAATGAATATTAGATAATGTTTTCATTTTATGATTTAAACAATGCTTTTATGTCATGAAATAATGTTTGCAGTCATTTGTTTCATTTCCACTGACAAAAAATTTAAATCCATTATTGTTTCATTTCCACCAAATAAAGTTATAATTGGCCACTTTTTAAAATAAATTTACTTAGTGGAAGATAATTTCTCATAAAAAAAAATGAAAATGCGTGCCTATAGATGTTTGTTTCATATCTAAATAAATCTTTAATCAATCAATTAAGTTGATCAGCAAGTCCTATGGAGATGTTACTTTTAGAAATCAATAGATCAGAAATCTATTGCTGGACGAATATGTATGTGAAGTGTCAGTGCAGGACTAATATATAAGTATCCTTAATACTATTTTAATTATGGATACCTCTCTTTTGGAGGGGGGAGGAGTCTAGAATATTAGTACCAATACAATATTACTTAACTCTTAAAGTTTATTATATAAACAGGAGTATTTTTTCTCTCTCTACTCTAGCACTATCTATTATAAAGTTGAGTTATTAGTGGTCACCAAATGCTAATACACCCAGTTTCTATCTTTTGCCTTTATTAATGAGGACTTGGGGAATAAAACTATTATATATAAAATGTAAATAGTGAAAACAAATAATAAAAACATTCAGATTAAAATATCCAGATTTATCCAAAGATAACCACCAGATACTTGGATAATACAATCAACTGTAAATGAGATTTTTTCACTTTTTATAAACAAAAAAAAAATTAATTTCTGTGTTATATCTCATCTTATCTTCAACGAATGAACTAATTCAGATTCCATCTTGTCTTGATTAGATTGAGCATTCACCACACAAAACGATAGATATATGAAAAGATAACAAGCCAATAGCAGAAAAAGATCAATGGGTGATGATGCTCAGTGAATCCAATTGTTTTCATCATGGAAGAGATTCTAATCTGGCTACAAATAGTCAGACCAGCTGGATATAAAGAGGAGACAACAACAATTTACTGTTAGTCCTAAATGGCAGTATGAGCATTGTTCACAATATGGTTAAAGCAGAGAGGCAAGTTCACATTAGAACTGGAACCTTCTAGAACCTAATTCAGACAGGAGGCAAGCTGTCACATAATAACCAGAAGTGTCATAGCTATTCATGAGGCAAGCTAACACTGCACAGCAAAAAAGGTAGTTAAACTTAGAAGTACCTGAAATACCTTACCTTAATAGTACATTAATGGTGACTAAATGCTACACCAATCCAATGGTATTCAAGTAAGGAATAATAGTTATATATATATATATGTAAATATGTATTTGTATACTTTGTGTTTTCCTGAAAGTTTGTGATGATGGTGTTTTAGTTGTATTTTTATATTGGACTATTTCCATCATATAATATGTGTAATGAATGTCTTTAGAAACATTTAACTTTATTTAAATATTCCAAATACATTCAACTGTTAGTAATAGCACATCAAACATGTTAGAATATGCACAACATTTTAAGAGGTATTATTATCCCCTCTTCTTCAGGTGTTTCTGGCCTGACCAGTGACAGTACTAGCATGGGATTTGAAACTGTGTTCTTAAGATTCTTGAGCATTGAATTTTAAGATATCACTCTAACCAACTGAGCCATCCTGCCAAAGGCAACAGTCTGTAGTAATTTCATATACTTATCTATGAGGTTCTTCCTGATTTCTCCACTTTTTCCTAAGAGCACAATAGCAAAAAAATCTCATAAGCCAACCTAGTGGGACTATACATAATGTATGGAAATTACTAATCAACTTTTCTCTTAGGAAAAAGTGGAGAAATCAGGAGGAACCTCATAGATAAGTATATGAAATTACTACAGACTGTTGCCTTTAGCAGGATGACTCAATTGGGTAGAGCATTACCTTAAAATTCAATACTCAAGAATCTAAAGGATCCAGATTCGAATCCCATGCTAGTACTGTCACTGGTCAGGTCAGAAACACCTGAAGAAGAGAGGGAAATAATACCTCTCAAAACGTTGTGCATATACTAACCTGTTTGATGTGATATTATTAACAGTTGAATGTTTTTGGAATATTTAAATAAAGTTAAATGTTTCTAAAGACATTCAATACACATATTAGACGATGGAAATAGTCCAATATAAAAATACAAATTTGTATACTTTGTTTTAATTAAGAAATGTTTAATCATGTTTTTAGAGTTTGTATTTATCATAATCATGCATAAACACAACACTGTAAAAGAATCAGTCAAAATCTACACTATCTCTTTAAAATATGGGTATACTTTGAATAAAATATAACTTTTGAATGAACTTGGATGCTCAATATTTAAGACTTCATACAAGTATTAATTATCCTGTAATAATGATCTGTGCAAACATATTGTGATTATACTTTTAAGTTTATCTTTGCTTTGTAATTATCATTTTTATTTTTAATACAAATATTTTTTGTTTCTATGTTTCCATTAAATTTATTTTATTTTTTCTTAGCATTTTTTAAAAACTAGATCATTTATAATACATGTTTGACATAATTTATTAGAATTGATAAACCAAATAATTATAATTAGACCCATATACTGTTATTGAGATGAATTTTTTTATTATTGAAAATTGTCTAATTAAGTCGCATAAATGTAAATTAAAAACATTTTCTTGAAGATTGAAATATTTATAAGATATCTTTAAAGAACTCAGTATCACAATCATGAATGTGGATTAAAATCAGTTTACAGATTGTTTGATTTTAAGACATCTGAGCATGCTCTGAGCAACACAGCTTTGAGATAAGGGTGGCAGAATCAGACTTTAAGATTCCAGAATCTGTTATTAACTGAGTAACATATAAAATTAGAAAAAATTATGCTCAAACAAATTAAATATAATTGTTTCTAGATGACTCAAACATCTCAACCTCCGAAATTATTAATCATACAATTATTTATTCAATATTTTTGCAGCTGGGAATAATTCTTTCTACAAGAATCTTCTATTTCCCTTGCAATGATTCATTGTATTACCAAACAAGGTTTTTCAAAATTCATTTACAATAAAATGTAATACTGTTTTGTAATTACACAGAGACAAAATTTTTCATACAATAGCGCCTCTCAGTGCAAGCCAGAGTAATCAATGGATGCAGAAAGGTTTGTGCATAAAATATCTATTGAATGCCTACTCATCCAATATCCCCAGACTAGTTTTTAGCTTGTTGTTTTCATCAGTGAGGAGCCTTGGATCTGAGAGCACTGGATTTAGATCATAGGATCTAATGTAACCCTCCAGCAGACACCATTTATCTTATTAGCTATGATCAAATATTTTTTACTTTTGGGAAATATATGTATTCAAGTACGAGTTGCGCCGCACACGCACTCGTACTTATTAGCTACTGTAAGGAGAGTTTTGCCTCTGTGTAAATAGCTTGTGTAAGTATAAAAAATTGTGATCATGTGATGTTTAGTCATTTAAATATTTCCATAATACTTTAACAACCAATAACTTTTGATATACCAATTCACTTAACATCAACTTTGAGCACACTATAGAACCACAATCCTCAACTTGGATTCTATGGAACGCTAGGACTCCATCAGATAAAATTTGGAGTTTCTTACAACCATTTCTTTACACTACAACAAAAATAAATGTGGAAGTAGATTGAATGTTATTCCTAATATTAGAATTCAGCAGTTCACAATTAAAACAAATTTTGATAAAGAATATTAAAAGAAAAGAAATGTAATTCTCCTCTTTAATTACTAATGTGAAATCTTGATAATTGCGTTGCCATTATTATCTGTTTTGTTTTTGTTTGTTTGTTTTTGTATTTTCGGTAATTTTTTTTTTTCATATGTCATAGCATCGGCCGGGACGCGAACCCCCACCCGTCTGCAACCAACTACTTGCTTGCATGGCGGATGCGATGACCTCTCGACTAACAACGCTTGACATTTTTGATTTGCTGTTTTACTTATAAATCAACATTTCATATTTTTAACAACGCATTTGACTCATGATCAAAATAAGTTGAGAACCGCTGCTCTAGAGGTATCTATACAAATTAATTGAAGTTATACAAATGGCAAAATGGTACAAAAAAAAACTAAATAAGCAAATATAATTAATTCATTAAACAAAGTCTCCAAAATTCAAAGTGGGATTATAATTATCTGATTTACAAATCTTTTCATTTCTAAATTCAGCACGCTTTCAAACTTATTTAAAATAAATCAGTAAATAAAATCGAGTTTTACGGTAATTCTTCTTGAAATTATGTTTTATATATATATAACATTTGAAAATTATTAATATGACTTTGCAATCTTTTTTTTTCTTTATTAAAATAGTGATTATTTTATCTAACCGACCACTTGATAAAAATAAAGCGATTTTAAAATCAGCTAAAGGATTTGTAATTAAAATTCTCTTTTTAAAAACCACTTTTCACTTTTTCTTTTTTATTAACTTCCTTATTGGATATTTATTTAAATGATAGCTGGAAAATAGTTATAATTAAATTATTCTTTTTTAAAACTTTTTTGTAAAACTAATATATATATATATGTGTGTAGATATAAATTTGTTTTCTGTAATCTCATATAAATTACTAGTAAAAACATCCTGCTCTATATCTGTATAGCCAATGATATTTTTATCACCCCCGAAGATAAATAAAATTACAGATGATAGTGAATCTTATTTAATACATATGCTTACGATCATCATTTCCAGTCAGTATCGATGCATTGCAGGATGAAGGTCTCTCCGTGATCAATCCATCGTCTCCGATCTCTAGCCTCTCTTCTTCACATCACCCCAACACATTTCCTTATTGATTCATCAAGCTCTTTCTACGTCTTTTATAATCTACTGGAACCCAGTTTAAGATTTCAATTGTCCATCAATTAAGTCTCTTTTAGAAGCTCCACTTCAATCTCTTAATTCTTTCTATGATGTCAGTAAAACCTATTTGTTCTCTCATCCATGTATTTCGTTTTCAATCTCTTCTTGTTACCCCTAATATGCATTTCTCCTAATTTCATTGAATGATCTGAAGTGATTCTATTGCTTTTCTGTTAAGTATCCAAGTTTTAGATTCATAAGTAAGAACCGGTAAAACACATTTATTAAAAACCTTCTTTTTCAAATACATAGCGATATTTTCTTTTTATTTCTACTGAAAGCACTCCACCCAAGTTTAATTCTATGATTAATTTTATCCATTATGTTTCCATCTGTAGTATGTATGTAATTGTTAAGTTCTTCTAACTTTTCATTATCAATTTTTCTTTTTTGTTTTTGAGAAAATTCATTAAATATTACCTTAGTCTTTTTAAGATTTACCTTTAATCCTACTTTTTTACTTTCATTTAATAACTTTTACGACATTTCCTGAAGCTCTAAAGAATTATTTGTAAAAACAACTACATCATCTGCAAAATCTAGATGACTTAAATAATCTCCATTTACTTATATTCCCTTAACTTTCCATTTTAATCCACAAAATATTTTTTGCAAAAATGCTCAAAAAATTTTTGGAGATATGGAGCCACCTTGCTGAAAACCCTTCTCAATGTTAATGTTTTTAAGTATCATTATGTGATCTAATTGTTGCTGTTGCATTTCTATAAATATTCTTCAAAATATGACAATATCTTGGGTCTAGCTTGATAATCTAATAGTTTACTTACTGAAGAAATGATTATAGAATCAAATGCCTTTTCATAATCTATAAATCCAAAAAATAATGGCAACTCATAACTTTTTTAGATACTTGTATATGATTCATTGTATTAAAACCACTTTTAAAAACAGTTTGTTCTTTTGGTTAGTTAAAATTCAAAGTTCATTGTAGATGAATTATTATTATCTTGGTAAAAATTTTGTATAGAACTGATAAAAAAAAGGGACAAGTCTATAATTTCTAATATCTTCTTTATCACCTTTTTAAATATTAATATTAATACTGCATTCTTCCAATCATCTGGTACATCATTATTATATAGACATTTGGCATAGAACTTCGCTAAAAAAAATTATATTTCTTCACCTGCTTCTTTTAATATATCAATTATCATTCCATCGTTATCTGGAGCTTTTCCTTTCTTCATAAATTTAATTGCATGTCTTACTTCTTCATTCAGAATTGTGGGTAATTCAGAAGATATAGTTGTTGTAGGAGATACTTTTCATTGTTCTTTATTGATATATAATTCTTGATAGAACTCTTCCACACATTTCATGATATAATTCTTCTTAAAACTCTTCCACACATTTCATACTATCATCTCTCTTTTTAGTAATAGTTATATCTTTTTTTCTTATTGCAGAAATAATTTTTCTCCTAATGCTGAGATGTTGTTTTATCCTTTTGAGACTTGTATTCTTTTCTACAGCTTTCCTTTCTAGTTCACAATTATGATTTCTTATATCATTATCAATTCTTTTTCACACCATTTTACAAAATTCGAGATATTTAATCATTCTTAATGCATCATTTTTATATTTTTTCATATTCCTTTTTTTCTTCATAAATTGTTTTGCCATTTTACCAGTCAATTACTCCTTTTTTGTACAGCTTTGTTGCTGTTTTTAAAAAAAAATATCAGTGATCTTCCTATTGCTTTCATTCAAAAATAGCTCTTCAAAATGCGTTAATATTTGATAATGATTTGACAGGTTCTAATTTAAATTCATTGGAATGTTTCTGAAGATTAGGAATATCAATTGTGAATATTGTTTTTTCTTAATAATTTTTGTCTCTCTAGTTTTACATTAACATGTATCTTATATCTCACTAATCAATGATTGCTTACTGTGTTGAATTTATTAAGACATTACAATCTTGAAATAGGAAAAATATCAATCTTGAAATGGGAAAAATATGATCCACTTCTGCTGTACCTTCATTTGAATGCTTTCATGTTCATTTCTATTGAACATTTTTCTCAAAAAAAAATTGTAATATAACTTTTCTTTTTCTGCACAACTCCACAAGTTTATGACCTCTCTCATTTCTATCACCAGAACAAAATTTACCTACAGCACCTTCATCTTTCACTTATTTACCATTTCTAGCATTAAAAATCTCCCATGATTTTAAAACTTGTTTGGTCTGTTGAAAGGCATTTTGGATATTTATATAAAAATCCTCTACTACTTCATCATTATGAGAACTTGTTGGGGCATAAATCTGAATTAT
The DNA here is from genome assembly GCA_028023455.1 of Epiperipatus broadwayi. Taxonomy (NCBI): domain Eukaryota; kingdom Metazoa; phylum Onychophora; class Udeonychophora; order Euonychophora; family Peripatidae; genus Epiperipatus; species Epiperipatus broadwayi. The sequence goes on along the minus strand of JAQFVV010012403.1, from coordinate 8,240,705 downwards.
ATGCATTTAGTAACTGCTCTTAAGTTGAATAACTAATATTGCCATTCTGTCCAATACATTATCAACTTCTACAATATCGTTCTTCTACTTGTTATTTATAATGAATCCTACTTTATTTGTACTTCCAACATTTGTGCTTTTGTAATAGAGTACTTGTCCATTTTTTAAATCAATTGTCTCTTCACTTTTTTTTCTAACATGACAAAGTCCAGTAATGACCCATTTAATATTAGACAGTTCTTCTAACTTTTGCAATCTTCTTTTACTTGAAAGTGATCTTCAGGTGTAAATACCTAAATAAAAGACCATTGATAATCCAATTATAATTAAGAAACTCATTAAGATGTTTGTTTAATGCAGGGGTGAGGAACCTCTTGTCTATACACCAAGTTTGGCCTTAAAAGTTCTCATTCCATAAGCAGACATTTTCACAATATTATATAAAATGGACCTGCATAAATCTTCTATTTAACATTCGTTATTAAGAGTGCTCAAAGCTCTCTAGAATTTTCGAATTTATAATATACAGTTTCAGTTTAGAATTGTGAAAAAACAATGTGGTCTACACATGCACATTTTACATAATCGGATCCATCTTTAATGTACCTTTCAGAAAATGTAAGTTGTATTTTTGTATCTCAAAAATTGACAATTTTATGATAATTTTTGTGCTCAAGTAGTTGTAAATTTTTTTTTCAGCTTTTTCAATATAATGGAGATTTTCTTACCACTCAAACATTGTTAGCTGAGAGCCGCCTTGCAAGCAAGTAGTTGGTTGCAGACAGTTGTGGGTTCGCATCCCGGCCGATGCTATGATATATGAAAAAAAAAGTAAAATTGGAAAATATGCAAGACTTAACTGATTCTAGTAATGATAGCAATTTTTTAATAGAAGACGTGGACCAAATAGTATCTACCAGTTATTTAAAGAAAGTTGCAAATTAAAATGTGACATAATAGACCTCTCACATATATAATATCCCAATGCAATTTAAAATAATAAGTGATTCTTCAGCATTTTTCCAAAGAGAAAATATTTTTTTAAAACAAACTTTAGTACCATATTCTGTGCACAGCAAATATATATAAGATGCATATTTAATTATGTTTTATTTAAGAAAGGATAGTGTAAATGCACCTATATTTTGTAATGTGAGAGGTTTATTATGCCACATTTTAATTTGCAACTTTTTTTAAATAACTGTTTGCTAGATACTACTTGGTCCACATCTTATATTAAATTCTTTTTTTAATCTGCTGTTATTCACTTGGGGATCGTGTATTAGTCTGTATTTAAGATTTGTGAATTATTATTATATCTGTTAATTAGATAACACACAGGCACATTTGCAAATAGTCTTTTATTTTTTAAATATTGATGACCACCATTTTTCATTTTAATTCTTTGTGCAAGAGGGGGGTATATCTGTTAGTTAGACACCAATTTTTGTTTTTGCATTTTACTTATTTTTGATTGAATTCTTGATACATAGCATTTTCTTGAGTTTTTTTTTAATTTGTATTTTACGCTGCTTTAGAATCCGATCACAGATGCGTATTTGCAAATGTTGAAAGCTAAATATTGATGAAATTCTGTTTTTGTAATTCCCACTATTAATGAAGCCCATCTGCCATTTTTTTTTACATTTACCATTAAACTTTTTCTGTTTTTGTTGTAATTAGAGTTTCATAGCATTTTCCCTGGGTTTTTTATTTTAATTTATATTTTAGAAGATCTTGTTCGATTTATTTTGCCTTAGGCATTTTACTTTGTTTATTTCAGCAAAGAATTCTTCATTCTGGGGGTGGGGGTGGAGGGATTGGGTTTGATATATTTTCATCGATTTGTTTTTGTAATTTGAATTTCATAGCATTTTCTTGTTTTTTTTTTTTAATTTGTATTTTCAAAGGGTTTATTCAATTTACTTTGCCTTAGGCATTTTGTATTTTACTTGTTTATGTATTTTTACCGTTTTGTGTGTGTGTGTACTTTTTTAAAATTTATGTATTATTTCACTTGATTTTTTATTTACTTTTGATGTCTTGTCATTGGCATTTTAATTTAATTTCCCATCAATTTCAGCAATTTTTGGATAGAAATTTATCACTTGCAGGCTTCTTGGTGGTGCTGCAGCATCGCCTAGCAGCCACAGTACACCACACCCAACAATGCCCAACAAAATTATTGAATAAACAAATATTAAAATAGAAAACTTGAAAAGAGGCTTCAACAAGTTGTTGACATACTTTATAAAAAGCACACCAAATCAGAAAATTCAGAGAGAGCAAGTTTTTTTTTTTTAAAAAAGCAGAAAATTTGAAACCATTTTCTGAAAGAGAGTTTATAAAAAAAACTGCATCCTAGCTGCTGTAGAATTAACCTGTCCAGAACAAAAAAAATTGAGAGTATAGGTCATGAAAGTAGGTTCAAGGCATAGGTACAAGACAAATCAGTCATTAATAATGTTAGTTTATTTTTAATTCACAAAAACCTCAAACCCTTTCTATTAACCTTATCACATTTTTAAAATATATTTTTAAAAGCCAATTAATACTTAGACAATCCCAATATCATTAACAATCAACAATTTCAAACTGTTGTCAAGGTAACCTCCATTTAACAATAAAGTGGAATTTCACCTTTATTAATGGTCTAATATATTTATATATACCAGGGATACCCAATCCTATGCCCGTGGGCACCATAGCACCTGCAGACCATTTTATATGTGCCCACTGTTATCCAAACACTATTAAAAATTATTTATCTGATACAAATAAATTTAATTTTTAAGATTTCTTATAAATTATTGTATTTATTATATTGTAATCAAATTGTAGGTCATACTATACTTTTACAGCATAAAAAAGTCTATCATTAACAATATCCAACTATAAATTTACATTGAAAAAATAAATGGTACCCACCACCTGGACGGTATTAAAGAATGTGCTCTTAAGTGCAAAAAGGTTGGGGACCACTGATATAGACCCTAAAGATTGCAACTTGACTCCAGAGATTGAAATTATTGATACAAAGAAGTTTAAATAGCCCTCTTTAAACAGGTAAATAGAATCTATTCTGAATGCAGACTAATAATTAATCAATTATAACATTACAAACTGCAATTATAATTCTTAAATTGCACCCAAAGTATTACTTAAATAGTAAGTGTAATAATGCTCAAGGCTAAATGGCTTTGTAAGTAATCATTAAAAGCCAGTCAACACTTAGACAATCCCAATATTATTAACAATCAATTATTTCAAAGTGTTGTCGATGCAATCTCCTTTTAACAACTGATCTTTTATATCAGTATACATGTATTTAACAAATGATACTTATCAGAAAAAAAGATGAGATGTATGAAAGATATGTGCAATTGTACTAAATAATTAAAATAAACATATACATCTTTAACAGAATTTAAAGTTTATATCTGTGCTATAAGTATTATAATAATGCCTAGCCTAATAAACAATTAATAATAATTATTAATGCATTTATCTAAAAAGATTAACAATTGTGTGGTAACAAGAAAATTGGTACCAACAAATAAAATCATAATAATTAAATATATTTTTGCAACCAAAAAGTATTGTAGTTAGTTTCATTAAATACTTTTACCAATATATATTGCTAACTTCCAAAAAAAAATATCCCAAGATTTAATATAGGGTATATGAGCACAGACTTTCACACCACCCACCTCTCACCACTCTATCTAATAACACTGATACACCTAAACACATATATGCTGAAAAGATAAATAATCACCAATATACGTATTTCAAGATTTAGTAAATTAAACAAATCCACCTTTTTTTTAAATCACTGTTACAATGCTTGTTTTATTTAACTTCATCAGGCTGACAATTTTGATTGACCAGCAGTCTACTTCAAAGCATATATAAATACATTTATATAATAAAAAATTGTTTTATGTATTAATATATATATATATTAGCTCTGAAGAAGACAGCTTGTCAGTCGAAACAGTCAGATTGGTTAAGTTAAATAAAATAAGCATTATTACAGTGATTAAAAATGGTAGATTTTAAAAAATTATTTATAATTTTATCAATGCATATAGAAGAATATAAGATGAAAGGAAGAGTATAATATTTCATAAAGAAAATTTAGTAAACAGAAGACATGGCATTTTTGAAAAATTTCCAATTAAATTTTTATGAAAAAATATTATTTGTTGTTTTTAAATATTTTTAGTATGTAACATACATTCTTATAGATAAACATATCACATTATTCTCTGAAGCATATATACTGTACATGCAATATACCTTTTGCAACAGAAGCATAAATATGTTTTATAGAGATTTTTTTAAAAAATAAAGCCTCACCAATTTCATAATTTTTGCATAAAGATATAGCTAGAGTATACAAAAATAAAATAATATTCTAATAAAATTTTAATTTAGAAATACATCTATGAACGTGAATTCAGAAATTTGTGAATAGTAATGAACTATATTATGTGTTTTAACACAAACATATATATTTAGATGCACATACATATTGTAAATTATGTTGAAAACGTGTATAACCTATATGTGTGTGTGTGCATAATGAGGATGTACTGTGAATTAAAAAATTAAAATATATAAAATTAAATGTACATATATTAATTTTCATCTTTTTTTATATAATATTTTTTTTTACATCAAGGTTAATAAATAAGGAGATCCCATGTGGAAAAATATACCGCTTATAATCTTAAAACAATTTTTTTCTACTTTATAAAAATAGAGTTCGTAGTTATTTTAAATCTAGAGTTAACTTGATCGTAAACCACATATCTTCTTGATATATGTTAATGAATGTAAGCTTGAAAATTTAATTCATTAAAACTTTAAATGCATATAATATTAAATTATAAACGACTTGGTTTTTGTTGAGATTAAAATTTGAATCTAGATGAGAGAAGATATTTATTTATTTTACCAATACAATTATTCATATTTTATATATATAGAAGTATTTTTAATTCACATAAATATAATAGTCTTGGTTTCTATGGAAACTAGTTATTTTATGGAATAAAATTTGTATTTAAATATTAACTGTTTAAATACTTAAGTATGTAATTTATTTTATTAATTTTTCATTTTCTAAACACAAATGAATGAAAAAGCAATTAGACTGAAATAACATTGTATTTAAAGCCTCCCCCCCCCGCCCCTGTAATTAGATTACATATTTAATGGATTACATTGCTAAAATTATAATGTTTTCATTAATAAATATGAAATTTAAATTTTATTGCTTTATTATTTGAGTAATTTTGAAAAAAAAAAAATTTAAATAAATAACTAAAATTTATTAAATACAAATATTTTAGCTGTTAAAAAAGAAAAAAAAATTTAATGAAGTTTAAGATAAGAAAAATAAATTAATTTATTAAAAACATTCGTAATATCCCATCATTTAATTCTATGATAAAAATAAATTTATTTAAATGTAAAATAGTAACCAAGTTACGCACATTTCTTTATTAAAAATAAGTGTTGTCAAGCGTTGGTGGCGTAGCGGTTAGCATAGCTGTTTTCCAAGCAGCTGGCCCATGATGGCCTAGTGGTTAGCATAGCTGTTTTCTAAGCAGCTGGCCCGGGTTCGCTTCCCGGTCAACGCTTTGTCATATATATAAAAAAGTGCTAGTGCAGACAATTTAAAGTTGAAATCTTATTAATCTTGGTAATACTTCATTGTAATGAAACTTTATTACGTGCCATATCAAATAAGTTAATTCATACATTGATTTCGTAATTTAAAAAATATTAATCATATTACATAAATCCGGCTTATAAAAATAAATGCTAACACGATAATTAAGATTAAAATATTAATTTTTATAATGCATAACAGTATCGGAGGCATTAACAATATTTATAACGAAATCTTATATGGTATACAAAATTAAATTATTAAATCATAAATTAAATTCAGAATTAAGATTAACAATAAAACTCATTTACATTAAGACCAATCTATCATTTATATATATAGAAAGATAGTATTAAAGTATTTTCCAATATATAATATTAATACATTATAACCTGCATTTATATATGTAATATATGTGGGGTTTGAACTCAGACTTTCACACGACCCACCACTCTCAGTGCCATCTCATATTGCTGACCCACCTGATCACACACATGTTGAAAAGATAAATAATCACCAATATATGTATTTCATGCTAAACCAGCAATCATCAGTTGGTCTAGATTACTATCCTCACACATATATATAATCAGTACTTGGCTTTATATTAAGATAGCCAATCTTTATACTTTAATGGACAGGCTTCAAACTATTCCAACTCACAACTCTTTAGCCTTCCATTTCATTGAAAATCTGATGATGGAACATTCAAAGCTCTTGTTAGTGCCAAGGTTGTCAACCTACCCATGTTGACATATTAGGCATTCTGACCCCTCATATACAGGAGAATAATATTGAAATTTGTCACCATTTTTAAATGTGAAAGAAAATAAAAATACGATCTTCTATAAATTGTTAGTTATTAGGTTATTTTTGTTTTCTTTGTCTGTTTATACTAAAAATTGTGATATTACATTGTTTTAAAATATATTAATATTTTTTATTAGTCTTTCATTAGAATAGAGATTACCCACTTAATGAATAATATTTCTATACTGTAATTTTCACTACAATAACTTTCATGCAAGGAAGGGACTTGTTTTTATCTACTCTTAACATCTTGCAAAGGGGTGTAATCATGAACATATGACCAAAGACATAAAAAAAATTGTATGATCACCAAGATGCACATTTCATGCTGAACCAACACTCAATTGGTTTAGATAACATTCCCTTACACATATCTTTATCATTGTTCAGCATATATAGATGGGAAATTAAACTGTAATAATTCTCTATCTATATATACTGAATTATGATAAAGAAAAGGTGATCTGGGCCAATTAGTGAGTAGTAGTTCAGCATGGAATGTCCATCTTGAGGATTGTATAACTTTTTGTCTTTGGTCATTGATTACATCTCTCCACAGGATGTTAAAAGTGGATAGAAATCGGTCCCTATTTTGCTTGAAAATGGTGTAGTGAAAATTACACTACAGAAATATTTTGAAATATAGATTTAAAATTAAACATGGTAGTAGTGTTCTTCAGAGCTATAGCAGCAATATATTATTTTATGTTTTACATAATATATAACTTTATAATACTTGTTGCAATAATGTTTGAAATAACTAAATTAGTCATATATATATAATTTATTAATATGCATTTTAGTGTCTATATTAAAAAATAAAACAAATAGTTTTTTGCATGGTAGTTCATAATAAGTTTGAGTATTAAAAGTGATGGCCATAGTCCATGACCCTTGAATTCCAGACTTTGCCACTCTATCACTGTATCAAACCTTACAATTCAATATATTGATGTGTATTTATAGAAACAACTATGTAAATCTATGTTATAATCAGACAAAAGTATACAGTAATAATGTTACTAGAAAGTACAAGCAAAATTACTGGTTCCAAAATGGATCACCTTTTAATAATTTTGACTGATCTTTTTACTAGGAGATGAAAGACAAATCTATTTTTGCCTCAGTACACAAGATCTTATCTATATATTAAAGACAGATAGCTATTTTTGTAAATCTGAGACATAGAATCTTACATTTTTTCTGAAATTCTCAGTAGTAACCAAATATCTACACATGAATTATACACATGTAAAAGAAGGTTGCCTTGACAACAGTTTGAAATTGTTGATTGTTATTGATATTGGGATTGTCTAAGTGTTGACTGGTTTTTAATGATATATATATATTAGCTGTATCTGTGGCTTTGCTCCCATTAATAGAATAATAATAAAAATAAAAATATAAAAGAATATAATGTAATTGACAATATATTTCAAATTTATATATATATAAGGAGAATATATTCTGTACAGTAAAAATTTTTAACGTTTTATTATCAAAATTCCATTTTCAATTTTTTATGTACTGAATATGAAATAAAATTTTCTCTTGCTAATTCTCTCCATTTCTCTGTGTCTTCATATTAATAGAAGGTTTAATAATTAAAATATATTTGTATAATCCATTTTTGATTTTGATCTACTAAATACCAAATAAAATTTTCCCTCATTAATTTTTCTATTTCGCTAGCTGTACCCTCAAGTTTGTTGAAAGTTTGATAATAAAAATATATTTATGTTTCCATTTTCAATTTTTGATGTATTGAATACCAATTAAAAGTTGGTTTATATGTTCATTAATATCAGCAGTTTTTCACAAGTGGGTATGATCATTCTAAAATTCAAGAGGAAAAGACAATCATTAAAAATAAAATTAATAGTACTCTAGAGGTAAATTTTAAGTACTTTCCTGCTATCTGAAATCATAGACAAAATATCATCTATAATTTATATTCCAAAGATCAGATAACTTTAATTGCATCAAAAGTGATCAAATATGTTGAAGTCTCCGACTTCTACTTTCCAAATGAATTCGGCCAAATATGAGATCAAATACTGCTGCATTTTTCTCTTTATCATTTATTTCACCATTTAGCAGATCCTCACATTTGCTTAATGCTCTAAGTGTTGACATCTGTGTGAAGCTTGACAAAATTGTAATGATGATGGATTTTGAAATGTTGAAATCTGGATTTTTCCAGTTTTTCCATCTTGTAGATGCACCAACTATCTGAATAAATTATACAGTCTGGTTCAATATTATCTAAAAGTGCTTAACATTTTCACACTGTGATTATCCACTTTTATCAAAAATCACTTGTGTGTTACCCTGACATATCCTCTGAAGATTCTCTGCGAGGAAGCATTTGTCCAGCATTCTTCTATTAGTGAATAAGCTTTAATTGATTTCGATGATGAAAATGAATTAATATTTTTTTTACTTAGCAATATTCCATGACTTTTATTAACTATTATTTTTGTTATAAATGTTCTTGCAAAATATTATTTTAAAATAGATGTGTATCTTAAATTGGCAGTTTGAGTTGAAAATCTGATGGCTCCAGAAATGGATAACAGGAATGCAGCAGCATTTGAAGTTGGCCAAAAAGTTTATTTGGAGACTGGACATCAGAGATAAAAAATTAATATAAAAAATCAAATGGTTCATGATAACAGGAAAATCAAATGGCTCCAGATAACAGGAAATTACCAAATTTTATAAATAATATATATTAATCCATAAATTATTAATCATTCACATATAGAATGTGTTAATCTATTACTCTTTACTTGATATTTTGCTGCACTGCCTTTTAACTTCTTGTGCAACATACTTTTCTTTTAGTAAAAATTCAGCACCATGTCTAATTGTAGCTTACATTATATTCTATTCTCAACCATACTCTTCCAATGAAAACAATCATCATTGCACTCTTTTACAAAGTATTATGTATGGAATAAGATATAAAAGATGAGCCAATTTAGAAGGGTATATAAGTTATTTGTTTAAGTGATAAACTATTTGTGTATTCATAAAATATATCATCTAACTCTGAAGAAGATTGCTGATAAATCGAAACTGTAAGGTTGATTAATTGGATTTGTTTAATTTTTTATCATTGCACTTAAGAACCATCTTTTATTATATCAATGCTAATCTATTTTGTTAGACATCTTTTATCTAACAAAATCGATTGGCATTGATATGGGTCTTATTTGCAATTTTCAAATAATTCTATTTAGAAACCTTACTTGTGAATTATCTTAGCAACGTATTCTGACATGTTTATTCTGTGAATGGATTTATATTCCAAATGTTATACATTTGATAACCTGTAAAATTATTTATATGTTCATTAAAATTAGTAGAATTTCATGAGGTTTACTTATCTCACAAAAATGTATCTTCAACCCCATGAAGGTATAATTTTATGATAATAGAAATACCACATCTAGCAAGTTGTAAGAACATATTGATTGGTCTGATGCTTTTGCAATTGTATTTTTAGAATTATTACAGAGCATTCTTAAATGAAATTTTTTTAATACTTTTATCTTAAATAGATCAAATTAGTGGTGTTATGGTCTGAAAGGCAGGATCATTAATAAAATTACTGAAGATACTCAGTATTAGAAAAGGGTTTTATTATATAATTACTTAGAGATGTAAAGACATTACCAGAAAATAAATAATTACATTTGAGAGCATACACGAATTCCAGAGAGCAGTAGTTCAATAAATAAAATTAAAAATTACTCTTCAAAACATTTTCCAGTTATCCAACATAATCATGTTTTTCACAGCTTATTAATTCCAGCAATGTAAGATATAATCTGTGTATTTATATTTAGTAACTGAATGAATAACACAAATATATAGTTTGATGTAATGAAATGAACAGAAAAATGGATGAATAGATGACAGCATTGTTTGTGAAATGAATGTCCTCACATGGAAACCAGATTTCATCTTGATGTACTCTTGATTAAAGATAGAAAATTGTAAAACAAATGATAAATAGTTCCATAGACAAAATATTAGAATAATAACATATTTAAACTTTTATAATGCAATACTTTTAATTTAAGAAAGAAAAAATTAATTGTGAAAAGCCTTTCTATGCAGAGTATTCACTTGATATATAAAGTACAGCCGTGGTAGAAAAATGTTGACGTGGTTTGTCAAAACACTTCAAATTAAATCTTATATATATATTTGAAAGGTGCTATTTCCAATTTATAACCTTTCAAATTAGAATCAACGTTTTATTGATTTTGCTTTATTTTTGGAGTATAAATTTAGATTAAATTATTAAATTGTTTTATATTTATAAAAGATGATATTCTAAAAAATAAAGAATAAGCAGTAACATTGCTGATATTGTTATTGTATTTGAAAATATTATAAATTTAAAATTATTATGTATAAAAAAATTTAAAACATCTATATTTCTAGAAGCTGGTATTGTTCACCAGCAACTTGGTTTCATTTTTTCTTCTCATTTTTGATCTTTTCTATAAAACTGTCCTAATCTCTTTATCATCATCTCTTCTTACAAATGGCTATTAATATTTCCATAATGGGTACTTTTTATAATACCGAAAATAATATTTACAATATTTTTAATTTCTATTGTAATGAATTGTGCTACTATTTTGGTTTCCTCATAGGAATTATAAAAATAACTTTAATATTAAAAAGAACAAATCAAAACTTTCATGAGGAATGTTTTTGAAAGTTATCATAATTGGTTAAATGGCTCTCTTATAACTAATTCTAATACTTATATGATTGGCTATTAATAATTATTATTAGTTATTCATTTGACTAGAGTTTATCCACTAAATGAATAATATTACACTACAGGCTATCTTTCAAGAGCAGTTTTCTTCATTTTAATTCAACGCCATATATTAGAAGCTTGAGTAATCATTAGTAAAAATATCAAATTCACATCCTTAGGCTGTTTTTTTTTTTTACTTTTAACTTCATCAATGAAAATTTAAGATCCAAAGCAGAAACTAATGCTGTTATACATCCAATAGTCACTTGTAATAGCTGAAATTAGCCTTCCACCCCAATGTTTAGAAGCTCAATCAACTCTCTTGTATATTTGGCTTTCTATGAATAAAAGTCATAATTTTTTAATTGCAAATATAACTCTTAATAAAATTTCATTGTACCAAAATAAAGTACTGTTATCTTTGGCTTTCTTTTATCCTAAATTGCAATCAAATTTTTACTAATCTTATTTTTTTATATAAATAATGAAATTACTGAAAAGATTAATTGTCCTACCTGGGACATATTATTTGTTCTGCCTGGGATATACTGTAATATATATATATGAAAAACAAAAAAACACAAGTTAAAACTTGCTAATGCTTGTATTTATGACAATAGATAGCGTTCTACCAAAAACACCGTCAAGCGTAGTTTGTTTACATAAATGTCAGAGCAAGCATTCACTATCTCTAACTTTAATTTCCACCTTCAGATCATGATTTCAAGCTATTTGCTATCGTCAGTGAAGGACAGGAATAAGAAAATAGATCTAAACACAAACTCTGAGCATTTATGAAATATATATATATATATCAAAATCATTGTCAACCATTATCAATCAACTTCAGTATAAAAGTCTCTCCAAATTCAATCCATTTTCTTTGATATCTAGTCTCTCTTGTCCACATCATCCCTGCACACTTTCCTATTTCATCCATCCACCTCATATGTAGCCTATTTCTGTGTCTTTTACAATCTCTTGGAATCACATTTAAGATTTCAATTGTCCATCTATTAGTATCTCTTTTAGAAATATGTCCAGCCCAAGTCCACTTAGTCTTTTAATTTTTTCAATGATGTCAGTAACAACTGTTTGTTCTCTTACCCATATATTGCATTTTCAATCTCTTCTATTACTCCTAACATGCATCTCTCCATACTTCTTTGAGTGATAGTCTGGAATCTCTGAATTACTCTTCTATTAAGTGCCCAAGCCGCAGATCCATAAGTAAGAACTGGTAAAACATGTTTATTAAAAACTTTCCTTTTCAAACACATTGACATATATATATATATATGACTTTCATTATTATCCATAGAATTTTACAAATGATAATGTTTCATGCAAAAAATCAGCCAAACATTGTAGCTTGAAAGTTTGAAAAAATTTTTGTAGACACCATAGGTTAAATTAACATCTTTTAAAAACTATTACTGATTTATATGGGTTTTAATTAGTTATATTCACATATGTGTGCCTATAATAAATGTATATACATATGTGTATTGCCACCTTCATTGTTTAAAGGAGGTTGCCATGACAACAGATTGAAATTGTAGATTGTTATTGATCTTGGTATTGTTCAAGTGTGGATTGCTTTTATATATTTATATTATTTATCTATCTAACCTTGTGCATTAGTAGCTTTATTATCTAAGTAATATATAATTGGAGTGCAGTTTGAAAGTTATAATTGACTATTTGTGAGTCTGCTTTCAGAACAGATTATACTTATTCTGTTTAACAAGGGTTATTTAAGCTTCTTTGAATCAATAGTTTCATTCTTTATAGACAAGTTGCAATCTTTAGTATCTATATAAACATATTAGACTATATACAAAGGTGGGTTTCCATCTTATTGTTTAAAGGAAGTTGCCTTAATAACAGATTGAGATTGTTGCTTCTTATTGGTATTGGTATTGCTTAAGTGTTGACTGCTGTCCTATATATACATATACTGTATTTTTATCTTAATCTGTTTTAATAGAATAAACAATTTAAAGTTATAAATATTAATTCTTATTAAGCGCAATGTCAGCACGTAATACTTATATATTTATTATTATTATTATTATTATTATTATTATTATTATTATTATTATTATTATTATTATTATTATTATTATTATTATTATTATTATTATTATTATTATTATTATTATTATTATTATTATTATTATTATTATTATTATTATTATTATTATTATTATTATTATTATTATTATTATTATTATTATTATTATTATTATTATTATTATTATTATTATTATTATTATTATTATTATTATTATTATTATTATTATTATTATTATTATTATTATTATTATTATTATTATTATTATTATTATTATTATTATTATTATTATTATTATTATTATTATTATTATTATTATTATTATTATTATTATTATTATTATTATTATTATTATTATTATTATTACATTAAGCTTATCAGTGTGATCATAAATGTATATAATATTGTATTTTCATTTGCTGGGTAAAAAATATAATAATTATATGAAAAAAAGGAATTGTAATTTAGGTATATAGATATCACTATATAACATACAGTTAACATTTATAATATAATGTATATTATGTTGAAAAAGGTTTAAAACCATTGCCAAAAGAAGTTTTTTCAGTTAAATTATGAATATTTTTGTTAAATAACTCTTTTTTGATATTATTTATTTACAATAAAAATATGAATCATTTTTAAAATTAAAAATAGTTATATTGAAAAAGATATAATTTAGTTTGTCTAATATTTTTTACTGATAAGCGTTGTTGGTCAAGTGGTCAGCATAGCCGCCTTACAAGCAGTTGTTCCGGTTTTGCGGGTTCACATCCCGGCCGATGCTTTGACACATAAAAAAAAAAAGGGGTATGGTTTTTCTAAGTGAATCATTTTTATATTTAATAATTTTTTATTTTAAATTTAAAAATTATTTTTTTAAAAAATTTCGTTTTAATATCATGTTATTTAAATCACATTTATATATTTTAAAGATGCTAAGTTAAATTTATTATTCAAAGACAGGTTGTTGTAAATAGACAATAGGATCGTAGAACTAAATGGTACCACGTGATCATTGCTAATTGCAGTTTACCATCACTTTAACATAATTTATTTTAACCTCTCAAATTGTAAAATAATAAAACTCTACATCATTAAATTGCCTTTACTGCTTTTTAAATTTATAACAAGTTAATAACAAACTTTGATGTTGTTGTGTTTTCTGATAATAAATGAATAATTTGAATTTCACATTTTTGAAAATATGAATATTTTTAAATTTAAATAGCATTTGATATATTAAATATATTCAAAAGTAGGATCAAATACTTTAAATCAATTTTTTGTTTAAAAACAGCAAATTGCTTTTCTCTTCTTTTTTAGTTTTATTTTTAAAAATGAATATTAAAAAATATAATTTATAAATAAATTATTTTTAAAAAAACTCGAAAAAGAGTATAATCAATTATTATTCAAAATATAAATACTGTTTTCTTCGTCATATCTTTTCTTTTTACAAGGATAGCATTTTGCACAAAATTAAAATTTGAAAATGTGAAATATAGCCATAATAAAAGACCCCTTTTTTTATGTTTAAAATGTAAAATAATTTCAATAATGATGATAAACTCCTATCGTTAAGCGTTGTTAGCCGAGAGGTCATCGCACCCGCCTTGCAAGCAAGTAGTTGCTTGCAGACGGGTGTGGGTTCGCGTACCGGCCGATGCTATGACATATGAAAAAAAAAACTCCTATCGTTAAATATTAATATCTCATCCATATAAAACTTATACTTTTCATAGGGTTGCAATATATATAATATCAAATGAAATAAATATAATAACCAAAATTTTCTAAAATAAGTACCAAAAAATTCCAAATACCTATATAAAAAGATACAAGATCCCCAATAAATGTATTTTGTGCAAAACCGGCACTCATCAGTTGGGGCAGATCATAACCTCCCACCCATATATAAAATCAATGCTCAGTTTTAGAAATTCCTCAAACTTTAATGGACAGATTTCAATCTTCTCATCCTTCTGAGTATTGAATCATTCATTAAATTGAAAAACCAATGATGAAAAGCTCAAAACCTTATTGAATTTAATATTGTAATCTACCTATATAGTCTAAAAAAATTCTAAGTTCAAATCTAAAAATTCTGAGTTCAAATCTCTTTACTTAAATATATATAACATTCAGTGTGATCAAGTTGCATATTATTTTAGAATTACAAATTGGATGAAAATGTTGATGGAGAATAGAGAAATTAAACTAAAATCTAAGAAACTGAATTTTATAATTAAATGCATTCTTTGTTTATCCAAATGAATTTGTTAAAATAAAATAAAATTATTCTTTTACTGCTACAGTTTTTTTTACATTTGATTTTCAAAAGTCTTGCTATTATTAAAATCAAATAAAAATAAATAACATTGTTAAATTAAATAAATATACAAGTAAAACCCCATTAGTCTTAAATATTTATTGCTCAATAACTTCTAATTATCTAAAGAAAAATTTGCAACAAATAAATTATTGATTAAAGGTTGCCTTGACAACAGATTGAGATTGTTTGTTGTTATTGATATTGTTTAAGTGTTGATTGTTTTCATGTATTTATTATTTGTAAATCTATCTAGCCTTGAGTATTATCAGCTTTATTATCAAAGTAATACATAGTTTTAATGGAATTTGAAAGTTATAATTAACTATTCATTGATCTGCTTTCAAAACAGATTATATTTGACTGTTTAAGGAGGCTTATTTAAACTTCTTTGTATTAATAATCTCACTCTCTTTAATCAAGTTGCAATCTTTAGTGTCTATATAAGCATATTTGACTTTAGGTAAAGATGGGTATTCCTTTATTGAAAAAAAAGGTTACCTTGACAACAGATTGAGATTGTTCTTTGCTATTGATAAATGTGAACTGCTTTCATGTATTTGCATTTATTATCCTATCTATCCTTGAGCATTATTATTTCTACATTAATACATAGTTTCAATTGAATTTGAAAGTTATAATTAACTATTTGTTAGTCTGCTTTGCCTGTTTAATGAGATGTATTTAAACTTCTTTGAATAAATAATCTCACTTTATTTAGTCAAGTTGCAATCTTTAGTATCTTCTTCTTCTTCTTCCACAGCTTGATTAATCCCACATCAAGTGGGGTCGCTGGTGCGGATCAATCTTCTCCAGGCTACTCGATCTAAAGTCATTTCCTCCGTAAGTGACATCTCCTGCAAGTCCTTTCTCACTCGATCAATCCATCTGATCTTAGGTCTACCCCTAGGTCTTTTCCCCGGTGGTTCCATCTCCAAAATCTTCCTTCCAATGTAATTTTCTTCTCTTCTCTTAACATGACCAAACCACCTCAACCTTTAGTATCTATTTAAACATATTAGACCCACCTGTATTGTAAAAAAAAAGATCGCCTTGAGATTGTAAATTATTATTGATATTGGTATTGTTTACATGTGAACTGCTTTTAATTGAACATTTTTGAAAGAAAAAAACATTCATTAAGTAACTATAAAATAAATTATAATGATCTGGATGATTTTTTTTCTCTTCTACTACAGATTGGGGATTATAATGAAGTGATAAAGGTTAATTAAAAATTTACAAATCTGAAAAAGCCATTAAACCAGAGATTTCATCATCATTTTAAATCCATTGAAGGTTGAAGACCCTCTCCAACTTTAGTCCAGTTTTTCTAATCCACATCTTTTCCTTTCTACATTACACCAACAAACTCCCTCATTTCATTTTTCTGTCTCATATATGATCTGTTTCTGGATATTTTACAACTCTTGGAATCTAGTTTAAAAGTTCAATTATCCATCTATCATCATCTCTTCAAATAATTTCCAGCCCAGCTCCATATCATTTTCTTAATTCTTAATGCATGCACTGATATTCATGATACCAGTTTATCCCCCCCCCCCCAATATTTTGCTTTCAAATTCTGGTTGTTACTAACTACATATATTTATCCATACTTCATTGAGTGGATTTAAGTTTCTTTATTACTTTTGTATTAAGCATAGAAGTTTTAGACATATAAATAAAAATAAATTAATAATAAAATTAATATTAAAAACTATCAACAAGGATATTAGATCCAACTTTGAATCCAGCTTGAAAAATAGTTTATCACAATTTTAGATTACTTGCTAGATTTATTAACTATCTAGAAAATGTTATAAACTATTTTTCAGCCATTTTGGAGATGGATCTAATATTCTTAGTGATAGTTTCTAATACTTATTTTATTGTTAATTTACACTGATACATTCAATTATTTTTTTAGGTTAGAGATTTAAAATCACCTTTATTAATCAGTCATTATATTTAGTTAAATTTTGTTCTATATTTAAATTCATCTAACATATTATTTATTGAGAATATATATTGCAATGTTTTTTATGTTAGATTTAAGACATTTAAACTCTGTTCAAAAGTTAATCGAGAATAATGTTATTATTATTGCTAATTATATTTATGCTACATTTTAAACCATATAGATTATTATTATTATTATTATTATTATTATTATTATTATTATTATTATTATTATCATCATCATCATCATCATCATCTCCATCTCATCATTATTATTATTATTATTATTATTATTATTATTGTTGTTGTTGTTGTTGTTGTTGTTGTTTATTCTTGTCACTATGTTTTATGCTAGCATCATCTAAGACACTGGTATTGTTGATATATTTTTCATGTTTATTTCATGTTTAAGGATACATTTAAAATTATTTAAGAGAATATTTATTGATAATTTGTATTGCTATTTTTAAAGATTTTATATGCTTAATTTATAATTATTCAGAAGTGTTTGTTCTTAATGTATGACTATGCTTAAATAATTTTTATAAGTTTAACAAATACAAGAATTTATTAACACTATGCAAATCATATAATACTAATATCGTTTACTCTATTACTTTTACAATGCTTTATATAATCACAACCTGCTATTGATGGTTTTGTTTGCCCCAGCAATCTTCCTCAGAACTCTAACAAACCACAATATAAATATATGAATATAAATATACATGAACATAAATATGCAAAAATTATATGTTCATGTATATTTGTATTTATGTACTTATATTGTGGTTTGTTAGAGCTCTGAAGAAGATTGCTGGGTCAATCAAAACCATCAATAGTGGGTTGTAATTATATGAAGTATTGTAAAAATAATAAAGAAGATAAATTATATTAACATTATATGTGTTTGATACTGCAATAAGAAAGATAAAGTATGCAAATCTTATTTAAGCTTGTATGAAATATCAATGAAAATATAATTAAAATCAAAAACCCAAAGTAATTGATACAGGTAAGTTCTTACCTTAATTATTATGAAAGATTTGATCTCATTCCAGTTTGTTTAAAATAATTCTTTGAGAATATTGTATATATGATCATATAGATAATTACTCAAGATGCCATGAGCTGGTTGAACACTTTATTTGAAAATTGAGCATTTAGCTATTCCATTCAGTTTGTCTGAAGCAATTTTTTTAATTACTTAATATTACTCAGATATAAATTAATCCTGAAATCTTTAGCCCTCAACTCTGCTATTCTACAACTGAATGAATCCTAATATCTTCAACTATGTAAATCATGATTTTATATATCCACACTTAAACATATGTAAATAAGCATTTATTTTTATAGTGCTATGTTTTACAAATTGTAATACATTAAAGATCAGCCTTTTCAAGCTATTGTGCATGCGCTTTTTACGAGTGTTAATAATAAATGAATACTTTCACTCCCAACACAAGATATAGTATTTAGAAAAGAATAAAATCCACACTTAGTAATTCTATCTCACAAAACACTGTTTTTAAATGGTATAAAATTACATCTCTCCTAGCAAAGATATTTGCAAATATTTTTTATAGAGATCACCATTCTAATTCCTTTTGCACTTCTGGCCTAACCTTTCTGATGGTATAAAATTCAAAGCTTTCTTACCAAACTCTCTTTTTATCATATTCAATGTCTAGAACATAAAATCATAGTTAAATCATAGTCATAAATGATTTTATTAGTAATTCATTTGAAATGTATATACTGTAGTAGTATATCATCATTTTCAATCATTAGGAGTCCACTTCAGGATAAAAATCTTTTCAAGTTGTCAATAAATTTTCTTATTTCATCTATTCATCTTACAGGTGATCTATTTTTAGATATTTTATAATTTCATGGAATCCCATTTAAAACATTATAATTATTATTATGCACTCTTTCACATTATAATTGTTTATATAGTATCATCTCTTCTAGAACTATGTTCAGATCATCTTCATTAATCTTAATTTTTTTAATGTTATATATAGAGAGAGTATATACAATCTTGATTTTTTCAATGATATATATATTTATATGTGCATATTTATCGATGGATATATATCTACATCTATCAAACTATAGATTAATCAGTGCTCTAACTTCTTGCAAATTCCCAAGTAATAAATTATTCAAGTTATTCATTTTTATTATGTTTACAATTACCATAATATATATATATGTAAATATTAATTAATTAAATGTTACATAAATATGAAATCTATTATTGTTATTTATTTACATTATATAAAAATTTATATAAATGTACAGTCTTATATATAATAATGTTTCATGAAAAATCAGTTGATCTCTTGCAAGACATGTTTCTGTCAATGAAACTTGATATCATCAGCTTCTTGGTAGACCAATTTAAATAATGGCAAATATAATAACATATATATATATATGCATATGTTATATTTTTAGGATTATAAGGTAATTTATCATATGTATCAGTAATTTGTCGTATGATCAATCACCTTACTTGTTTAGATCTCATATATACACAACTAACATGCACATATGTCTAACAACTGTATTACTATGAGATAACAAACCTAAATTAATTATATTTAAGAGATGTTCTTATATACATAAATATTTAAAGTAACAAAAAGATGAAAAGTAATTGCAAAGATGATATATAATTTGTATCCAGGTAGTAGTATTTCTTTTCTTTTTTTCTGTTTTTTTTTTTTTTTGCTATAAAATGTTTGCGTTGTCAGCATGCTAAGAAATATCATTAAAAATAATAATAGTAAAATAATATTTTGTTTAGTTAATCAATTTTGATCTTTAATACTTTTATTTGATTAAAATTGATTTGCTTAATAATTGTAAATATAAAATAAAATATAAAATATGTAAATTATTATTACAATATAAGTTTGTTTCACCATTTACTTTATTTATTTAGAGTATAAATTCTTTTTTAAACAACTTAACTACTAATAAAATATCACAACCAAACCTGTAATTATTCCAACCATTAATTTCTCCATTGTGCTGCATCAGCTGATTCATTGAAATTTTGTTTTCTTTTTTAAATTGCATGAAAACTCTAAGCATGATGTCAATAGAAGTCCTTGAATTTGTTGCTACTTGAAAATCTCTTTAAAATGGCGTATGTTGAGTTGAAATCAGATAAAAATTGAAATTTTTATTAATATTTTTAGTAATAGGTTCATTTAATTTTTTTCTTTTCTATTGAGTTTACTAATTTGCATGGAGAAGAATATAAAGGCAGATTTTTTTAATCGGCCAAAGTCAGTAATAAAATGGATTAAAAATACATTGGTAATTCGCATTTCAAAGCCTTCAATGCGATAAAAACATATTCACAGAATATCCAGTCATAAGTATTCAATTTTAATTTTTTTAATTATCTGAATAATATTTTAATTTTTTTTTATTATTTGATAAATGGTATATTAATGTGTTTGTATTTGTATTGGTGTGTCTGTGTACTATATAAATTATATAATATTAAATCATTTGTGCTCTTTATTATACAGTATATAAATTTGTATTCAAATATAACAAAAATGGTTTACGTACAATGTAATTTTGAGTCTCTGATCCAAGTTTGAGGCAAGCTTATTTTATAGACATATTGATTCTCAAAAGATTTAATTATTTATTAATGTGTTTATATTTGCATTAGTGTATTTGTGTTTGCACTTGCATCTTTGTGTAATAATTAACATATATAGAGTAGTGCAATGTAAAGTTAAAAACTGATTATCAGATGTACAGAAAGATTGCAGTAAAGCAATCACAAAATTTACTGGGCATAGTACCATGTGAAAATATAAACATGTAAATCCAATAAAGAGAGATTTCAAATGGCGTGGGCATGATGATAGCCACAATGGTTATGTATATACCACATGGAATTGTATGGAGGCAAAGAATAAAATTTTGATTCTTGTCTATGCCCGGATACTCATGCTGTGAAGTCAGTAGTTTTGCCACATCTTGCATAACATTATTTTCAAGTCTATAGCTAGCCAATGAGCTACATGCAAATAAATTATATCTCTGTGGGACAATAAATATAACAAGATAGCATCACTGGTGTGCATAAAGAATATAATCATCACTAGTGTACACAAAAAATATAAAATGAAGAGATAAACTCATTTTATCATTGATACAGACAGTAAACTATAATTTCTAGTTTTAGATAGACAAGAAGCCAATTGCTATGATTATAAATGCATATCCACATTCTGGAAATGATTAGTTTTGTATCTTTTATTAGGATGAATCTTTTTCTTATAGATACCTTTGAGATTTATTAACTTTTGGGGTACAAGATAAAAATGAAGAATTCTTATGGGAATAGTTTTGGAGATTCTGAAGCTATGGAATATCTCAGATAAGAAGTATTATATATGGATTGAAAGATAATTTTGTGAGTAATAAAGAAATTATCAACAAAAATGTACTTTAAACCTAATTAATGATAAATTAGAAATTATGAACAAACAATAAATTAATAATTATGTTGTATGTTGAAATTCCTTTTTTTCCTTATTTTTTAAATGGTAATCATTATTTACCTTAGCCTTATTGTTTTCCTTAGTTTTTCTAGTTTCAATAATTGTCTCAAGTCAGTTTTTTAAAAAAATTCAATATGGCGCCTGGATATGCAAGCTGTTTATGGCTTTATCATATCCTTCATTTCTATCACTGAGTCATTAAAATTGTCATTTATGGTTTATATTTGTCCACATATACACAAATCAATTGTTGTTAAATTCCATTTATGAAATATCCAGTAAGTTATTCTTAATTTGTTGATTAGATTCCATATGGAAACCATTTCATGAATTCCAGGTTAAAAACAACAAATTATAACAATATACAATAAAGTTTTTATTTTCTAATTATATTTTAAAAGAAAATAATATTTTATACTAAAATTAACTTTTAAAAGATATAATTATTTATATTGTTTGTTTAAACAAAAATTAAAATGTGCTAAAATATTTAGTTGACTATAGATATGCCACCTCTTTGAGGAGTGCCAAAGCACAAAACCATGGTAAGAGGGTTCGGGGGGGGGGTCCTGACAGATATTTTAAATGCTGACTCTGGCTAAGCATTAATCGCAAAGCTTGTTGAGGAATTGGCAATCCTCCTTGTTTATAACTTACAAGCTTAAGAGAATAGGATCATGTGATCTATGACTCTTATTTTGACTATGCCATATTGACTTTTTTATTCATTTGGTTTGAAAATGCAATTTTTTTACAATATTAGATTGCATAATTAACAAAATTCATAAGTAAATGAAAATGCTTAGATTTCCAAAACACTTTTATTTAAACATCCTAATTTACATTCTAAAATGACATATTACTATTAATAACTTATTTAAAAATAACTTTATTTAAAAAATATTGTTTAATAATAATTATGATAACAATCATTACTTAAATACAAGTTTAGTATATACACATAAACTAGATAATATTTACTAAGGCAATAAACCTTTAAGCATGTGCGCTTGAAAATACAAAGTAGGGACCTCTACAGGTCTTAACCACAAGCTTATGTAATCAATGTGTGTTACATAAACTAGATGTAAATCCAGACCCACATCTCCTTTTAGTCATCAATTCCATCTTATACAACTGATACTCATGACCACATACATGTGAAAAAGATAAATGATCTTCCAATATACATATTTTGTGCTGATCCAGCACTCATCAGTTGGTCCAGAGCATCATCTCCTACACATATATACAATCATTGCTTGGTTTATATTAAGGTGTAAAATCTTCAAACTTTAATGGATAGGCTTCAATCCTCTCCACTCTCTAACTTCCCAGCCATCCACATCATTGAAAATCTGATGATGGCATTTTCAAAGCCCTTGTTTTTGCCAATTTTGTTCACAGACTTTCAAGCTCCCTTTAACTATCCTCTCTCTCATACAACCAATACACATGATCACAAATATGTGAAAAAAGATAAATGATCTCCAACATAGGTGTTTTGGGCTAAACCAGTATGAAATATGTATTGGAGATTATTTATCTTTTTCACATATGTGTGGTCATGTGTATTTGTTGTATGAGATGGAATGAATAGCTGAAGAGAGTTTGGAAAGTATGTGATAATCATCTTCCAATATTAAAACAGGCAAAACTCTCCTTTCAGTAGTGCCACTCTGTACAAGCCCAGAATAATCAATGGATGCCAGAAGGCTCATGCATAAAATCCCTAAAGTGCAATGCTCTCAGATCCAATGCTCCTCACTGATGAAAGCTACAAGCTAGAAACTAGTATGGGAATATTGGATGAGTAGGCACTAAATAGGGATTTTATGCACAAGCCTTCTGGAATCCATTGATTACTCTGGCTTGTACTGAGTGGTATTATTGTATGGAGAATTTTTCCTGTTTTAATAACAGTTATGAGCAAGTATAAGAAATGGTGATCATGTGATGTTTAGTGGTTCATCTCCCAACATATGTATGTTGGGAGATAATGATATAGATCAGCTGATAAGTGCTGGTTCAACATAAAATATTTATACTAGAGATCATTTATCTTTTTCACATGTGTATGGTCATGTGTATCGGTTGTATGAGATACACTGGATAGTGGAAGAGACCTTGAAAGTCTGTGTTCAAATCCCCTATAATTACATCTAAACTCCAAGTATATAAATTATACTTGTATTCATAGAGTAAATGAATGTAACATAAATTCTTAACCTTAGATATTAGACTGTATAGCACATTATATAGTAATGTATAGTATGTAAAATATGACTAAGTTATTATACAAGCAACAAACATATAAAAAATTAAATCATGAAATAGCATAAATATTCCTCTATTGAACAAAAATTTGAGAAGCTTTATTAATAGAAAACATAATGAACTAATGCATGATAGATTGCAAATTAAATTAAAAGTAATAAATAAAAATTATTATTAACAAATTAACATGTTGGTTTGAGTTGATCTAGTTAAACCTAATCATTATTTACCACATGTAAAATTTTGTGGTTACAAAGGTCAAGAGAAATAACATGTAAGTCAAAGAGTAAAAATGTATTTAATTTTTTAATGTTCTACTTCTATTATGTCTTTTATCAAACAAACTGTAAAGAATTCATTTTGCTTTAATGCTGAAGATGCAACAATTTAACTTGCACAAAGAGGCCTCTTACTTATACGTAGGCCCTACCTGCAATAGGTATTATTAATGCCCATAAAATGTATTTTTTAAAAAAATAAATACATAAATAAAGCTTAGATATCACTCTAAAAAGTGGAATTTTAAGAATAAATGATTTTTCCAAATATTATTACTGAAGTTGTAAAATAATTTTTTAATAGCCCAAATTAGAAGAAATAATGCGGAAGTATTGAAAACCCCTAGTGACTTATATGTAAACTAATTGTCAGCAAACATAAAATATAGAGTGAACCCACCTAAACTTTAGCATTCAGGCTATTGAAAAGTTGTATTTATATCTTAGTTAATTATATTAATTCTAATATCTCTTAATATTAACAGGCAATAAATGTTAAAATTTCACTTTAATACCCGTAATAAAGAAAATAGAAGTAAAGTGAATAATATAAAATATTCATTCTCAATCCAGGATACTTATGATTCGCCTATTACAAAGATAAGATAGACACTCTTATTTTTTTCAAAGTCTATATTATGCACAGTGAGGATTGCCAATTCCTCAACAAGCATTGTGATAAATGCTTAGCCAGAGCCAGCACTTAAAATATCTGTCAGGAACCCTCCCCCCCCCCAACTCCTGACCATGGTTTCATGGTTTTTCATGAAACCATGGTCAGGGGTTTGGGGGGTTCCTGACAGAGATATTTTAAGTGCTGGCTTTGGCTAAGCATTTATCACAAAGCTTGTTGAGGAATTGGCAATCCTCACTGTTTATAACTTACAAGCTTAAGAGATAGGGTTATGTGATCTATGACTCTTATTTTGACTCTATATTACGCAGCTTGGATGGAGATTTTCCTCATAGATAACAAAAACTACATTGTTTTAATATGATAATACAGTGCATGTGAAGCAGTTGATTACCATCTGTTTAGAATTACAGTTTGAAACTGTACTAGTAATTATCTTGGTCAATTACATTAATTGAAGATTAATTAAATATTAAGATATTATTAAATATAAGGCTCAGCCTTTTTCTCTAATTAGTTATAGTGATTTCAGAATAGCTTATAATTGACTTGAAATAATGTTAATATATAGGTCATACTCTGCATGCAAGTACGTCAGTAAATGACATTTATATATAATCAAAGATAAAGTGTAGGTGAGTTCATTCTATATTTTAAGCTTACTGACAACTCGCTAGGGGTTTTCAGTACTTTTACATTATTTTATTACTAAAGTCATGGAAATTATTTATCTTAAATAAAAAATGAAGATTGATTATTGATAACTTTATTAATATTTACTGTTTACTTCAAAAATAATTTGAATTTATTTTTTCATTTTCAGTTTATTATTTTTGGGAGCAAGTTATTTTATAATATCCCAACAAATATTAAGTAATGTTTTAGAGTTTTGCTCTACCAGTAGGATTACTTTCATGGCAAAATATATACTTGAAAGAAATAATGTGCAAAAATTTAATGTATGAATAATTTTTTTTGTTACTTTAAAACAGACTGATGAAAATAGATACAATAATAAGAGTACTAAACTTTCTATACAGTAGTGCCACCAAATGCAAGCCTTCATAATCAATGAATGCAGGAAGGTTTGTGCACAAAATCTGTATCTAGTGCCTACTCATTCAATAACCCCAGACTAGTTTCTAGCTTGTGGTTTTCATGTGATCATGTGATGTTTTGATCAATAGATATACTGGCTTGTAAATAATAAAATGAATGAAGATGGTGGTACTTCTTCTGATAACAAATAATTGTTAAAGGGATATTTATGAATTCTGCTGTTGCCATGGAAACCTTTGGAGCTACATAATTCTTTACATATAATCAAATGCATATTCTTATAATTATTTATTTTTTGAAAAAGTGTTTTAATTATAAAATTATATGCAGAATAAAAGATGATAGAATGAACAATAAAAAAGGCATATAGTTTTATTGTTCAGGAGTTTATAAAAAATTTGTGCACTAGACATGCAAGTGGTAGATTCATTCCTGGGACTTCTTGATCCCAAGTCATGCTCTACATAAACATATGAGTTGTGGAATCATTCCTGGGACTCTTTGATCCCAAGTCATGCTCTACATAAATGTGCAAGTGGTAGACTCATACCTGGGACCTCCTGATCCCAAATCATGCTCTACATAAATGTGCAAGTGGTAGAATCCTTCCTGGACCTCCTGATCCCAAATCATGCTCTACATAAACATGTGAATGGTAGAATCATTCTTGAGACCACCTGATCCCAAATCATGCTCTACATAAATGTGCAAGTGGTAGAATCATTCCTGAGACATCCTGATTCCAAATCATGCTCTACATAAACAAGTGAGTGGCAGAATCATTCCTGGGACCTCCTGATCTCAAGTCATGCTCTACATAAACATGCGAGTGCTAGAATCATTCCTGAGACTTCCTGATACTAAGTCATGCTCTACATAAAGGTGCAAGTGATAGAATCATTCCTGGGACCTCCTAATCCCAAATCATGCTCTACCTAAATGTGCAAGTGGTAGAATCATTTCTGGACCTCCTGATCCCAAGTCATGCTCTACATAAACATGCAAATGGTAGAATTATTCCTGGGAAGTCATTATCCCAAGTCATGCTCTACATACTATGCCAAATCATGCAAGGCAGAATGAACAATAAATTAAATAGATCATTTTTATTTATTTAGAGTAGATATATTTACCGAAATAGAAACATAGGGTTCTAGAGTTCAAGGATCATGGACAATGGATTAGTTTTGTTATTTCTGGCTCAACTCCTTTTGAACAATAAACCATTATTTACATATATTAGAACTAGAATTTAACTCTATATGTCTAGTATATGCATGTAAATATAAGAGATATATAATGGATACTAACATGTCAAATCGTTCATTCAAACTTGGTTTTTCAGCAATGCTACCTTTTGCCTAAAGATAAAGTTGAATTTCAAACAGCATGGCTAAGAGGTAATCTCTTGAACCTTATGCTGTAACGGGGCCATGCTGTTTGACATTCAAACTTTATCTTCATTCATAAGGTAGTAATACTGAAAAAATATAATGTTTGGATGATTTGAGATTTTATATTTGAATTTTCAGCTAGCGATATGCACTGGGTCTATTTTTTAATATATATATTTAATGTACAGTATGTGTTTATAAAGTAATGGTTATGAATGTTGTTAACAATGATTAAACTGCTTACTTCAAAAGAAAACCCATAGAAATATATTAGAAAGATTAATCAAAAATAAGACCTATATTGAATATATATTTTCAAATTAAAATTTTTATGAATATAAATCAATTATTTTAAGTATTTATTTTTCACAATTTCCTCATTTTTTGCATTATTAAGCAAACTTAACTCTAGCTATTATATGTTAAATTTTATATTAGGAGATGAAAGTTTTACTGGAAAAGTAAATTTTCTAATCAAAATATTTCCTCATTTATAAAGTAATCAGTTGTTCTAACACTTGACAGATCCATAAAATGTGATTTACATTTTAACTCCAGCTGAAGAAATAACAGAAAACTGTTTAAAAAATTGGTGAGATAAATTAAGTTATAGCAGCTCCATTTTAATTGGGAACTGTTTGATTTATTACATTTCTTAAGGCATTTAGTTTCACTTTAACCAACCATAAAATATTTTTTTTATATTAAAAAAAAAAAACACTTATACAGAATTCTCTAATGAAAATTTTGCAAATATCTAATTAAAAAATTTAAAATGTTTTCCAAAGCTGATCTTTTTTCAATAATAGATGCAAATATTATGAATGACATTTAATCCTGGTCTATTTATCAGGAGAATATGCTGAGGTAATTATTCTCTGACACACACATACATTCACTCATAAGGTCAAAGATGATTAGATGAGAAAAGGAAGTATTGAAAGCAATATATAATAACACCCAACCCCCCAGAAAAAATTCCACTTAAAATTAATGCTTGTGACAAATATTTTCTGCTAAATATTTTTTTAAACAGTAATTTAATAAATGAATTTAAACTAATGACCCATCATTACGATTTATTATTTGCTTGTTTTTGCTGTAATATTTTTTCTTATATATATTTTGTAAATAATCTCTTCTGTCTAAATACGTTATTTCATTAAATTTCGTAATTATTTAATTCGCGTTTTTATTAATACAATGAGAAAAATTGAATGGCTTTATTGCTCCGGAGTTTATATGAATTTCGAGCACAAAAATATCAGAACTGGAAGTGTGTCACTATACCACTGCAGTAAATTACATAGGGCTACTAATACATTAAAAAAAATTACGTTAAATATGAAGTTTAATGTATATATGATCAAATTGTTTTAAAAAAACTGCTTGAAATCATCAGTCATTCTGGATTCGAAAGAATAATGGCATAGAAAAATATGTTCTGAAAAAGGCAAGCCTTATACATTCACATTTGTTTGGATTGTCTCAATTTTTCAGCATATTGCTTACGTAATAAGACTTATTGTGCTTTTCTACTAATCACTGTTTGTAAGTCTGATCCACCACTTGTTGGTTGTCTAATGAGACAGTGGATACGATCAACCTAATGTATTTTCCTTTGAGTGCGAATAAAGTTTGTTTTTGAAATGATAAATACTATCACTTCAAAATAATAATCTTTAATCTAAAAATGATTAGTAATAATCCTAAATATATATATCAATGAATAAGTGGTTCAAAAAATATAGAACTTGACTATAAATATACATTGGACTATAATGATATGAAATATAAGTCGATTGTAAGGGTCAGATAAGCATCTTGGAAGTCGTTCCCTTTTTTATTTATTCATATGTTCAAAGTAAAAGTGAAAGGTTTAAAGTATAACTTCAATGCACATTTTTATAAAATGTGACTTTATTATTGATGGTCTCAATTAGTTTCTTTTAAAAACGTCTAATGACCATATTATGAACATCAAATATTTATTTTTTTCTTTTTAAATTTAAATTGAATATATTGCAAAATAGTAAGATTAAAGAGAGAAGCTGGTATTTATATGGGTTTATGTTTATAATATTTAAAAAAAGTTCAAATTTAAATTCTTAAGTTTCCTTTAAAAAGTTTTACTAAACAACTCAGTATATGTTGTTTCAATTTATTTTGACATAATAATTTAATTTTATATGCTTCTAATTTTAATCCATGAGTAACATTATTACTAAATGATCTTTTATTCAACATTAAAATTTCACTAGTGAATTTTTAAGATCTTGATAATTGCTAATTTGAAATTCTAATATATTTTGTTTAGGTTACTGCTTAATATATGTAATAAAGAGCATGCTAATAGCTCTAAACAAGCTTTTTTTATGATAAATGTCACAAGAGAATGCATTCGAAATCTTTATCCTGGATTGTCCCATCCCAGACCAGTTTTGAGCTATGGCTCTCATCAGTGAGGAGCTAGAACATCATATTCAAAGTACCATCTCAAGCCTAGCATTTATCTAATATTTAACTATTAAGTAGAAGATCTGAATTATTTAGACATCTATATGTCTTCAAATCCAGCTATATACAATTATAGACAAGCTATATGTCATGTGATGTATGACTTGATTTTATTAATATTTATATATATATATATTATCAAAATTAGATCATATGATATATGACACAATTTCCTTGCAATATATATGTAATAAAGTCAGATATTGCAATACAAAGACTTATTGCATTGCAGCTCGGACATATTAATAAGAAATAAATATTTTTGGTGAATTTTAACCACTACTGGAAGTACGAATCAAATTATATAAACAGATTATTCAAACCTCATTTGAAACACCAGTCTCATTATTTTTAAGAAAGTCAAATTGAAATTCTTTTTATTTCAGTTTAAATATCCTTTTAATAGGAAATAGGTAGGATATCACATATTTGTTATTTAAAAATTACATTATATTTTGCATTGGTTATTTAAAATGACATTTAAAAATAAAAAATTCTATAATAAAGTTTATTTTAATTAGCGATATCATAGAAAACCAAAAAAATCTATATGAAAACAGTTGTCAGTTCTGAAAAGTATATATAATAAAAAATATTTTTAAATATATATATAAATTTTTAAAAGGGGGGGGGGCATATGGCTTTATTGATTGGAGTTCATAAAAAGTTTGAGCGCCAGATCTGCGAATGCGAAAATCAATCCTAGGACCTCCAATACCAAGTTGGATGCTCTGTCAACTATGCCAAACTGTGAAAGGTATATATAAACTGATTTTTTGAAAGAATAATAATTGCTCAGGAGGTCATAAAAAGTCTGAATATTAGAAATAACAGAACTGTGCTACAATCCATAAACTTAGAACTTCAGCATCTGCTATTTATCACTGTACTAAATTACACTGAGCCATTTGAAGAATAGTTGTCATATTATTAATCTGACAATCTTAGTTATCTACTTTAATTTTTACTTTTAAAAAATTACCAAGTGTTTTATAGCACTGTAATATTTATTGATTGATTGGATTGGATTTGCATGGGTAAAACACAGATGAACCTTTTTTAAAAAACATTCCTTTTTTTTATAATTTCTGCAAAATTTAGCTTCCATGTTTCCATGAAAATAAGACCTAACTAGAAAATAAGCCCTAGTATAATTTTTCAGGATGTTTATAATATAAGACCTACTACAAATATAAACCCTAGTTAAGATCATCAGCCATTGAAGTAATGAATGTATAAATAAGTAATATTATTGACATTAATGCTTTAAATAAATGGCAATATAAATTACATGGTTCTTTTGTATTTTCCTGTCGATCATTTTTGACAAGTATAATTCTACCTATATAGAAAACAATACTCAGTATATATAAGACAATTTATAATTTCATTTATATATTTTAGGTACATTTTATTTATATTTAATACTTAGATTTAGGATGCTTGATTTACTTCTAGAGTTAATCATGGTAGCTTTTTAAATATTCAAGCTAAAAGAAAAATTAATTTGATTCCTTAAACATTTTTTTCCTCCTAAAAGACTTTATTAAAATAACAGAAGTGATTTTAATAATCAAAGTTTAGTATAAGTTAAATCATCAATATTTCTCCTAAAGAAAGGTTTTTAAAAAGAATATCCAAGCATGGCTATTACAAATAATTTGGAAAGTGTTTAAAGTGTGTGCACTTGATAGTTTTATGTAATGAGCATGTATTAAGAAACTTTTCCAAATATCCCTATTCTCAGACCTGTTTCTAGATATTGGCTATCATCAGTGTGGTGCTAGGATATTCAGACATTAGATCTTAAAATACCAGCTTAAGCCCAGCATTTATCTAATAGTTAATCATTAAATAGAAAATTAAATATTTTCAGACATCTATATGTCTTTAAATCCAATTATCTAACTCTTACATATATGCTAGATTTATTTGAAATCAAGTGAGGGAGATCTATTTTGTAAACACATTTTCCTTTCTTAAAATTCCAAGAATCATCTTTCTCTCCCCTCTTCTTAAAAGAAAGCTAATTCATTAAAAGTGCAGGGACGTTTTAATTCTCGCTTTCCTCATCTGGCTCAAATATTTTATTTTTCTAAAATATATCAAGCCATGTGTTTTAATTAAAGCTTTACTTTTGCAATTATTGAGATTATAAAACAAGGTTGTTTTTTGTAAATATAAAAATAAATTGAACTGGTTTATAAAAAATGTTTAAAATAAGGTTAATTTATATTTTCTTTCAAAGAAACAAATATATATGTCACTTAATTTACATCAACCTCAGAAATGTTTCATTAGAATTATATCTCAATTACAGACCTAAATGGGTGAGTACAATCTCTACAATGGACCTTCAATTAAGCATGGGTTATTAATCTTTTTGTTTATGAGTATATATGGGATAAACTGTTTAGGCTTTAGTTTAGGCAAGTAAAGCAATATATGATCATTTGTCAAAACTTATAATGTTGCTACCCAAGCTTGTTTTTGTTCTTTTAATTTCCAGGCTTTCATAACAAAGATATTATTTATTGTCCATTTCCTTATTTAAATTGCATTACTGGATTATTTATATATGATATTTGTTCCGCAAGCAAATGATCATTCCTGCTTTGTGGAAATGGATTGGTCATGTACTATTTGGACATGGTATGCTAAAGCCGACATATCCCTCATATTTACATACTCAGATAATCTTCACTGCTATCATTACTATTATTATCAGTGCAAATGAATTTCTTGCTTAAGCGTAGAAAGTTTGTTACTGGTTGTAGAAGCAGTATTCACCCCTGCCTCATATTACCCTCTGATCTGCTGAAATTTTTGGGTATGGCATCACCAACGTGGGCATCCCCATCTCTATTTTATTATCAGACAGAATTCTGTTTATGCATAACCTAGCACTGTGTTTTGTATCTTTTAATATTTTAAAGCCTGATATTGCAAGCATGCAGTCAATCATAATTGTAGGTCCATTAATGATTGTGATTTTAGTATATTGAAATAAATACTCTTATCTTTGCCTTGCTTAATTAATAAGTAATTAATAGTTAAATCACCATTGATCAGGGGTCCCCAACCCTATGCCCATGGGTATCATGGCACCCACAGACCATTTTATGTGTGACCACCACTATCCGAACACAATAAAAAATTATTTATCTGATACAAATAAATTTAATTTTTAAAATTTCTTATAAATTATTGTATTATATTGTATCCAATTGTAGGATATACTATACTTTTACAGTGTAAAAATATAAACGTTAATTATACGTTAAAATTTTATTTTTGAAATAAATATTTTTTTGTACATTATGTGTATTATTAACAATATCCAACTATAAATTTACATTGAAAAAATAAATTGTGCCTGCCACCTGGTTGAAAAAATAAATGGTGCTCGCCACCTGACCGGTATTATAGAATGTGCTCTTAAGTGCAAAAAGGTTGTTACCCCTGCCATAGATTCTACCCTGTAGATTATTAAGACAGATAAATCTTATACTCGTTCTATTGTCTGTAAGTTAACAATAATTAAGCTGTTTAATCATAATTAATTTTTTTAACCTATAAGAAACACAATATAATCTTAGGTTTAAATCTAATCATATGAACTTTTATTTCACTTTTTTTTTATTGTTACTAATAAATTTATCTATACTCATTACCTCTTGCAATTGTATCTTGTTTGCCACAATTAGTATTTAGTTTTAGTTTTATGGGTCTCTTTATCTCCCTGATTTCAGTAGAATATAAGAAAAAGAGCTAACATCAAATGCAGTAGTCACATGAAAATCATGCTGGAGGCATAAATAATGAGATTTGACTTTGTGATAATGTTTATGTCAATGTTACAGCCAGTTAGTGATCAGTGCTTGGTTCCTAAGATTAGTTTTGCTGACTATACAAATCTGACAGTTACAATATATACTAATTCAGTTACTGTGTTTAATTTTATTTTAATGAGTATGTCTAAGATCAAAAAAATTTAATTAATTATAATTAATTCTAAAATAGTCTGCTGTCTAAAAATTAAAGATTTTTGAAATTTTGTATAATTTTTAGAAGTGGCTTAATTTTTGTCACCAGATATAATGATATTATTCTTGTGTTATTGATCTGTAAGACTTTACATATTCCATCCAATATTATAAAATTTTCATTCAAATTAACATTCAGATATCTCACTTTTCTTGAATTTTATAAGAAATACGGTACTTGTGACTTTTGACCCATGTGGCCACCAGAGGCGCTGGTCAGGGTCAACCACAGAAATATTTAGAGTAGGAGCCCCAAATGCTTACATCATCTGCTACCAGCAGATACCAAGAACCTAGGTGGCACTGATTGCCATAAACACATCTAGCTTATGTGTTGTCTGCTAGCAGCGACTACCAAGATTCTAGCCCCCACTACTACGTGGTGCTGTTTTTCCACGGTTACACACGGAAAAACTACACACTGATAGAGTTTATGTACATACTACTTAAAATATGAATGGCGTATAATGTACAGGTGTGATTAATTAAGAAGCTACAACTATTTAAATATTCTTTCAAACTTAATAGTATCACATGCTATTTCACAGTTTTATAAATGGATGTATTTTTAAATTATTATTTTTTTAAAAATCGATCTTTTTTTTTTTAATTATTTACTCTATGTCAAAATGTTATATATAAGTTGAGCAGTGAAATTTGCTATCATGGCTGCTTGAATGGCATCATAGATTTACATATGAAAGTATGCTATAATTAGACAGGTTTGATAAAATTATCACATAGAAATCCTCATAATTATTCATAAAATATTTTATTAATCTATAAGTCAATTCTAAATTTAAAAATCGATCTTTTTTTTTAATTATTTACTCTAAAAGTGGTTTTTTTTTTTTTAAATTTAAAAAAATGTAATTTTTACGACAATCGGGTTTTTTTTTAAAAAAAAAAAGCTAATTTTTTCCCCCCTTCTTTCAAAACTAGAGACATTCCAAAGATAAAATCTAATATATTTAATTAATAGGGGCTTTACTAATGAATAGCTATGGTCAATTAGTGAATTGGATTGATTTAATGAGACAGAAACTGATATATGATGAAATTATATTTATTGACAATTTCATATATACTTGATATAACCCATTACTTAGAGTTGGATAATGCACGCAGGCATTTTATTTACTAAACAACATTACTCTAGGCCATTTAGCAAAATAAATTTGTGGCTATTATTTAATTGTGCTAATTTTATGCTATACAATAAATCACTACATTCCACTTATTAGTTATGCCCTTTCATCATCAGTTCGAGTGGCTACTATACATGTAATCAAACCAAGTCTGGAGTGAAGTTTAATAATACATCCGATTATGATAAATTTATATATTAAATATGGGCATATAAAGCGTCACAGATAGCTTTAGATCGAACGGGTTTTCAAGAATGCTTCAACGCCGAAGATTGCATATTATGGAGATAGAGTTGGCTATAAAGATTTTACTAATACGCTATGCACAAGTAAAATATAATAATAAAGTGGCTCCATCTTATATATAAAAAAACAGCACAACGATAAAATATTGATAAATTTCACATCCGCCAAGCCGAAGTATATTATAAATTAAATACCATACATTAAATGAACACTAGTTTTGTCAGCTTGATTAAAAGAGCCAACTCTTCTGTATCATGAGAAATACATATATGCTACTGACGGGAATATATATATATACACAAACTTTACTTTATCCCGTTTAATCTCTTAGTTATGTATAATTAATAAACTTTTAAAAGGAGAAAGTATATTTAAGGGACTTATGAATACTTTAATAAGAAAAATATACTTATGATTACACTCCAGGCTAGTTTAATCTTTAGTAACATAATAATTAAAGATTGAAAGTTTGGATTTATAAGCCACATTTTATATTTACATTAATTATTTACTAAATGACAAAATAATAACGAGCACAAAGGGTCGCCATTATTTATAAATTAGGGGTTTGAAACAGAGCGCTAAATGACGCTATAATTAATACAATACGAAGATTTTAAATAATATCTTCAAAAAGTATATATTTTGTAACTAAATGCGCGTCGTTTTGAGACAGGCATAATTAATAATAACTAAATTAAGCAAGAGAGAAATAAATATAACTGCAGTGATTAAGTTATATAGCAAAACAAGAAGTTAATAAAGGAAATTAACAAAAGTATGTCATTTATAGAATTGAAATATTATTGATAAGACAATTTAGAAAGAGTTTACAATATAGTTAGCTAACCTGGTTTTGAAGCAATAATGATTATTTTGAATTTTACATAGAGCTCTGCGATTTTAATAATTTTAAAACAGATACTTGAGCTGGAACGAAGGTGAGTTCTTTGGCGGCTTATGGCATCTTCTCTTTAGTTGGGAGATGATTTAAGATGGTATTTCTGTAGCTGGAGTTGGATAGTTGAATTTGAACGAAGGTGAGTTCATTTAATGGCTTATGGCATCTTCTATTTATTATAAGCTTGTTAAGGCAACGTTGGTTGTTGCTTCGGCCTTGGATGGATCAAATTCCGACATTCCATCATGGCAAAGACAACAAATTCTTGCCTGACTAGCAGGCCATAGATAAATTAACAAATTTTCAGCTTCTCATAGTAACAGCTCTTCAAAAGCAAGATGGAGTATCTTTTCCGCTAGTTAAACAAAATCATATAATCTAATTTCTACTACTGATAAAGTCTCCAAGGTGTTATTTTTAATTTACTTAAAAACATTATTAAAATATATAAATTATATAATTTTGATTCCGATTTCATTAATTAAATTTCTTTTTAGGTGTTATAAAATGTTATGGCTTAGCAGATAGTAACGGTATTATGATTTAATGATAACATCTTTTGTTGAAACAAATTCAATCAGTAAACTAGATTTTCTTTTTACTCCAGATGCGGTCACTAATTGATTTCTTGTTTACACAAAATTCCCATTTTTAATTATAAACCGATGACTTTTATTTTCATCATCATCATTATCAACCATTATCAATCCACTGCAGGATGAAGGTCTCTCCAAGTTTAATCCATCTTTTCCGATCTTCAGCTTCTCTTCTCCACATCACCCCTGCACACTTTCTTATTTCATCCATCCATCTCACATGTGGTCTCTTTCTGGGTCTTTTACAATCTCTTGGAATCCAGTTTAAAATTTCAATTGTTCATCTATTATCATCTCTTCTAGCAATATGTCCAGCCCAACTCCACTTCAATCTTTTAATTTTTTCAATGATGTCAGTAACACCTGTTTGTTCTCTTACCCATACATTGCGTTTTCGATCTCTTCTTGTTACTCCCAACATACATCTCTCCATACTTCTTTGAGTGGTCTGAAGTCTCTGTATTGCTCTTCTATTGAGTGTCCAAGTCTCAGATCCATAAGTAAGAACTGGTAAAACACATTTGTTAAAAACCTTCCTTTTCAAACACATAGGCATATTTCCTTTTAGTATCAAGTTATTTCTACCAAAAGCACTCCAACCAATTTTAATTCTATGATTAATTTCCTCCATTATGTTTCCATCTGTATTAATAATCTGACCAAGGTATTTGTAACTGTTAACTTCTTCTAATTCATCATAATCAATCTTTATTTTCATATTTTGAGCAAACCGATTAAACATTATTTTAGTCTTTTTAACATCTATCTTTAGTCCTACTTTCCTACTTTCATCTGATAACTCCTGCAACATTTCCTGCAGCTCTGAAGCATTATTTGCAAAAACAACTACATCATCTGCGAAATCTAAATGACTTAAATAATCTCCATTTACTTTCACTCCTTTAGTTTCCCATTTTAATCCACAAAATTGTTCTTGCAGCACTGCTGTAAAAAGTTTTGGAGATATGGAGTCACCTTGTCTTACACCTTTCTCAATGTTGACTTTCCCAGTATCATTATGTAATCTAATTGTTGCTGTTGCATTTTTATAAATATTCTTTAAAATATGACAATATCCTGGATCTATACATTGATGATCCAATGCTTTAATCACTGAAGAAATGTTTATAGAATCAAATGCCTTTTCATAATCTACAAATCCAAAACATAATGACTAACTCATATTCATTTGACCTTTCTATAACTTCTCTCAACACCTGGATATGATCTACTATACTAAAACCACTTTTAAATCCAGCTTGTTCTCTTGGTTGGTGGAAATCCAATGTTCTCTGTAGACAAGTTGTAATTATCTTGGTAAAAATTTTATATAAAACTGATAAAAGGCTAATAGGTCTGTAATTTCTAATATCTTCTTTATCACCTTTTTTAAATATTAATATTATTACTGCATTCTTCCAATCATCGGTACATCTTTATCATTTAGACATTTGGTATATAACTTTGCTAAAAAAAATTCTATTTCTTCTCCTGCTTCTTTTAATATATCAATTCCCTTCTTCATACATTTAATTGCGTGTCTCACTTCTTCATTTAAAATTCTGGGCAATTCGGAAGATGGAATAGATATAGGAGGTACTTGTTCTTTATTACTATATAATTCTTGATAAAAATCTTCTACCAATTTCATGATGTCATCTCTCTTTTTAGTAACAATTCCATCTTTTTTTCTTATTGCAGATATAAATTTCCTACCAATACCAAAATGTTGTTTTACATTCTTAAGACTTTTATTTTCTTCTACAGCTTTCCTTGCTAGTTCACAATTATACTTTCTTATATCATTTTCAATTCTTTTCCGCACCATTTTACAAAATTTGAGATATTCAATTCTTTTTAATGCATCATTTTTGTATATCTTCATATTCCTTCTTTTCTTCATAAATTCTCTAGTCTCAGTAGAAATTTTATTGGTCAATTGCTGCTTTTTTTTACCAGCTATCTTTGTTGCAGTTTTTAAAAGTGTATCAGTTATTTTCATATTAATTTCATTCAAATCTGAATTATGCTCAAAATCTACTAATACTTGAAACCGATTTCTAAGTTTTAATTTAAATTTATTAGAATGTTTCTGAAGATTAGGAATATCAACTGTAAATATTGGTTTTTCTTAATAATTTTTGTCTCTCTAGTTTCACATTAACACGTATCTTACACCTTATTAATCGATGATCACTTCCAGTGTTAAATTTATTAAGAACATTACAATCTTAAAATATGTATTTCCTATTAGTCAAAATATAATCCAATTCTGCTGTACCTTCATTTGGAAGCTTCCATGTCCATTTCCTTTTAACATTTTTCTCAAAAAAAGAATTCATAATATAAAGTTTTTCTTTTTCTGCAAACTCCACAAGTCTATGTCCTCTCTCATTTCTATTACCATAACCAAAATTACCTACAGCACTTTCATCTTTCATTTGTTTACCAATTCTAGCATTAAAGTCTCCCATAATGATTTTAAAATGTTGTTTACTCTGATCAAAAGCCTTTTGTACATCCATATAAAAATCTTCTACTACTTCATCACTATGAGAACTTGTTGGGGCATAAACCTGAATTATCTGCATTTGATATCTGCTATTAAGTTGTATAACTAATCTTGCCACTCTGTCTGATACACCATCAATCTCCACAATATTGTTCTTCCACTTTTTATTTATAATGAATCCTACTCCACTTGTATTTCCAATATTTGTGCCTTTGTAATAGAGTATATGTCCACTTTTTAAATCAATTGTCTCTTCACCTTTTCTTCTAACTTCACAAAGTCCAATAATGTCCCATTTAATATAAGAGAGTTCTTCTTCTAATTCTTGCAATCTTCCTTCACTTGAAAGTGATCTGCAGTTGTAAGTACCTAAATAAAAAGTCATCATCAAATGGCAGCCTGGGTCCGCAATCAGGAGATTCTTAGCACCCTCCACTTTCGTCCACCAACCGCTGCCTTGGTTGGTGACTTTACAGCCTCCTGGGAATAAGGGCCATGCTTTATTTTTGTCTGTCATAATTGTATATATGTATTGGAAAAATATTTATCATTTACACAAACATTCATTCTGCCTTATCAGGCACTGAGAAGAAAGACCATGGTGTTTCTTGAACTTAAACTCAGAGGTAAAAAGCCAATAAACTCACCATGCTGGCTAATGCATGTTGGTGAGCAGCCCATCCATGTTCATATACTATATGAATAATCACATAGTAATAACAGCTGCAACGACAAGAACGTATGGAGTGGACATTAGGAATTTGCCCTGCTCGGTTCCTTTAAGGCCTCCAAGAGGAATCAAAGGGTCTCCTTTCAGTTAATATAAATAACTTTTAACATATTTTCTTTATGTTGTTTATTTTAAAAAAAGCAAATTTGACAGATCTTATAAAAAATACTTTAGTTTCAGTTATATCTATTAAACTTTAAATCAGAAAACCGTAAATATATTATAAAAAAAACATTTTACATTATTTTTATTTAATCTTAAATATTATATGTACAAATCATTATGCCATAATTTCATGGTTTAAATTATCCATCCACATACGAATATAATACAAATATAAAATTTAGAATTGACTTGGGCCCCTACTCTAAGTATTTCTGTGGTTGACCCCAACCAGCACCTCTGGTGGCCACATGGGTCAAAAGTCACAAGTACCTATAAAAATGCAGTATGTTTTCCAATTTGACAATTTTCTTAAAATTTTTATTTATTAAATAGTGACTTTTTTTAATTGAAATGTACTGTACACTAATTATTTGCAGAATATAATCTGGGCAGAAGTATTTACTTTATATATAAAATCTCTATTTTCTCTGTTGTCTGATTGGTGAATGTATGAATGTCCAATATCACATTCAAATTTACAACCACTACATTTATGCAAAGGAAGTAATTTCACCATTGATAAAAAATGCTCGGAAAAAAAAATCAGTATATGTGCTTTGAAGTACAGTGGTATAGTCTTTAAATTACAAAGAAAATATGATGACAGTAATATTGTATTTACATCCAGTAAATAATATTATTACAAAAATGATGACCTTTCAGGTTATCATTTTTTTATTCAGAGGCCACTCCTGTAAATAATCTTATTATTTATAGTTATTACTTGTCAGGCTGGCCGGGCCTATCTGGTAATTTATATAAACATCAAAAAATTGCTATTTCATAATACTTACTTCCATCAAATAATAAAAATAGCTATTATACAAAAAGACATACAGTACATATAAGTAAACAAAAACAGTAATGAGTAATACAAATGTGTTTAACTAGGGTGACCACGGAAACAATAACGGTTCTCAAACAAATAAAATACTTTATGTAATGTCATTAGTTTGTTAAATTATTGAAATTTCCTGACTTAAAGATAGACTTACAACTTTATGTACAAATCTGTATTGCAAATTAATGAAAAACAAATGTTTCCTTCAGGTTTTTTTGTTTGTTTGTTTGTTTATGAAACTGTTTGATTCTCTGATTGAATTCATATATTATACATTGATGATCAAATTATTACTTGTACAAATACTATACTCTTCTTTTTTTATTCTCTTTTTATAAACATTTTTAATTTTTTATACATACAGACAACGAATTTATTACTTGTCACTAAATATTTTGTAATTTATAATCATACTTAAACACAATAAAACCTTATAGCACTTTTTTTTCATTTCACAAAAAGTTATAAAAACGATTTAGGAAAAATAGCTAAACTCATTTTTAAAACTATAGCCTTGTGATATATTATCACAAAACATATATTTTATACAGGCAGGCAGGTAGATAGATAGATAGACAGATATATGTATGTTTTCCTGAAGCTTTATGAGATGGTGTTTTAGTTATATGTTGGACTATTTCTATCGTTTAA
This sequence comes from Epiperipatus broadwayi, assembly GCA_028023455.1. Lineage (NCBI taxonomy): Eukaryota > Metazoa > Onychophora > Udeonychophora > Euonychophora > Peripatidae > Epiperipatus > Epiperipatus broadwayi. Next base: position 8,198,516 of record JAQFVV010012403.1, on the reverse strand, counting down.
AATGAGTATTGAATGTCTTTAGAAAAAATTAAATTTATTTAAATATTTCAAATACACTCAACTGTTAGTAATAGAACACAGGTTAGTATATGCACATTTCAAAAGATATTATTCTGCCATCTTCTTCAGGTGTTGCTGGCCCGAGTAGTGACAGTACTAGCATGGGAATT